>JACXIK010000005.1:1380051-1889933 GCA_014737385.1 Bombus superbus | reverse complement strand
TTTTTTTTTTTTTTTGGACCGGTGAATACGTTGCTTCGAACGCCTCTGTGATCCGTTTTCAGGCTGAAAAAGTAGGGTGGAACGAGTTGCGTGATTCTCAGAGAAGAAGGACACGATAGGTAATATCGATATTTTAGTTGCTTATTGGGAAATAAATGGCGGTTTGCGAGTATCGTCGAGTTTCGAATCGCAGCTTCTTCAGGGCAAATCTTGAAAATTCTGCAACTCTTAATTATTTCATTAAATATTATTAAATGAACTTGCTTAACGCGAACAGAGGTTATTATCGCGTATACGTGTTTTTTAACGAAATGCACGAGGATCGAAGATCGTACCGATGAATTTCTAAAAATCTTCTTTCGTATAATTAAGCGATGTTTTATTGTCCGAGATCGCATGGATATCCAAAGAAAATATTCTATCGATACATGTTGCGATCTCCAACTCTATGACGACCAGTCAGTCGCAACCGATCGGTTGATATCGCTGACCATGAACGACATTAACGTTCAGGGTGGAGGTATTGTAATGATGGAGACACGTACAATGATTATGGTATTTATTCGCTATATTAAGGTGCTCACAACAAACATATATGTACGCGGTACGCTTGAGAACACTGAGATTAACAAATGTCCGTATTACGTACGATATCGATTAATTCAGAAGCTTAATAAATCGAAACGAAGAAACACGCGTACGTATCGAGAATCTGCGCAATCTTCCCTTACTCGCGAAAGTAGCCACGACGACCAAACGCTCGTCGATCGGTGCGTCACGTCTCGAAACCTCTTCCCCCGCGAAAACTTCCTTTTCGAAATTTTTCCATGGCGCGAACAACGCGCGGAAACAATCAATGTCGCGCGTTCGCCCTCAGACGCCACTTTCACGACTGAGAATTCCGAAAGACATTCGTTCATTGTTTGGACGAACCTTGGCGAACCTCGCTAAGATTCCGCAATTAAAACGACTTCCATTATGCGGCTCTTAATTACAGAGAAATCGCGCGTTGTTCGCACTCGATGCGACGAGCGGCCAGACGGACGTTTGTTTTGAGAAAGTGTATAGTTTCGGTGAAAAGAGGTGTGAAAGCACGCGGGTGAAGAGGTATTGTGCTCTTTGTTCGGGTAATTATCGCGTGTTGATCCTTTGAGTCGCGTGCTTTTCCTTCGAAACCCGTTTGTTATCGAAGCTCGACGCGGGTAATGGCGCGTTTAAGCGCGCGCCATTCTCGGTTTTGTCGAGAGGACAATTATCAAAGAAGTTTCAGACAACGCTCAGCGAATATCGTTAATCGCGGAAATACCGAATTCCTTGACGGAACGACCAACTCGACGGTTTACGCGATTCTCGTGACTACCACGGAACGTGGGAATTTTATTTCGGATTATCGAAACGATAGATTTTAAACTTTACGGTAATTTATCGGAACGATGGATCTCGGGTTTGATTTTTAATTTATTAAAAAAAAAAAAAGGAAGACGAATCGACAGATTTTTAATTTCGTAGCCGTTACAAAAGAAAAACGTTTAAAGTGGCGGTCGGAAGATCGCGCGTGAGTAACGTTAACGACAGAGGAACGACGAAACTTATCGAAACGACGGGCTTTAGAGTTCCAAATGGAAATTCGCGGATCGCGTATATTTGCGCGCTTCTAACTTTCTCACAAGCACCTAGAAATACACGTTCCAACGTCGCGACTAATCTAATCTAATCAAAATAATTTATAGCGTATCACGTAGAGCGTGTAATCGTCGTAAGTTACGACGTGATAAATTACAAGCGACGAAAACAAACGAAATGCCCGGACATAAAACCGAATACGCGTATTGTCTGCCTCAAACGATGACAACCGAGACGAAATCCAAGCTTCTTACCTCAAATATTCATCTTGTAACGAGCAGGAAGATCGTCTCAAGACTCAAAGAAAGGAAACAGACGCTATTAGCGCAGGTATTCGTTATCGTCGTTCCCGGAGTTAATAGGACAATCAGTCTGCAGGATCACGGAGAGCATAAATGGGTGGGGATAAATAGCGAACGAGCCGCAAACTCGGTCGAAATCAACGCGAATCCAACGAACGACGAATATCCGCTTCAATTTGCTTACAACGCTCGCAACTTTCTGTTTAAGTACGGAATAAACTTGCTCTAATTGTCACGTTCAAATACACGTTGAGAACGCGTGGCCGGTTATAGTGTCTTATCTTATCCACACGGTTATCCTGGTATAGTTCTTAATCGTTCGTTGGTAAAATGGCTGTGGTGTGGAGGGTTGCGTTTGCAAGGTCGCTAATAAAACGCTCGACCGACGCGGACGGCAAGACCTCGATTATGGAGGGATATCTTGTCGAGGTAATTGAATCTTCCGGCTAATGGCACGGTCGGTGCTGGATCCTACGGCGAGCTTCGACGATCCTAAAATATGCCGGGAACTCGGCAGAGATTCTTGAGAGGAGGTTTCGTTAAACGCCTCGATGAGACGCTTGAGAGTCGTTGCATCCATTGTAGGATATTTTATCCGATAGTTTGTACAGCGTAGCGTCTTGGTTATCTATTAGAGGACGGCGGATTTCTATGAGCTTGCTAGAAATTAGAAATTGCAAGGATGCGTAGGATGCACGTGACACGCAAAAATAGGCAAAGTATCCAAAGCGCTTGTCAAGAATATTCGGTGGATGAAATTATAAATGTTGAAATTTACGTTCCGTTTGTTTAATCAGGCGTGTGAAGATACGAATTCGCATAAGAAATTAGCAACCCATTTGTCGAATATTGGGATTATTGTGTTATGGCTTTGAGTGGAAACAGAAATTGTTTAGAATTCAATTAGGGATATTAAAATGTAATATTTTTGTTATGTTAGAAGGTTTAAGTCGCAGAATTTAACGTTAAAAATAAATGCGTAATGTTTGTACGTATGTAGGAACGATCGGGGTTTCACGAGAAAGAAACGAACAGAGAAAATTTCAAAGTAACGCGATAATAAAAAGAGAACTTCAACACAGTTGAAGAAGTCCGTTTTTTCAATCGGAGACTGGTATCGGTTATATTAATACATTCCTACATGTACTTAATTAATTAAAAATCTCAATAATCTTAATAATTCATCAGACGTCAGAAACATACCGATTTTAGCTAAATCGACAGAGTTTGATTCGTAGAGTGGGTGGTAAGGATTCAAGGGTAGAAAAATGACTGATCGTCGGATCCAATGTTTCTTGAACGTAGAGAAGGTTGCATGATTTTTAAAGCTTTTTATATACAAATATCATATGGTATCTTGGTTATTTATTAATTATAGGATTCATTACATTAACTTTACTATTGCACTAACAGATGCTACAGATATTATGAAGATTCCACTTCACATCTAATATCTCTTTGGTATAAAAAAAAGGATTACTATGATTTCGTACATGAATCGATTTAAGTAATTCGAGTCGCGATATTAAAATATGCGAGAAGCCGGTTATATGAGATACGGCAAGTATAGGTACTACACGTACACGAATAATATGGACTGTAAAGTTAGAATGCTCTATGCGAATATAAATTTCGCGATGTCAAACATCGACAGAATTTATAGCATTTATTGGTGGCTATTCTAGAATGTACAAAGTATGACTGAGATAGAAAGTAGATTTATTCTATCAGAGGAAAAGAGAATCTTTCATTACGTGGAATAGATCCTCCCTTTTCGAGTCTTCAACTTCAACCTCCTCAAGGAAATCCCTTTGGTATATAATTCCTTTTTTCTTGGTTTTGGTTTTATATTATTCTAACAGAGTCAAACAATTTTTATAATCATTCGCGAACAGTAGAATAAACAAACGGATTCCGTATTAGTACAAAATTAATAACTTTCTAGGTAATATTCATAAAATATCGATATTCAATATTTGCGTTAAAAAAAAATATATATATATATTATAGTTAGTTAACCGAAGATAGTTAAGTCGACAGATACGTCGAAAATATATGAATAACAAACATTATCCGTACAATTGCAGAAATAGTACATCCATCGCTAGTATTCTAAGCGTTAAGATATATACCAAATATTTATTAATATTAGAAATCATTGATTTCGTCCTTTTATTGGTTGCAACGCGGTATTAAAAAGGTACATCGTTATTTAGAAAGCTCGATGAAATTTGCGGGGAGTTCGATTCGTTGAACTTTAAAAAACTCGGAAGATTCTTTGGCGTCCCTGATAATATGAAACTCTGATAATATAATGAAAAAATCAAAGTATATCCGTTCGATGGACCATCACAAATGAAATATAATTCGTACGAAAAATTCTTTATTAAATCAACCGGTAACGAGATGGTTCTAGTAGTAATTCTTATTGATTCGCTGCATATGTTTCAAAGTTAATTAAAAATACTTTGCATTTAAATATCATACGAACGCTAGATATCCTATCTGTTAGGGAATATCCTAAAAGTGAATTGCAAAAGAAATATTCTGTTTGATATCTAACAAATATTTTATTGCCTCTTTTTGATATCGTCTTTAGGGAACTTTCAACGACCCAAAAAATCTCGATATGATTTAAGTTTGTCACGACACTTACGACGCATTTTTTCTTCGTGCCATGTTATTCTGCTAATTTACGATCGTTATATCCAGCCGCGTTTGTAAAATCCGCGCGAAGCACTTTTACACGTTCACTCCTGGCTGACATTGTTTATTGTTCGCGGCTGTGCTCTCGCGCGGACCATGCGATTAATTTTTGTTACGCCGCGCGTTCATAAATTCCTTGCACGGATTCATTTTTTCCTACGCCCGGAATTTATGGATTTTTTCCCCCTCCCCCACCCAAAAAAAATTATATTCTCCCCGCAAATACGTTCTTAATAACTAATTACGAAACAATTATTGCTGTTCGATCTGTTCGCGCCATTCTAAATACCTTTCGCTTATTTTCCACCTATAGGACATTTCTCACGCGCATTTAACTCTCGTATATATTTAAACAAATTTTACGCTTGAAATTTTTGATTTCGCCGATTCTCCTAACGATTATTCAGTTGACGCGGAGATTTAGTTAGAGTTACGAAATCTCACGAAACCATTGGCAATTTTATTACAATTATAATTTCACAGTAATTTCATAGTTCTAACAATTTACAATCGTCAAATTTGCAATTCGAGTTTAAGCGTCTCAATTTCAAAACTGATCGCTGCTGGTAGTATTTGAATATTCCGTATGTTATAACGTGTACTGAAACACGTTCGACACGCGCTCCTTTTAATTGGCGAAAGGTTACATCCGAATATTCACCGTAGTTGATCAAAGTTCCACAACGTAATGTCGCAGTCTTTAGCTTGAAATTTCATCTTCTCGAACTCATAACTATCTCATAACTAGCAGCAAGCATCTTCCTTTCATTTTCCCGAAAGATCTTGAAACATCTAATACTCTCGACAACTAATCAGGCTCGTTACGAGTGTTCGCGTATGGGCCAGGAAAAAGCTGCGACAGAAGCGCCGTGTTCGAAAAGAAGCGAGTTTCGACGTGACGTTAATCGACAAATTAAAAACGTTCCAAAATTGTTTCGGTTGCTTCGAACGTATTAATTAAATACCTCCAAAGACCATCCAATTGCCATTCACCTTTTCGATTCTCCCATTCCTGCGATACCCAAACGATCAAACCAGCTCTCGTGCATCCCTTTCCACCCGTTCGCTAATAATTCCGCTGGAAAATAGAATCGAGAGTCGTGGATACGCAAACACGATCCGAACTGTACCTGCTGGAGATATTTCAGCGTGCAGTACAAGCTGATTGCATTTCGACCGCATAAAAGATTCCATTCCTACGAGAGGGTGGGAAAGGGGTTTACCTTTCGTTCCCTTCGCTCCTTCTCGCGAAACCTGGATCGGCTTCTATACGTTGGAAAATTTATCCAACCGGAAATTAAACCGACTACTCGGACGATTCGTCCATCTCCCTTTCGTCGTCTCCTATTTCTTGCCTCTCGTCGTTTCTTCTTGCTCTTCGTCGTCCCTCGCTTTGCCTCGCTTCGATGGCAAGTTCGGATTACGCTCACAGGTAGATACAGGGTGAAATTGGAAATTGTCGGGATGTAATGGCGCAAGATGGGTTGGAAAAGCAAAAGGATGAAAACGCTGGTTTCTTTGGCATTGGCGCGTTACAAGTTGACAGTGTTTACGAGTTTTAGTTTGTTCGGAGAATTGTTTGTTCGTTTGTTTTTCTTCCTTTTTTTTCTTTTCTTCTTTCGAGTTTCGAGAGAATGACATTTCGTAGGCGTAGGTCGATCGTAAGTCGACAGAGCGAGTTTTTGGTTTGTTTGGAGAGCTTCCGAAGACGAATCCCGAGTCTTTGCGAACGAAATCCACGAAAAAGTGGACATTTATGGATTCGTGGGTGGCAAATAGCAGTTTATTAGGTATTCCAGCGACGAATGATGGCGAAGATACAATTGCCAACGTGTTTACTAATTTAAGCGATTCTTACAATTCAATAATTCGCTCGAGGCTATCTCGTCGGTTTAAACAAATGAGAAAAATCTTTGTTGCATAATAATCGCGTAAGATAGTTTTTCATCGTTTTAATCGTTTTTACTATGATCGACGTTAGAATGCTGCAGCGTTTAGTGTACCGTCAATTCATGATAGTGGAATGTCTTGTACCCTCAATCTGACCGGAACTTCCCCGATTGATCGCCATAGAAAACGAAGATAAATCACCTTACTTGCAGGGTGACTTCTTTTCTTCTCCAAGAAAAAAGAACGCGCAAGAAATCACCCGCGCGACAAAAACAGTTTCCAGCGAATAGTACCAAAAATCTCTGAAATTAACTGGCCGAAATCTTTTTAACCTTCGTTGTGTAATCTAGATGGAAGAAGAGTGCCATGGGCGAAACGTCAAGGAAATTCTTAGAATTCCCATTCGTTAGTAAAAAGATCGCGCATTAAATGGTAGACTAATGGAAGAACATGTAATGATAAGAAGGAAGCCTTGGAATTTTCTTCCGCGACTGAAATGTCAAAGAAACAAAAATCGCTGACGCGAACCGATTATAATAAAACCTGCAAATCGAACAGTGCGTTCATACAATATATATCGTTTCGTTTAATATTGTATGAACGCACTGTTCGATTTGTAGGTTTTATTTTAATCGGTTCGCGTCAGCGATTTTTGTTTCTTTAATATATATATATATATATATATATATACATCGTATACAAATAGATTTAATGTTGGAAATATTAAGTAAACCCTAGAACATTAACGCTTTCGTAGCTGGCACAGCGTTAAGATGAACGTTCAATAACACAAATTGCCTGAAAAATGAAGTTTCAAACGAAACAACAAAAAGAAATTACAACGTTCGATTAGAGTCGAATAAAATTACTCGGAGAACTGCATGAATTTCCCCATAAGAATCGTCTCTCCTCTTATCATCACGTGTCTTGAAACAGCCTCACCGGTTCAATAAGAACCAGCTAGCTATTCAGGCCTGCGGAAGGATCCGTCGACGTTTCTCGATTCCATTCGCGCGGAACTTCGAAGCAGGAAACAGTTTCATCGGCGCGGTTCCCGCTAATCAGCACTTTGGCTGGGCAAACGCTGATGAAAAATCCTCGTAGCAGTTGGTCGTCCTATCCTTTTCTCTCTCTGTCTCTCTCCTTTTCCTCCGTCTTACGCTTCTTCTTGAAGCAACCTTGTGTCCCGGGGTTGCTCCTGCCGGAGCTGAACAATATCCTTTCTTCGCGACGACGTAGAAAATCGAAAAGTCGGCTGCGAGACGAGCGAAAGAAAAGAGCCGAACGAGAGGTAAAAAGGAGACGTTCCCATTCAGCCGTAGCTTAACAATCTATCCTTTCAGAACGACAGCACATCCTCCTTTCGCCTCCCTCGCCTCCCTCGAGTCCTTGGAAACCCGCTGTCGTTCCTTGCCATCCGCCTCCCCCGTCTTCTCCCCGCGTTCCCTCCTCCCCAGCTGCCTGCCGAAACCTCCATTTCTCCCTCTCTCTATTTCCTGCACTCTATACACAGTCCGCTTTCGTTTTATCTCATTTCTAGCCGCTCAGCCATCGATCGATCGAACGGAAAGGTTAAGCGTGCGGAGAATAAGGCATCGTCTTTTTCCACCACCTTCTGGAAAGGCCGGGGTGGCTCGTTTCTCGGAATTAGGCAATTGCTGCACGATAACGAAGATCCTTTCCGACCAGGACGGCAACGATCGCGGCTCCTCGTGTCTCTGGAGTTTAGCTACACGGGTAATCGTGCATCAGGCGTTTTCCTCTAGTTGCTCCTTTTCCGTTGCTTCGTTCCAGCTGGTTTACGATGATTGTTGCGGGTCCGTATGTTGCACAGATGATTCCAGGTTCGTAGACGTCGGTCGATCGTACGTTGAGCTACGTTTGATTTGGCTGCACGATTGGCATCTTTCTTCGCTGTTCGCTTTGGTGAGAGGTCGTTCACGAGTTGGAGGTTCGTTGGAATTTGGAGGCACCGGAAGTGGATAGTTGGGGGTAGGTTAGATAGGTAGAGGTAGGTGGAGGTTGGACGACGTTTGATCGCCTGTAAGCCTGTTTCATTTTGGATTCTCTGTTCGGATTGTCAGTTCATACAACTACTTCGTTTGAATATCAAAATGGTACGTGGAGTTTGTATCGCACACTTTTTAGGCTGGTTAAGAATTCAGGTTGTTTGAGGTTTCCTGTTAGTAGAAGTAAAAGGTGTATGGATGGTGTTGGGGTATATTGGATCACGTATCGCACGATTTTACAACTGGGTGATTTTATTTTGTTTTTCTCATTTATCGATTCTCGCGAGTAGAGGCAAGATCGTTTTCGAAATTTCGAGACAGTAGAAATAATTAGAGATGCGTACGTATGATCGTTAGTTCGAGTGCGATTGAACCTTACCATCGGATATTTTATTTTATCCCCTTTCGGGTGTAACGATTGATGCGTCGATAGCTCGGAATTAATTTTACCAATTTCTCAAATTTAGCGGCTCGTCCACGGATCCCCAGTTTTCGACGTATTCTCATTTCATACGCACTATACGTACATCGATTAATGCGTTATACGTACTTCATTTACACTTGTCAAAATTCAAACGTCAGGCAGTTTATTCGCTCTTAACAGAAACGTCCATTGATTCCTCTCGTGAAAATCCACGACTCTCCCATCGTTCGACCGCGCTACGTAAAACTTCAATGAAAAAGGATTCAGAAACTTTGGCAAAAAAATCACCATTCCATCTGTTTCGGCGTAACAAATATCAATATCGTCAACGATAGATCTCCCGTGATAGTTTCTTTCACTTGAAAACTAAATACACCTGGAAACCTTAAAAAAAAAAAAAAAAAAAATACTAAATAAACATGGAAAGAAAAGCGGTATCAACGATTCAAAAAGTGACAGGTATGGAAGCGATCGTATCGTATCGAGGCTTCGAAAGGATTTAATAGGAATGAAAAAGAGATCCGAGATTCGGGATGGAGCTCCGTTTCGATATAAATTGCTCTCTGAGCGACCGATATACCGAATGTATGTACGTATAACGGTACGCCACACAGCGAAACGACAAACAGCGCGAAGATGTTATCGAGCGTTTAAAAAACGCGGTCCCCCGCCAAAGTGAAAATTAACGATCCGTCTGCGTGTTCCTGTCGCCAAGTGGGAACACACTTCGAGTGGAAGCTACAAAAGCCTTCTCGGACTGTTGTTTATGCGTCCTTTCGCGTCGATAACGAAATAAAAAATGAAAAGAGAGAACGCGGAATCGCGTACAAAGGGAACCGGAGGATTTCTTTGATCTATTGATGGCGTTCCGGTCGAGCCACGCTGTAATAAATGTTTTCATATCCACGGCAATCTTGGCTCGTTTTATCCCGTTGAAATGCGAATTGGAGAGCAGTTGGAATGGATCAAGAAAAGTTGAATTGATTGATATCGACGAGGATAATCTTTTATTAACTGGGCTAGAGGAGCGGTTAAAAGATGTTTCTCAATGTTTTATTGGAATCTCGGTGTATGATTAGGAAATACATCGGATAATAATGGGAACATACGGCGAATATATACGGCGAATCGAGGTTTATCATTAGATCGACGATAAGCTTTCATTTCTGGTTTCTCTCGTTGCGAATCTTGGAGGTAGCAAATATTAGGTTGTCCCAAAAGTTTCTTTCGTTTCGTAAGGAAATAATGGATGCACCACTATCTCTGTTTTCTATTATTTGTGTCGAATCATGTATGATCGTAATAATAGAAATAGAAGAAAATGGATCGTACATGATCCAATAAAATGATATAAAACGAAAAGAGCTTGCGCATCTATCATTTCCTTACAAAAGGAAAGAAACTTTCGGGACAATCTAATAGAATATCGTAACAAGTTCCATTGTTTAAATTCATATCCCAGGGTTAGCAAGATTATTCGCGTTGGTATTATTATCGTTCTGAGATTATCGCCGATATCTAGTCATCGTTTGAGAAACCTTCAGGCTGTAATTTAAGTTGGAACAGTTGGGCTAATAATTTCTCCGTAGACACGAAAAGATGTCCAATGCTGGAAGTTATCAGGTTTCTCCTAGGAAGATACTGAGACTAAGTCGTTAATTTTGTATTGTACATTTTCTTTAAAATTCTCGTTTCTTAGAACTGAACTACAGTTGTAAAGTATATTTGTGTTCGAATATGTTACGTGGTGGAGCAAACGAATGTTATTGCGAGCAAGACACAGGAAATTCGCCAGGCGATGTTAATATATGTTAATATATTTCGCGTTGTTTGCCTTCAACATGCGTAGCACGTTTTGTTTTCCTTCGTCTCGACTATTTTCTTTCCATTAGCTAGAAGTCTCTCATAAAAGACTACAATACACGATAATATTGGCATACTCGATTTCAAAGAGATTTGTACCATTCTAATTCTTGTAATAATTATCCTGATATTTGACACCGTTTTATATTAGTTGCATATTTAATCTTCCGATATAATTTCTCATTAATACATTTACATATTTATTTCCATTTATGGATATATTATAGTATATTATTTTATTCTTGCATGTCGTGCATGTATTTCTTTACAAACATATTATGGTATGTATTATATACTATAAAGAGTAGGAAGAAAAAGAAAGGCGGAAAAATAGGAGAAAATGAAAGATGAGAAAACTGTGGAAGGAGAATAAGAATATAAAGGAGGGGCTTTCCTGTTTAAGTACAAGAAGAGAAAAAAGTGCTAAGAGAAGAAAGTGCATGAAACGATAGGTTCGAGAGACGCGTTTGCATACTGATGATTTGAAAAAAATGACCGACAAATAAGTCAAGTGAAATAGAGGCACGATGACGAGCGTTATGAAGATCGAACGAGCAGTCGATTATTAAAAAAAAAAAAAAAAAGAACGCTCGAAGGTGAATTCGAACGTAAAATCTAATTCCTTAACAAGCGAGGATGCAAAAGTTTGATTTCTTTCGACGAACAAGAGTGCCAATTTTATTGTCTTATTCGCTTCTCGACGTACTTGTAGCGTGGTGTTATTAAATTTGAAAAATACAACGTCGCGGAGGAAGTTGGTCCACTGGAAATTCAAATCGCAACACAGTGAAATAGAAAGAATGAAATATAATATTTTCGTTGCACTGTTTATTTTGGCTTTTAGCGTAATGATAGGTTTAATTAACACAAGCATCGGTACTATATTTGTTGCATTTTGAAACAATGCCGATGACGAATTCACCGATCCACTCAGATTTATCCTGATACGAATCAGTGACGATAACGTTAATAAATATCGAATTATAAATACGAGAAATCGTTAAATATCGATATAAACGAATACCAGAATGATATAACGGAAATATAAAAATGTTATTTTAACAAAACGCTATCGGAAAATGTTTAAACTTACGCCTTTCGGTGCTATCCGAATTGATAATTGGAAATATGGTTATATTTGTTTTAAATCGGCCAACAGTAACTAAAAACGTAAAGGATACGTTCGATTTACATTCAAATGAAGGAAGAAACGAAACTTTATCGTAACGAATAGTACAAACATTCAGACGCGATTAAGTTAAATATCTAGACGGAAAGTTGTCGCCTTTGCTTCCATTAGAGTTCCTTTTGGAACGCGAATATAGAGTGTGCTGCTCGACGAATTCTAATAAAAGCAACCGCAGTTCGTGAACAGGCGACAGCAAGGAAACGAATGGCCATTGGTAGTAGCACGTAAGGAAACGACGGTCATTTCTCAGTTGGAAATCCGTCGTGATAATTCAACGACTTTGAGAATTAGCCTTAAGAAGTTTCTCACGTTTCACGGCACACGTTACTAAATCGCAATAGGACGCGTTTTCAATAGTATTTTGACAAGAATTTCGCATGGTATGAAAATCGAGGCCAGGCAAGAAAATAACGTAGGGAGGAGTAAGTAGGTTTCGGTTCGAAGAGCGAAAGGATTATTTAAAAATATTATTCCACGTCTGTACAGATTTGCAAGAGACGAGGAAAACGTAAAGTAATTAAATCGTATCACGAGTTAAAAAAAGAAATTAATGGAATTAATGTTTCTCCCTAACAATACCTAAGGAAACCATTGAGATTCCAAATAAATAGAATTATCAAATTCGTAGACTCGTAGTACTGATAAATAAAATTGCGAAAATTATTAATTTAAGAAACGTACGTTTTCACGACGAGATACAGACAAGCCGTTAAATGATTAAATTTTACGATTAATACGAATACGTATAAACTTTTAAAATTCATAGAATTCGTAGTAGGATATTATATAAAATTGAAAAATTCTGGAAGCACGAACCAAGAAATCGATAGCTTTATTAGACAGAATTATTTATATTTCTATATTTCCTTCGCTTTTCCGATTCTCAATGTATTGGAGTAACTCGTTTGTACATACACAGAATTTATTCTTACATTATAACACAACGCAAACTACTCGAGTAAATCTCAGTCTGATTTATCTTTCCATTTGACGGATGCAAGCCTGTCCATACGCAATATCGAAAGCGTCGCGACGCAGACAGAGACGAAATAAGCCCCCGATTCACAAGCGCAATCGAAGTTCGACGCGACTAATTCGATACGAGTCGCCTTTACATTACATAGATACGTATAAAGTTATATTCGAATTACATGGTTGACAAAGGTCGTGTACAGAATGAAAAGTCAAGCTCGGGAACTCGTTGATATCGATTTTAATTGATATGTGCGTGGACGAGACAATGTACTGGGTGTCACTTAATAGGAGAGCCGGTTAATAAAATCACGAGTGAATCGTGTTACGAATATTGGAACGACGAGTAACCATTGGATTTTTATTGAAATTATTTGCCAGTTTTAAACAGAATGCGATTTAATAGAATTACGCTCGTAGAAGAATCTGTACGATGATTTTAATATTACGTAGTCGGTACAGTCGTGTACACTAGCCTATTACCATTACTATCAAACGTGCAAATGTATATTATAGAACGCACATAATATATAAAAGTGTACAGAATGTTAGAACTCGTTATAACGTTTAGAAGACAGAACAAATCTACATGCTGATTCTACGTGTTTAGTTATGTTTATTCTACGTTATCGTGCGATAAAAGTAATTTCTTAAAGCCACTTCGTGGTAGTCAATAATTTCATGCAACTCTTACGTTATTTGGAAAACTTATACGAATCTTCAAGTTCCGCGTAATTTTTAAATTATTGTCGAAATAGAGAAGATGAATTAACGAAGATTTTTCCGAAACGATGGAGGAACGTCGAAATTAATCGGAATTTGATAGATATTGTATATTTGGAACAGACGAGTACAATGGAAGAATTACATATTTAACCGCAATATATAAACAGAGAAATAATGAAAAATAATTAAAATTCATGCTTCCTCTGGTATATATACAGATAAGCCCTAAATCCTACAATTTAATAAATCTTACAATTTAATAAAAATAAATTTTAATAGTATCAATCCGATAATATATTATGTAACGTTATTAATAGTAAATAATGTATTAATGTTACTGTTATAAGATTAACAGCCAATACGTTGCCATAAATTGACTAAAATGTCCTTCTGCTTATACACGATAATACGCACGGGGAAATGGAACGTTAGCGACGCAAACGTTGCATAGTTCAGTTGGCGCGGCACTTTTAATTTTGCGTGGCAATGTGGCTATTACCAGCCGCGATTCGACCACGCGGCGACAGAGGGGAACTCGATTATTCCCATTCGGTCAGACATTCGTTTCCTGGTATCTGATAATCGGCAACAACGTTCGTTCGTTAAAGAGTCGGCGAATTTTCAATTTACAGTCGACGAAAAACACCGATTAACGCGCAGCCGGTTATCGAGCTTGCATTGATTTCGATTTGACCGTCGGACAAAAAGATCGTTCCCATCCCTGTTGCCTACGTACGTTCAACGTTCGACGTCGACGGAGGAAATTTCATCGTTGCGTTTCTGAAGAATGTTTCAACTATAATTAATTTCAAGTATAATTATTAAGTCGCCATTTGCAAAGTTTAGAGGAGAGCAAACCCAAAATTGCAGAAACCTTGTAACTTTGGGATCGTTGAACGTATACGTAACTTTTGTCTGGTTTGTACGAACGCACATAAAAAATGTTTAAAATTTGTGTACCGGACGTTGTTGCTTTTTGAAATGAAAAATACACTGTTTGTCTTGGAACGAGATACGGACTTAATATCATTTTTGCATTATTACGTCAAAAATATGGGACAGGGGAATTTTTACCAGCGGCAAGAGTGAAAAATTTGATACGAGAAACATGTAAAATGTAATATTTTTTAAATGGTCGGCTTGGTACACTCGGAATCTGAGGTCCAAATATACAAACGAAGTAAACAATGTAAATTATTCAAACCTTATCTGCTTCAACCACTGTTAGGCATTGCTACTACCAATGTATTTACGCTCTAATGATCGCAACAAATATTTACACTCGTGACATACGTTATCTATGTAACTTTTAAATACCTGGAACACGGACTATGACAAAAAAATAAAAAATAAAAAAATTCAGAACTTAAAGGGCTAAGTAAAATTGATGATCATTGAAAGTCAGCGATCTCTAGGGCAAGATCTTCCACAATAGGCACTGTGTTACGTCATCGAAAAATACATCGCGCCGTATCTAAACGCATCGATGATCAACGAATTTCAAAATTTCAAAATTGCTTTTCATCGGACGACGTTTCACCATCGATCAGAAGGCTAAAAAGCACATTGATCTCGATGGTTGCACGAACGTTGATTCATCGTTGGCGGCGATTCTAACCGTCGTTAGCGTTTCCTCGTTGACGATTTCAGCAATGGGTTCGTCGTATATCACGAGGGGAGAGCGGTAGTCCGCTCGCCGAAATATCAAGCTGATACGCTCGGTCGTTAACGAAAGAACGCTCTCAGACGCGTCGTCCCGATCGCTTTGATGAAAGATTTATGAGATTTACAACGAGCCGTTGCTGCGACGCGCAATCAAACCGAGGAGAGCTCTCGCGAAAATAGCCGATGCCGGCGCGTCCTGGCTCTGCAACCACGATCGGGCGATGAAACAACAAATCAGGAGTTCCTGATAACGATCTCCTGTTAGAGATGGTTTTCGTTTAAAAGCACCGATGATTTCAGGTTTCGAAAGGTACACTGGCCTTCGAGTATGTTGGTATATACGTGTAATGGTTTGATGATGTTTTATTACACGATGAAACTTTATGGATCTTATTATACAGTAAATTATAGCCTTGGTTAGTTTCTTGTTATTTTTCGTAAAATGGTATTTCGTATCGATTGTTGTAAAAAATTTAATTGCTGGAATGCGTACAAATGGGAACATGTAGCAACGTGATTCTTTGAATATCTGTACAGCGTGATTGAATACACTGGAGAATTAATGTTCTCTCAATGGAGAATTGAACTGAACACTTGGATGAAAGAAGATGGGGTTTGTTCTCCTTTGTGGCACGCGAAGTACTACTTTGCCAGACATTTAGAGGACGAAGTTTAGGAAGCTACAAGTTGGGGCTCTAACAAAGAAGATAGATACATTGAAATTGCGCCTTGATTGAAGATCGTTGTCCCAAGCCTTGGTTAAACGTTCTCGTCCTCTTAATGCTCTCCAATAGAACATTAATCCATTATAAATAACTTAAACTCTGACCTAATACCGACTGTGAATTCCAAGAAAATCTCTTCCAATTGCACTTCGCTCAGATATAATCAGATCTTACCCTCGTCACGATTCCGATAAAAAAAATCAAATGATTTCAAATGGCACGAATTTAAATCTGACAATTCCCCCCCCCCCAAAAAAGATACAAGAGTACATTGAAATAATCGCCACGCTTCGATGAAAATCTAATCACCTCAATATAGCGCAGATTTGAATGTAATGCCGACACAACTCGAGCCTAATAAAAACACCAAAAAAAAAGAAGGAAGAAAAGAAAAAAGAAAAGATACCTATTAAAAAATCATTTCCACAAAAGAGACCACCGTTTTGCCTGTTCCGCCAACCGCTCTCCGCCTCGCAACGCCTCAATAAAATCTCAATCCGCTCTAAACCCTGCAATAGTCTGGCGAATAATCGTACAAGTGGTCTCGTTCCAGCCATAAACGTTCGCAGACATCTGGACGCGTCGGGACGCGACGCGACGTCGTTCGCGTGCGAGATGCTCCGCGAGATAAATGAAATTCATAAGACGACTGGTTCGCTATCCTTTAGACGGGACTTTCCCAGTCTGGAGGTTTGAGAAACGGTGGTTGGCGAGCAATAGTTTTGCTCTCAGCTCGAGATTTCGACGAAGCGAGGGGGTTGAAGCGGGTTCACAGAGGCTCTCGGCCCGTGCAACAAGTGATGCTATTAGGTTGGCGGCGGAGGGTGAACAGGGGGCCTGCGAACGGCGAATCATAATGCATAACTCTTGGCCGTCCTTGTCTTACCCCTCCGGCTCAGCTATTCAACTTCCAACGGGTTACCGTTGACGCTCACCCCGAGATTTCTCCAGGAAACGGAAGCTGTCGATCGATTCCTCTGACGTGTTGCGTGTCGTCGAGATTGTTCTCGGTGCAAAGGAATTATTTTTTTAAATTATTCTTTTGCTTTATTTTCTCCCTTTCTGTTTTTTTTTTTTTTTTTTTTTTTTTTGTAGAGTGAAAAGAAGCGTGATTGTGCAGTGAAAAGGGATGCAAATTTTCTTTTCTTGGTCGAATCTTTGTTTTCTTTCAGTAACATTAACTCTCACGAACTAGTTTCTCGTCCTTCTCTCTATAATTTGGAAAATAGTTCTCGAGTTTAATTTTTGACATGGTACAAGCCGCGCAAAGGGAACAAGCTATTACGGAACAATTTGTAGAAGCAAAATGCAAAATCCTTGCTCCTGCTTGTCGCGCGACGATTCGACTGTCCAACTTCCAGAGTTCCCGTGTCTGACTAGTGGCTGAGGTATTCTACTTAAAACTCGATTAACTTGTTTCACTTGTAAGTGGGTGTCTCTTTACCAACGCTTTTATTTACCAGAAGTGTATTAAATACAGCAATTTTGGGGAGGAAACTTCTTATCTTATAGATAAATAGAATTTTTCCAATTAGATTTACCCCTTTAAAGACTAATTTGTACAAAATTCAAGTTTCCTAGGTACGCTATGTACGTACACGATATACACAGTATCAAGCAATGAAAATATTTCAGAAACCTTCTAGAAAGATTTTCAGTTTCAGATTTATAAATTTCCCTCGAATTTCCAATTTTCGAATTTCAGAAACAGCACAGAAACTACACACCCGAATATTTTCCATTTCTCGTCGCAATAATTCTATAGTTTGAAGTTTCCGTCGTATCACGATTGAAAATTAATTCACACTTGCCATTTTCCTCCCAAGTACTAAATAATATATATACAACGTACAAGACTACCTTTCCAAATACTTTCCACACCAACGATTCTAATATTAATAATTCGATATTTTAAAGCTGCTGCCATATCGTGATTAAAAATTAATCCAGACAACAATTTCCTTCGAAATACTAAAATATCTGCAACATACGGAATCTACTCTCGCGAATATTTTCAATTTCCCGCCCCAATGATTCTATACTTGAGAGCTTTCGTCGCATCACGATTAAACGTTAATTCACGCATCAATTTCCTTCGAAATACTAAAATATCTGCAACATACAGAAACTACTCTGCCTAATATTTTCAACGTCTCGCCTCAACATATCCGCCTTTTAAATTTTCTTCGCGTCACGACCAAAGGTAAATTCACGTGCAATTTATCAATTTCCCTGGAACTGCTAACACGCTGCTAATATACTGCCATATAAATTTCGCGTCTTACAAAACCGATCCAACTCGTATCTCTTCTCTTCGCCCTCTTCGCGTTCCAAGCGCTTCAATTAACTCTGTTCACCGGAGGCGTTTCACCGCGGCTCAAGAGCTCACCGATGACCCGATCCTTCGTTCACCAGGAGAAACTCAGCTCCAGGTAGCTGTGATTTTTCCGCGGTCTGGAAGTCCCTCCAACCTCTGCTAGAACATTTACACCGAGCTCCGGTTTCTCATTAAGCCAGCTTCGTCCTTTCCAAGTGTCCTCCAGAGTGTCCGCTGTGACAATCGACCGAATCGAAGATGAACCGTCGGAGAAAATAAATTCTCCTTTTTAGTACTTACCTGCGTCGATTGAAGAAGGAAGCGAAGAGTTGGAAAGGGACAAAGAAGCCGCATTATGCGAGAAGGGTGGAAATGGAGAACGTAGAAAACGGAGATTGCTGGGTATTCGCGGCCCTGGCGATCTTATATCCGCCGCTTATTACGTTTCACGACGGTCGTTTTACTCCTCGCGTCTTTACCAAGGCGACCGATGATTTTCGATAACGAAAATTCAGATTTCTACGAACAGATCGCGAGAGATTGTGCGCATTCATGAGAAATTCAAAGGCGCGAGAATGCACGAAATCCTATGTAAATAATACAGTGGCGGATGAAAGAGAGTTTAAAATTGTAATATACAGAAGGATACATAAAGTTTAAAATCGATACGTTTCGGACATTATCGCGTTAAAAGCTTTTTACGGCGTTGATGATTCAGCCACCGAAATACAACGTTACTCGTTCGAAACGATTTTCGATGTAACCGATAGATAACGATTTCTTTTAATTAGTACTTCTTATTGGTTTAACCTGTGTCATATTTATTCGTCGCTCTTATCGTAAAAAATAAATTCCTTTCGAGAAATTACGATACCCTGCCAACACATTTTATTTTATAAACTTTCTTTCATCCACCGCCGTACAAATGCGTGCGGAGTACGAAGCAGCGAAAGAAATCTCTGCTCGACTTTCGTTTCTCGAATCGTGTTCATAAAAATACCGATTTGCGCAACATCCAAAGTCCATCTACGAGTGCAACTAAAGGAACATAACCTAGATAGAAATTTGGCTCGTCCTTTCAATATTATCACCTACGCTAGATAAGCTTTACTTCGCACATTCTATGCATCTTCTATACGTCTTTAACATCGTACGCGTTACCGTATACGTTCGTACATTTCGATTTCCCATAAATGCGTAGACGCGCACAGTTTAGCGATAATCTCGGTCGCCCGAGCGATTCCGTGAATTTAGCATTGGATTTTTATTATACGAAGCGGAATGACGAGACTAAGTTTCGATTTTTGGATCTTGTTTTTCGTACTTCGATAAGAAGCCAAGGATTTCGGAAGGATTAAGAGTTAAGGATTAAGGATAAGGAGGAGGTTAAGGATTTGGTAAGAGGTTAGGGCAAAATGGGAAGCTAGTTAGGTTAGGACTCTTACTTTAGTATTTCCTCGATCGCCCGTGATCCGAATGAATAGTTGGAGATTTAAGGAAAAGAAATAGAGATTTCAATTCTTGTTAGTGCGCGCAAAATGTACATATAATTTACGTATTAGTTGTTTTCGCCATATAAAAATTTGCCGCTATCAGATTTGTTGATTTTATCGAAAATACGAATGTCTATTTTTATTGAGACGAGAAAGCAATTACGTATACCTGCGTATTTAATAATTACACGCACTTATTCACTTTCGACATACTATTTTCATTCCAATTAACTATGTAGCAACATGTTTAACTACATGTCGAAAGTCTGCATCTTTTTCTCTCCAAGCGAACGACTATATTTTACTCGCGTCGTGAAAAACAGCAACGAACAATATGGAAATTTTCCAGAAACTTCTTCCATAAATTGTAACGATTTATTGATAAACGTTTTGTACATTAAACTAACACGTGTCGTAAACTAGAGCAAATTGTAATACAAAAAATTGCCCCTGCCTCTTCAACGTCCCTCTTTCTTTCTTCAGCTGGCAAAGCATCTGCTAATCTACAAATTCCTTCACATGCTTCCAAGTCAAACGCTTCGAAAGCCAGCCAAGCCTTTCTCTCTTTTATCTGACAAGCGAAAGGTTGAAAAGCTCCCACAGCGATTCCAGAGACTGACAACTGCAATCGTTTTCACTGATAAAGTGGGCGCGGAATTTAGATAAGGTTTAGCCAGCACTTTACGAACACACGTTTAAAAATGGTCCTAGTTTGTATCCTTTACCGGGACGTCCCTCGAGCGTCACATAAATTGCATCCTGTAATTTCACTGCGTCGCTCGACACGGAACTTCGATCATTCGGAAACAGTTCCAGCGAATTCTCGTTCGAATATTCTCGAAATTCCACCACGTAATATTTCGATATTCTGCGCTCCTCGAAATCTTTCCTTTGTTTTCCTTCGATCCTTAACCGCGCGATCCCTTTAAACGCAAGGACACGTTTTGGAACGAGCGTGTCACGAAATTACGATCGTTTCCGAATACGACGAGATATCTTGGAGACTTACGAGAGACGCGAAACTGCAGCAAAATAATTGAAGAGAGTCAGCCGATTACTTTTGCGTTGCTTTATATATATTTAAACGCGAAGACTCACAAATATATCGAAAATACTTTGCTGCGATCTTTATGACACAGAATTCGTATATAATGTAGCAAAAAGATAAAAGATAAATAGGATAGGTGTATGAGATTTCTGGAAAATAGGATATTTCTTATCGCTCGCAGTACGTGAAACGATCCTCTATCTAACTTCCGCCCCCTCCCTCAATTATGCCCACAGGAGTATAGATTTGCATAAAAGTAGGCGATCTATAATAGTAATCGTTAACGGTGTCGTCGTTTCTAACGCTTACTAATAGAAAACAGAATGGTCGAGAAATTAAATAACAGCGAGTTATAGGTCGGAAGAGAGACGAAACGAGGACGAAAGGGGTCGGGGGGAGGGCAGGGGGTCCGCTGGAAAAGAGGAAACTGGAGGAGCTCGTTAAAGTGGTCGAAGCGACACTCCGTTCCGCTCTTCAGCCTTGTCGTCTGTCACGATGCACCGAGTCGTTGGTCGGTAAATTGGAAAGAGGCGACGACGAAAAAAAGCTCGATCTGCTCGGCGACGAGCGCACTCGTGGCATCTGATAAGGCACGGCTATTCAATTAGTGTCCCGTGAACCTGTGTGTCGATCGATAACGCCGTTATAAATACGCGTTGGAGGACATAGGAGGGGAAGGAAGGAAATGGAAACAGTCAGAGATGTATATCGGAACCCGGTGAGATGGATTTTGAAGAAGCGGGCAATACGATGATTGAAAAGGGGGATTTTCGAAATGACTTTTCTCTCGAGTTTCTGTGCACGTGTAGATGGATGGGGATGAGAGTGGATTTTTCTCTCTTGTGAAAGCGGAATAAGAGCGTCGGGGAAAGATATAAATATTTGCTTGTTGTTGGTGGCTTAAAAAAGGGTATACAGTACATAAATGGCATATACCAGTGCCGAGGTTCGTAATATTTTAAACATATTTAGGTAGGGGCGAATTTTTATAAATCGCCCACTCCAAGCGCGAAAAGCTAAATATGATAATACTATTAGATTAACGTTTTATTGAAAAGTTGTGATAAGAATACGGCGGACGCTTTAATGGAGGATATTAATACCAACGATTATGATTATTAGCGATCTATTCTCGTTTTTCATTAGATTGTAGCGTATGCAGTTGGTAACAACTGTCCGATCAGTACGGCATTTTTTACTTAATTCTTAAAGTATACGTTCCCATTGTACAATTTACTTTCTTTATCGACGAATTATTACGAACAAGTTTCTCTACTGTTTCGTCGTTTCTAACGAAATATACTAAATATCTAATATGGTTAAACAATGAAATAATTTGAAGGAAACAAATAATTGTTTCGATATAATATCTAGTAAAAATAAAGTAACGTATTACTTTGGTCGTTATATTTCCAATATCTTATTTAACTAATGGTCAAGCCTGCTATAGAACAAATTAATTCTATTAAAAATTGGACGAAGAAACCGGTATACGCTGTATATTTATCAAACTGAAAAACAAAAAGCTTCTAATTTATAAAGAAACACTATAGGCTTGAAAATGTTCCATTGGCGTCCAATTTTTAGCGAAAATTTGATGGCTCAAAATTGTACACGATGTACAGAAATGCATATGTACATATAAAATATCCAAAACAGAGTATTTGCTATAACCAGAGCGTACATTTTTTACACGCTCGTGTGAAATCTGGAAATGCAAAAATGTAAAAAATGCTTATAATGTGTACTAGTATACGAAATTCTATCGAAACACTCTCCGCCTCTCCATTGAAATCCTATTTCTTCCACCGTGTTCATAAAAGTATAACGATATAAAACAATTTTCTATTTAAATTCCATCTGCGTAATACGGCTATACATTCGCGTATAATGTAAACGTTCAATCGTAATAATATAAATAGTCCGCAAAGGTATAAAATTGGATAAAAATCCGCGGTCGAATAATCGCCAGAGAATTACGATTTTGATCGATTTTCGAGTTCACTCGCGATTAGCCGGGCCCAGGTAACGAGTCAACGACCGTTTCATTTGCTCTTCGTCGCGTAACGATGTCTTAACTCGCGTTATTGGATTTCATAATGAGTCGCCGTCGGCGTTACAGCTTGTTTACGCGACGTTACGTGACTCGTGCCCTCACCGGAGGCTTATTGTGTTTGCATTTAGACAAGTTCGGCCTGCTAAACAACCGTGACCTTTCACGTTCGCCCGTTTCTTTCTTCAGTTAATCGCGTTAAGCCGTACGGAGGTGGTCGTATCGCGAAACTTTCGATTAGTTACCGGTCTTCTCGATTAGCGAAGTAAACGTGTTTTTCTTCGTGATAATGGAGCAACTTTGGTGCGTTTGATCGTGCGGGTTGTGGAAGAACGTGGAAGGGTGCTGTGGACCGATGTCGAAGGTCGGTAAAAGTTTCCTTTTGTTTTACGCGAAGCGAGAAGTTCTGCGGAGAAAGGTGCGATACAAGTACGTTTTTCTTTTTCCAAAATTGACACGAACACAGGGAATTACACGTGAGATTTCTTTCTACTTAAACGACTTTGGGAAAGATTTGCAAGCTTTTCCGAGTGTAAATAAATCGGTTAGAAAGGTAGTTAACGCGTTGCTGTTACAAGTTTACAAAAGTCAAACTTTTTAGACACTTTGTAAATCGTATCGGTGTCGTCGTGCAACTCGAACGTGCAACTCGAATGTGCAAAGCGCGTTAGGAGAAGCGTTTCAACCTCTTGATACTCGGGTTTTATTCGAATTTATCGCCAGAAGATACATCGATTTTCCTTTTACGTAAATTCATATCCCGTGAACATCGTGACGTGTTTACTACGTTTCCGCTGTTACGCGTTGTTGCACGTTTGCTAAAAGAGAAAACGTATAAATGGAAAGTACAAACCATTCTGTGTCGAATATTTTTTCTATAGTTTGTCGTACAATTTGTTGCATAATTTCGATTCGTGAACACGCGCCAGCGTCGAGGAGTTAACATCTGCGTTGCGAAAAATGTTTGAAAGTAAATATTTTATTAGCGTGACATTTTATTAAATTTCGATAGGAAAAATACGTTGAAAAGTATATTTCTTCGCTTAACGCAAAATTCTCCTCTTGATTTTCGTCGTCTGTTTTCCCATTTCTTCTTTCGCATCTCCGTACGTTTGTTTTGTCATTCTGCTCATACACCTGCTACATACCTACGTTTCTCAAGTATTTTGAAACATCGGATCAACTTTGCATTTTCTCGAGCATACAGTTCTTTACGAAATTATTCTTATGACTTCTAGGATTTTCTTACGAACACGTGTTATATTTTCACACACACACACACATACTTAAAAATTTCATTAGCACTGTAACGTAAGTGGACTGTCGTGATTACACTGGCAAAATTTGAAACAAATTTGAAAATGTACATACAAGTTTCAAGACGTTTAGTATAGGTGATTCTTCGCGGAGATCATAAAAGTATTTATATATATAATGTATCTAAATATAATAATTTATAAACAATCGATTATTCGGTATATCGGTACGCCTTAACGTTCAATGGAACTATTTTTAATACTCGTTATACGTTCTTGGATTAAATCTCTTGTAACATTTACATACATCCTCAGATTGGTTGCAAATGTGAACGATGTAATAACCACGACATTCGTGTCTCATTGTAATACTAACGAAATTTCAAATTTCCTATGATACGCATAAATACTTTCGCGATAAATACTTTGCAACTTCTATTTACACGTGCAAATGGTTTTCAAATTTAATTGATATAATCACGAGTCGTGTTTCGCCATAACACTGTTATATATAAAATATCGCAATAAAAATTTCAAAATGTTTTATATAACGCGCACGATATATGCACAAAAGCTTGCCACGGTCAAGTGTTCGAATACTCTCGTTCGTCAGCCACTGTACGCAAAGTTGAAAATTCCTCTGACAGAAGACACGAAACGAAACGAAACATCAAAACGCGTCGACGTATCCCACAAAGAACAAAAGGAAAAAAATAGAAGATGAAAGAAAGAGAAAGGGATCGTTCGAACGAACGAAAGGAAGGAAAAGCTCGGCACGTGACCGGTTTTGACCCATTATTCGCGCGCAACGAACTGCGAGACCCTTTTCTCGTTATTCCTGAGCGCGGTGGCGTATCGACGCGCCCGCGGAGCGAACTTTCTTTGGTATTCAACAGGTGAGAGAACGCAGAGACGTTCGGATAAGCGATTTAGACGTATCGCGGCGGCGAACAAAAGCAGGGCCGAGTTTCTGCGATCGATCGATCGAGGAAAGACTCGGCCCGTGGGGCACTTGTTAAAGTGCCAACGAATTCAATATCGTAATTTTCTGGCAAAGTAGATTTTCCACCGATTAAACCCGATCCTGTTCCGCCCCTCCCCCTCCCCATTCCCTTTGCCCGCTTACCCGCAAAATCCTTTCGATATTCGCCGTAATAATGGTTTCCATTACCGGAGGGTATCCTTAAGCGAAAGCCGCCGCCAAATGCATCGAGACATGTAATTTCCAGGGTACGACGAGAATTCTTCGTCGTGTGGGCGAAGAAGCACGTAAAGGAATAAGCAAAGTGTGGGAGAAATTAGGGTAGCGTGTTTCTTGCGATTTAGGGTTAGGTGAGGGGTTAGGGTTAGACGATTAGGTATAGGAGGTCGGTACAATATGAAACGTATTTCCAAACGAAGCTTCAACCGTGCGTAGATTTTCAAAAATATCAGATATTTCATATAATACGAGTAATCTTTACGCGATTGTTCATCACGTATCTTAAAAAAAAAAAAAAAAAAAAAAAAAATGGAATAATCTCAAGGTACGTACATTCTCGGTGATTAATTACATAGTTTATTTCTAGATAGCTTCGATAGGGTAGATCTCTAAGAGTCATCGGAATTCAAGAATTCTTCGAACGGATTCTGATAATTAATGTGCGTTGAAAAATGATCTGAGAGCAAAAATGACGACGTCTTTAACATTGATGCTGGCAAATGCAGTAACTCGTCCGTTTTCGTTCATGCGCAACAGATTATCGTTTATCAGTCTTCTTTCAGAGATTCAAGTTAAAATACCCAATTGATAGACGCACGCAAATCATCGATTAGCAAATACTCAAACAATCGTGGTCGATGGTCGACGATGATAAAAGTTGAAAATTCAGGCGTGATTCGTATTCCTTCGAAAGAGATACGAAATGGGTTTCATTTCCGAAAAATTTCCAATCGAGCATCACGAACAACGATCACCAAGAGCGCTTCAAATCCCAAATCGTAGTACGATACTCGTGAATTTCCCGCTACGAAACTCTATCAAGCGACCAACGAACCTCTGAGAACCGCGAGAGTCCCCGAAAGAACGTCATCAAACGTTCTCTAACGTCATCAAACCAACCAACCTCTCCATCGACGTTCCCTTTCAACCACTCGACTCGAACCACTGCCACGAGACTGGCAGGAAAATACAGAAGGAAAAAGGAAAAGAAACAGCCTCTGAAAGGCTCCCTTTCTCGCGACGAATCGAATATCAACGAAAAAATCTACCTTTTTCCATGCAGTTCGTTGTAACGAACGTATAGCCATTCGCCGTATAAGCGAGTTACGCTCGCGATGCTCTCGACGCGCGTATACCGTAAAAACCACCACCGATGACGACGACGACGGCCAGAGGAAATCGTGTCGTCGTCGTCGTCGTCATCGTCGTCGGTGTTTCCCGTGCCCGGTACCCGGCTTCTTTTCACCGGTGCAAAAAGCTTTGAAAAACGAGAGGGAGAAACAGCAGAAGAAACGAAAGCGAGAGAGACACCAGAGTAAAAGCATCAAACGTCGACGCAAAGTGACAACACCCGGCGGGGGGTAGCAGAGGTTGAAAAAAACCTTTTTTCCCTCGGTCGCATGATCGAACGAAATCTGTCGAGGCTCTGCACGCGTGTCTATGGTTACTCACCGCAGTGAACGCGTTTCAGGCGAATAATGCATTCATGCGATACTGAAACGGTTGATCCCGGTTGTAGCGACGTTCCAACGTCGTCGACGTCGTCGTCGAGACCTTTAATAATTTTTTTTTTCCCCTGTCCTATCCATCTTCCTCTCGTATTTTCTCTGTACGCTACGCGCGATCGTTTCAACGTAACTACCGTTTCCTGGTTTACGTGCAATATTTTTCTTCTTCCCTTTTCCGTTTTGTCTGTGTTTTCGAGATGCGTGTCTCTCTGTAGGAAGATAGCGAGCGAACGAGCAAAGGGCGGTTTAATGGTTATGCAGGGCACAAGCGGCGGCTCTCGAATCGAAGCACTGAATGGGACTTCGCGCTATTCTATGGGGGTTGTTTGGTTATTCTTTCTGTACGCGGTTGATTCTGAAATTGGAGCGGTGAAAAGGTAGATTTTTTGGCCATTTACTTATTAATTTGATGATTGTATATATATGTGACAGCGGGTTACTTTCTTTTTTTTTTTTTGTGAAATTATTTTTTAGTTTGTGAATAGGCGATTGTTCAAGTCTTTGGTACAATTTGTATGCAATCATTGGTAATTTGTACGTAGCGATGGAAGTTTTATTTGTACGATTATTTATTTGCGCCTTTGTAGCGTTTAATTTGCACGTTATTAAAAATTACGTTCAAGAGGTGGTATCGCGTTTTATAGCTAAAATCTTCGTTCAATACTTGGAACAGAATTTTGCAAAACATGGTAACAAGTCGAGAGTTAGGTTCTTTTCTATTGCAATTGAAAGTTCCACTACTATTTGAAATATTAATCGCACGAATAGTCGTAACTATATCAGTGTAACGATTTCGGAGTATGATTAACAGGAACGTAAAATGTTTCATGAAATAGAATATTTGTACATTAAATTCGCGATAAATCAGTACAATAGAAACAAGGGGACAGCCAAATAAAGCCAAATCCATTTTAATAATTCTCGTGCACCGAATATCCTTTACGGTTGACAGTCGTACAAACTTGTACAATGAAACGTCAATTCTTCCGATATATTTTTTCATCGCGCGAACGATGCGGCAACGATGCAACGACGACACGTTTCTTTACAACAAACGAACGAAAGTTCTAAAACTCGACGGTGATCCATTGGCTTCGTGTATCGATCAAACCAATTTGTATCCGCAGCTGCATGCAACGTAAATTGCAAAGCTAACCGAACTCGAGTACCGAGAGGATGTTGTAACGGGAACTCGTTCTCCATGAAATCGTGCTCGATGAAAATGCTTCGTTGTTATTGTGTTTAAATTGCAAAAAATCGCAACGTTGCGGTTTGGGGTCGAACGAGCAACGATCCTGATGATTCCTCGTCCCCGAATTTTCGTGTTGGTCGAAGTGGAAAAAGTGAAAGTTATAAATCTTTTTGACGATTGTAATATACAGAATATATATCGCTTTATTCTCGAGTAGAGACTTGAGTTTTATGTGATAATTTTTCGTAAGGAAATATTTCGTGTACAATAATCTTCTTCTTCTTCTTCTTCTTCTTGACAAAACAGGGTCATTAGCCACGGTTCTGCTTCAATCTAGATCTCGTTCCACGTGTCTGTTGATTTGATAAATGTTCCATATTCTAACCGTATTCTAACCATATTCTATATTCTGAGCAGCCCGTAAGAAGTAACTAACCTAACCGCAAACATGCGAGATTTTCAATTTTTCTCCGTCAGAAGCTTCCTAGAAAAATATTCTCGAAAATGTTCATCTCGGGACAATTTCCAACTATCTACTTCCTATCAAACGGTTGAGCTTAAATTCTTTTCGCTCGCGCTATTCTTATATCGCGTGATACGTTGCGATCGGGAGGAGGGAGAGGTGGGGGTCGATTTCCCTGAAAAGGTTGGAAAGGAACCGTGTCGTATCATAAATCATCCTTTTTGGGCTTACTTTAGTCAAGCTGGTCGCTATTCGACTGTGCAAGAAAAAGAGACCCTGAGAGACCTTAACAGTAAATTCTTGTGCACGCACCATAAACCGGGCAAAAATACGATCGACGGGGGAGAGAACCAAGACGATATTTGTCGTTGGTCGCTAAGTGATCCACTGGCAACGACTATCGGAGTATTTCGTTTTTCTGAACTTGTTTCACGTTGAGTACGTTTCCAGTTATGTCGGGCACTAGCTGTTTCGTTATCTTCTATTATTTTGTTCAAAGTTTAGATTTTACCTACATACGCGAAGATTAACAGAAATGTTTGATAGAGCGTAATATGTCAAATGATCCGTTTGGAATTTATTTCATAAAGCGTAGACGCTTAAGTATATGGTTGTGCAAGCGTGGACGATTAAGTCGAATAGTTTCTTCTATTAAACAATGTCTCGTTTACTAAAGATTTACTAAAGATTGAATTTTAGTTTCATCGCCAGAATCTGGTCGAAAACTGTCGACATTTCAACATTCGCGTACTTTCGATTGCAAAGAATTATGGTAAATAAATATACATCGAGTTAACTCGTACGACGCAGTGACGCGATAAAAAATATCAGGTAATGTAGGAAACTACACATCCAATAGCGATGATAAAATGAAGTATCGGAAGAAATTTCATTTTCTTGGTATTTATAATACAACCAGAAATTATAATAATTGAAGCGAACATTTCATCCAATTTCATTTAAAAAGAAATTTAGAAAGGACAAAAAATCGCTTCGTACGATCATAAGAAAAAGCATCGTTAATATCCTTCTCGATTATAACGTTAAAATTAAGTTTACGCGTAGGACCGAAAATCAAGATAGTTAAAAGCAAGAACGCGCCATTAAGAAAACAACAAATTTACATAACGTGTACGTACGCGCAATTACGCACCTCTTAACAAACAACGTTATTCTCCTCGTAACTCGTTAGCCTTTAAACCTCTTAAAGATGCAAGAAAAGGAAGAAACAGGAGTAAAGTAAATCCTACAATACGCGGGAAACAAGTCGGTTCAAGCCACTATTCATTCCCTGCATATTTCCTGTCCCATTTTTGTTTGTATTTCGCGGTGATCGTGGACCAGAAACGGACGTCCGTGCCGTGAAAAATGACCGTCGTCGCGCTTCCGGACACCGGTACAACCGCACCATCCCTACTGAACTATTCCCATGCTTTTCTGTCCGGTCAACGAAATGTGCTTCCAAAGCCAGCCGCCCATCCTACAACCCCCGTGAACCCCTACGCGACCATAACCCGGACGTCGTCGTCGTTCCGCTGGGATCAACCAGCTACACCTCTGTGCGTGGCCTTTTCCAAGTTGTATCGCGATACAGAGTACGCGCGACTCTGTACACTTGGAGTTTTCGTCTGACGTGCGAAAAAGAAATTGCGGAACTATTTAGAAGTTTGGTGGTATGCGTATTTTTTTCAGGGACGATGGAAGACGAGTAGGGAGGATGGATAGGTGAAAGACAAAGTCGAAGGACAAGGGACGGTATTTTTGACTGTAATTTTCTTGTTTCTTCTTCTTCGAATGCTCTGAAATTGTTAATTTTTAAATTTAAGTAATTAATTATTTAATAAGGAGCAATGATGGTAATTAGTATTAGTAGCACGAGTTGGTAGTAAGGAATTAATATTACGATCGTGTTTTCGTGATTTAATGTCTGTGTTGGGGAATGACGAAGAACGATTGGAAGGATGACGAGGATAACTGCAGGACAGAGAATTTCTTCGAATTTGATAAATGAGTATAGGTAAGAAGATAGAATCGAACTATAGAGAATATCGTTAATGTTTATCTTCTGATGTTTTATCGAAAGATCCTCAGAAAGCGTAGAATCAATCATCTTTTGGGAGAATTATAAAAGAAGAATAAATGGAAAATAATCTTGAAGGAATGAAGGGGTAGTTGAAACGTAGTTGTAAAAGACGAATGGAAAATTGATATTTATACGTAGTTGCACGTTTGCTTTCGATTTTATCTATATTTTGGATAGTGGAAATATCCCAGACAGAAAGGAAAAGTTCTTTGTATTTCGATATGAAAAGATCTCTCCCTCTTTTTCATTTATGATACCTAGCATTACCTACTTTAGACCTCTTGTATATATATAAAAAAAAAAGTAAGAGAACAGAATTTGAATACGATGATTTATTCCAAAGTTGATAGGGAGATGAATCGCCGTGAAATTTAGAATTCAATTTATACACAGGGGATGAAATATTTCTTGTATCGTATATTACCATTTACCATATATCACAATATCTTCGAGCCTTGAATATTAAATGAAAGCTTTGTGCAAAAAATAAAAAGAATATAATATAAATGAAAAGATACGATTACCGTTATCTCGTAGATTTAGAATAGAATAAAATCTGGATAGAAACAAATAAAATTCGCCGTGTAATTCCTTTTTATTTCCAACGTTCGCAGTTACATTCGTCCTGTATATACACGCGCGCACACGTTTTCGGCTCTCTGGACAGCATGAAATATTAAGATAAATGTATTACGCTCGTCGAAGAGCGTCCTGAAAAATAGCGTGTCACTCTTCAGAAATAAATGAATATCTTAACCACGCCACCATCAATCTTATCGCTTATCGACCGGTTTATACGTGTACCCACGTTCAGCCTAATACGTTTCAATTCCAACGTTGGACATTCGAGGAATCTCGAACAGAAATTCCTTCGCTTATACATCGTATCGCTTTTCAGGGCACGTCTTTATAGAATTTTATAGAATTAACAAATGTAGAATGCGTTTAATAGTTTTATCGAATCGTGAAAAACGAGTAAGAATTATTTATATGGTTAACCGTAACAGAAAATACATTACCACGTGGTGAATTTTTGAAAGAAAAATATCTTTAAAAAGAATTAAACGAAGGATTTTGGAAATGTGAGAATTTTCTCAAATACTTTCGTTGCTACGTGAATATTAATTCTATGTAGAACGATTCTACTTTGTTCAGAAAAATGAAGGAAAAAGATAGTTTTACTTTTTAGAAAAGAAGATAATAGGATATCGAATTTATTAAGATTTAGATTCCAATTATCGATTACTAACGTTGATCCTCGAGCCTAGATACTGCCACTACTACTATTTATGCCATGTTTCTTCGACAAACAAAATTATGCAAATGAATTATTTATTTTCCGAGAGTCGAACGTTAATTACGTATCTCGGCAGTAAAATTGTGAAACTGATAAAAAAAGTCGTATTGAACTTTCTGGCTTCTGACATACTCGTACCAATATTGATCGTATTTTATCATTACGTCGCAACGATTAATTAAAAAAATCTGATAAAAATCACATTTATATCTGACGCTCGATTTCGTTCGATTTATTCATCGTCCTTCACGATTATTTATTCTGTCGAAAATTGGGCGTTGGTCGCGTGTTTCGACGATGAAACAGTGGAACCGATAAAAAGACGAAGCTGGTCATAAAAAAAATCTAGCAAAAATCATTTTTTTTCCACACCTACTTTCGTTTCATTTATACAGCACACCTCATAATCTTCGCCAACGATGCCCATTCGCCGGCATTTCACGTCCAATAACCCAACCAAATTCCCGAAAACATCGCGCGTTATCCTTCACCATGAACAACCACAGTACACCACTGCACCATAAAGCGAATAATTTTGTACGGTCACCATGGTCTGGCCGGTACGGTTTGACGATGGCCGTTTCTGTCGCGTTATTAAACTTTACTCTCGCCGCGGTTTTCGACGTGATCATTTAACACGCACGTAGTACGAGCGTGCGCCATTTAACTGAAATTTTACGCCACGAGGATACTCTATCGCTTGGATAGTCGTTACACCGCGTGCATGCTCGTGGAATCGCGCTAATTGATTAATGGTCAACAGATGCGTAGGCAGCATGCTAATTCGACCTCTGATTCTCGAGTCTGTCTCCGTCGTTAAAGCTCTCGCAAACTAACCCCGTAAAGTGACGTGATATTAGGACGATGAAGATAAAAGATTCGCGAGCGTTCGATCCTCTTCGACGCTCCTTTTAGCGAAATTTTTAGAGATTCAACCTCGCAGCACGATTTTTCAATCGTATCAACACGGAATGACCTTAAAATATGGGAACCTGATTTTAATTCGCTTTATAGTAATATAAAAGACAGGTTGACGATAAAAAAATCTGCAACTGTGGCTCAGGTTTAGTAACGATTTTTCAGTAGTAAAATTTTACACTGTAAATTTTTAAGTCCCATTAATACGAACGATACTTTAAGATCAGGGCGTTCCAATAGATTCGGTTTAATATCGTCGAATCGATTGAATCGTTATTTACACTGCATCATAGTGGGATGAGACAAAGAGGAACAATAAAGGATTGGTAATTTTCTAGATTTTTAACGAAGCTCTGTTCTCTTCGAGCTATATTAATGAAGTTTTAAGAGATCAAGTCTGTTACAGTCTGGTAGTAGTAGATAGACTGCGAAAATATCTTTTGCCAAACCTATGAAAGCACAAAGAACAGTTGCCTCGATTTTGCATTTCTACAATAGACGAAGTTGATCTTACGAATGGAAATTACTTCGCGTCACGATAGGTTTTTGCGGTGAATGTCGTTTTGAAGTTTGACTCGATTCTGCGTTACGTGGATTAAGTTGATTTTATGAACGAAAGTTGTTTAATATCCTGGTAGGAAGCAGTTTCGTTATTTTGAACAGAATTATGTCAAATTTGGCACACTTTGCTACACCAATTTGATAAGACTTGCACTTGGCTGAAATTAATTTTGCTGCCACGAGACGAAAGTTGTTTCGTATTAAGATAAATATCGTTAAATGATTTTTTTTTAATAATCCTTTGGATTCTTATCTCCAATTTAATTCGGAGGTAAAATACGAGGATAAGTTTCGTTTCTCTAAACAAAAGCCATTTTTAATTATAAAATACTCTGTAGGATAAATTTCTCGACGTTCACCGACGAAGTTAATTTTCCTGTATGACAAACAAATCCTTTTGATATAAACACATAAAGTTGTAGAGCGTTATGTATAATATATAATATTCCTAGTATATATTACATGGTATAGAATTATATGTAATATCCTGATATAGACTTTGATGACCCCTCGAGCGAAATTTATCGAATAAATGCGGGTAGTAAACGTATTTACCGCTCAAACATCGATACATCACCGACCAATGTACGTTGGAACCTTCTATCCTAATTAATCGCTTGGAAAGCCATTTCCGTCCGGTCTCCGACGCCCGCAAGAAACTCCCAAAATCCATCATAGCAAAACGTACAGTGTTCCAAACTACTTGCCACCCTATGATCCCGGCTTTTTGCTTCGTTCCGTAACCACCTGGTAATTCTTGTTACAGGAATGTTCCGAGAATGCGTTGAATTGATTGCGTTTCAAAGAGTTTCGGCTTTGGGAATGGACTCGACCGTGGCGCTACTGCTTCTGACCGGTGAGTAGTCGCTCTTTCAAACTTTATCGTTGAACTTGTATCGTTTGTACATTGTGTCGTTGTATAATTGATTTCTAACAATTGCGAGTTGTAATTTATAGAAACTTATATCGCGTATGTTATACATTTTTTTTAGTTTAAATATTTATTTTCGTATCTATCATCTTTCGAATATAGATTATTCGGTTATCCGTATCGGTTCGACGTTTTCCATTATTTTCAACGATACGAAATAACTTTATTTCCGAAAGTCGAACGATATCGAGAGTCGTTCAACGTTAGCCTGCAGTGTTCGAAGACTAAATAGATTTTCAAAAAGTTGGAGGTAGTATAATTGGTACGTAAAAATAAGATTTTCCAGTAATGACTGTAATCCCAGAGATTCCAACAATTGCGAAATAATTCCTTGCCATATTTTACCCGGCGAAATACAAATTCTTTAATTCATCTTCCAGGAAAGTTTATAAAAATAATGTTTCATGTTATAATCCGTATTCGTCGCGTTACTTTGTCCAATAGAATCAAAATCCTTCGATTCGTCCTTCTCTATGAAACTCCAAAAACGATATTCTCCGTGTATCTGATTCACCTGCGTCTCCGTGCTTCATCGATCGAAATGAAAATTCTCTAATTGACCTTGCGAAACGAACTCTTCAAAAATATCATCCTCCGTATGATTCACATTCGTCCGTCGTGCTTTGTTCGACAGAGTGAAAGCTCGTTAATCAAGCTTGCAAAACAAAATCTTCGGAAATATCTTTCTCTGTACACGTAATGGCACGTCTTGTCTAATAACGGAATAAAAATCAACGTTCCGCAACAAAATTTTCCACCTCGATAATTCCAAAAAATGTTCAACCCAACGAAGAGCACAGGTGAAATGGTAGAATGGCCGATTGCCAAGGACAATGGAGAATTGGCAGCGTTCTGGCGTGTCCAGTGTCTAGGCTTATTCTCGTTTCTCAACATAGTACCACCTCTGCCTCTCTACTTTCTTCTCTCTCTCTCTCTGTCTCTCTTTCGCCTCGATAATAGCCACCAGCAAGGGGAAAGAAAAGGGTTTGTGTATCCTAGGGGACGCGTTGCCGTGCTTGAACTGTGTCTAGATTAATGGACAGATAGCGCTCTTATTATATGGGAGCAACGTAAGACAATGACGTACCCAATCTGGCGATCTCTTTCAAAAGTGTATAGAGTAATTTGAATTCCATTTTACGTGAAGTACAAAGAAAACATTGTATGAATAAGATTGTTTCTTTTGTAGGGTTGACCGATTGGTTTATCGAGAGATTGATAATATCGTAGATGAGACGAGCGATTGCGGTTGAGTTTCCCTTTCGGTTTGGAAAACGAGAGATTGCATTTAGAAGTGGTACTCTAAATTTCATATTGTTTAAGATGCTAAATTTTAAAGCGGGGAAGTTTGTTTTACGGTGTTATTTGTAAAAGTATCTGAAATCTTGATAAAAGTTCATTGTAATTGAAAGGTAACTGGGTTCAAATTGTCTGAACAGAATGGTAATTTAATCTTATATGACGAAACTCGTTAAATTAATATTATTTGACAATTCTACATTCGGAACTTTGATGGAATATTTCATTTATATTTTCTTCTCTCGTGAGCAAATAAAATCACAGTGGGTTAAATTACATATACAGGAACCTATAATGATTTTCATTATTTAACTTTAATTAGTCTAATTAGCATCCTATTATTATTGTATCATTATTTCAATTAATATTTATATACTGAATTAATACAAACAATACAATTCATTTCCGTATAAATGAATCCATCAACGTGTATTAACAGAATTGAAATTTGTAATTGACAAATCTGATAAAATCTGTTTATTACTTGAAAGCATTCGTTTCGGCACGTTTCGTCGCTGTATTTGACGATTTAAATATTCCTATTTAAAATGATAGAAGAATGTTCCGAAGGATCAATTATATTTCGTATATTTCTCTGTTAATTGTAAAATTTAGCAGAGTAGAAAATGATGAAATTTCCAACAAAGAGCGGAATAATTACTTCGTTAAAAAATATAACGTTTTCTTTCAACATAATCACGTTGGAAACATTTTCGTGCTCAGGTAGTCGTGTTGTATAGCAACTGAGACCTTTGACGAAAATAAATATCTTGCCAGTCACTCGTTCGACCAGATTATGATAATAATTTGAAAGTGACGAGAGCCGTGGATGTAAATTAAGAACGCACGGTGCATCATCATTTGCGTATTTTTAATTCCAGTATTGAGTTTTATTTGCTCAACACGTTGTTTGTTACTCTACATTTTAATTAAGGCCAGAGGTGGATGTTCACGCTAGAAGCACGCGGCTTTCGATAAAGCTTCGTCGTTCGCGCTCTCTGAAAACATCCGCGGTTTTGATGCATTTGCGTTTTTAATCTGGAATAAAAATAACGCGTTTGATCGGCTCAACCTCGATTACGCATCGATTGAAATTGATCGCATTAAAGGAGATACGTATTGTTCTTTTTTCGCGTGTTATATTTTTACCGCTGTTCCGCTATAAATATTCCAGAGATACACGGCGTATCTTAAAAAAAAAAATCTTCTTCTCCAAAACGGATAGGGAAGGAATTTCCTGTATCAAGGAATCGTGAAATATCGTGGATGATCGCAGACTAGAGTCACCTTACTGCAAATCAAACAAAATCTCTATAAAGAAGCTTTATCGCCAAAAACGGAAGAACATTTTCTATGAAAGAACTGAAAGGAGATAAAACGGAAGTATCGAGAATGGTCGTAGACTAGCGATCTTCTTATTCAAATCACTATCCATTCAAACAATCCTATCTTCATCCGCGAAACCCTCAATATTCAAATCACAATTCGCCGAACCAAATCAAATCCCTCTAAAGCATCTTTTTCTGCCAAATAGGGAGAGGGAAATCTTCTATCGAGAAATCGAAAAATGTCGTGGTCGTGATCGTATCCCAGTCACTTTCTTCCAAATCATCGTCATCCATTCGAGTATCTCTCTACTTGCGTGTACGAAACACTGAATATCCGAACCATAAACCGCACACCGAAACACCTTTAAAAAATCTTTTTCTTCTTCTTCTTCTTCTTCTTCGAAAGAGAGAGAGAGAGAGAGAGGGACGAAAATTCTCTGTCAAGGAATCGGAAAAGGTCGTGGATGGTCGTAAACTCTGCTTACTCCAAATCATCATACGTTCAAACGTCTCTACCTCCACGTACAAAGCTCACGATATTCAAACCACAAAATTCGCACAATCGGCTCGGAGCAACCCCTCTAAAGAACATTCGTCTCTGCGACAACGTGGACAAAAAGGAATATTCTCTACGAAGGAATCGAAAGAAGATAAAGCTAGAGCACAGTTTGGTCGTCTAGTCACCTACGATCGATACTTCGAACGCGACGAACCATATTCCGAATGTCCAGCATGCGACGGAAGACGAGAGGGATGGCTGAAGTTTGATTTGGCAAAGATCGACTCCTCCCGCGTCACTTGTCTCTCTTCTTTCTTTTTTTCTCTTCTTTTCTTTTCTTTTTTTTTTTTTTTTTACCGCCTACGATTCCCTTCCGGCGAAACCGGTCCCGATGGCAAGGAAAAGTGAAAGAATCAGTCCGAGTGTGCGAACGTCCATCGTATACGACGGCCGTTTTCTACGTGTGTCGAAATGGAGAGAGAGAGAGAGACAGAGAGGGGGTAGGAGCGAACGAAAGAGAAGAGATCGATGCAACGACCGAAGAGAGGAACCCGTAGGTTGGAAATAGAACAGGGGAAAGAGAGCAGGAGACAACGAGCTCGAGTAGGAGGATAGGCGAGAAGGGGTTGCAGAAGGGGTTGGCGGGGTGTGGAAAAAAAGAGAAAGAAATACGTTTGGTTTGGCAGCGGGCGGTGGGCGTCGAACTCGGGACATCGCGCGCGGATGACGAGTAATCGATCACGAGCACTGTGCCAACACTCCGGCCCGAACAGCTCAGTGATTCTCATTTTACGGTTTATCGATGCCGGGACGATGCAAGATTCGACGGATCTTGCGACGATGATTTGAGCGTCCGGGGTATATTCTACTTTGCAATGTGTTTTCTCAAGACTTCGTTGGCTTTTTCGCTAGAGGTATCGCGAAGCAATGAGAAAGCACTTTAAAGTTTAGAAGCATAAAAGCCTATCGACTTCTTGTTACTCTTGATGGTTAAAAGGATTAGAAAAAGTAACGATTTTTAGTTGGTTGTAACAAGCGTGGAATCTAGTCTTGTAATTTATGTACTTACGTTTATGTTCGCATGGAACTTAACGTTCTATCGATGACTATCTGTACGATCTTTATGACGGCTCATCGACGCCGAGAGGACGCAGGATTCGACGAATCTTGGAACGATGGTTGGAGCGTTGAGGATATTTCAGAATGTGCCTTCTAAGGCTTCTTTGTACAATGAAGCGTTCGTAGAAATGAATTACGAAGGTATGAGATGGCGTTTGAAGTTTATTTATCGATGTTTTCGCACTTTAGTAGGTTAAAAAGATTGGAATAGGTAACGATTTCGAGTTAATTCTAGCGAAGCTGAAGTCTAGCTCTGTAGTTTCTGTAAATATTTCTCGATTGATCTCAAATTTGCGGCTTATCTTGATCTCGGAATTATCATTTCAGCGTCGATGGTATTTTCTACTTTGAAACGTGGTTCTTAAGACTTCTTTGGCATCGTGCCCGCTTGCACGTGTTACTCGACTGGAGAATTGTAAAATTAATATTTTGCCCGGTCTGAATCTGAAATTCCAATAATATTTTACAATATCTAACACTGCGAAACGTCACTAACGAAAAACACCTCGGTAAAACGTATGCTTCGAAATGACACGCATTCTCGTCTCAAGGATCCTAGAATCTTGGGATCACGCGTCACGCGACGGCAATAATTCAAGCAACGTACGCGAGAGACTCGCGTTGACATGTAGAGAAGAGACGCTCTAGACAGGCCTATTGATTTCTGATCGAGGCAATCGTCGATGCCAACAAGCGTATCAGACAGGGTTTTTTCGCTCGTTCGTACAAAGTTTCGATGCAGCAACAGGGGTGGGATGGAAATTATCCATTAGAGGACAGCGGAGATAGGCCGCGTTGAAATATCGACGAGTAAACGACGGAAAACGACAGAGTGAAACGACGACGACAACGACGACGGCAACGACGAGGATTCGCGATTTCAACCGGTCCTCGATATCGGCAAGAATCGAAACCAAACGAATATTCTTCAAACATTTAAGAGAAACGATCGCAAAAAGGATTGCTTTTATCGGTTAATTTCGGATGGACGGAAGTCAGCGAATCGGCGGAACCTGAGAATGCTGACGTATCGCTTGTTCGCTAATTATTACGGTACACAAGTCGGTGTACGTTGCCGAGATTTTGCTTCTGCTTATTCCTCTTAATCTGCCTGATGGTAACGAAGAGCTCTGCAAAGTGGGATTTGTTGAGTAATTAATGGTAATAGGGTGGCTTCGTTCAGGCGAGAATCAAGCGTTTGGATCGAATTTTTCTCATTTTTCTATGCGTTGATTAACGTTGAAAAATATAATTTTACCGATTACCTTACGTTGTACTGTTTTGTCGAGATTTGAGTAGGTTCGGTTGAGTGGTTCGTTAATTATAGAGCGTGAATTATGGTGAAAAGTTAGGGTGAAACGTGTGATAGTGGGATTGAACGGAATTTGAAATCGTTGGTAGTGTTTCACTATTGAACGAAAAATATATATAAATAAATGAAATATAAACGTCGAAAATACAAAGTCGGACGTCTTAAAGGAGAATGGTGTTACTGTAGCGATAAGTGGAAAAAGTAATACAATACACGTAAAAAATTGAAACAAAAATTAAAGCCTAGAATGGAAGATAAGCGTGTCTGACCAAAGCCAGCCCTCTTCTCCTTCCGCTGTTTGTTCTGCCGGCATGCTTCAATCCAATTCCAACAGAAACTTTGCCCGCCTTACATCAATTTCCGAAATATCGCCGTAATATTTCTACAAAGATATTGCCAAAACTAATAAAAGAACTTCAAAAGAAAATCAAATTTAACTACACAATTACTTAATTTACATTATACAGACGTTATACTTAATTACGCATCAGTAGAAAATTCAAAACTCAAAAATAACAACCCGTAATCAGTTTCTAAAGTGAGAAGTTTCCTAATTAACAACTTGTGCTTCGATGTAACATTTAATAATAAATAATACCTATATAATTTGTTGCGACGTTGGTCATAAAAATTAGAACTTTTTTAATTATCCTTACTTTGTGTATATTATTAGTGAAATAAGGGGATAAACAGTTGAATGTCCAGGAAGTATTTTCTCATAACGCTTATTATAGAAACGCAACAATTTTTGATTATCCGTAATTCAAACACTTTGGTAGAGAAATAAGAGAACAGACGACGAATTAAACACGACCGAACGTACAACAAATATTCTAACTAGAATTCTCCATGCTAAAAGCGCCTGTTTCTTAATTAACTACGGTTTCATCCGCCCAAGAATTAGGATTTCGATAAGCTCGAATTAATGTTTGGAGGTCTGCTTCAGCAGAATCCACATCGAATAACTTGGCCGCATTAACAACTTTGTAACGAGCTGAATGAAGTTAATTAATTTCTCGCAGTTAATTAACGAACAATTAAGCTAAAGTACTAGAATTGATGCGAAGCACCAATAATTATAACACTTGCCGCTGCAAAACCGACCGAATAAAAAACCGTGCTTCATTCTACTTCAAGCACTTAATTTCCATTCACAATTCTTTTTTCATCCTTTTATTCAAATTAACCTTACGAGTTAAAAAATTATGAAGGTATTAAAAATTCAATTTCACGACGGTTTTAATCAAAAGTTTGATCGAATTTATAGAGTAAATAATTGATTATAACAAAGATTACCATTGCCAGTAAACGTCATATAGTAATACGTGTATGTAAAAAGGTGCAAATTTAATTCCGCAGAATATTTTCACGGAATATAAATAATTTTAAAAGTTAATATTACTAAACATATGAAACTCTTCTGTAGTTCGTTTTTTTTTTAACTCTATTACATTATCGATAAAAGTTTTGAAAATTTTAATCTGTTTGGGTTAGGTTCGTGAGAAAGTAAAGATATACGTGGGAAAGTTTTTCGAGTGAATTTGCGTGAATTTTTAAATCAAGCGTCAAAGGATGACGCTTATGGCGAAGATAATTCGCGTCTGGCTATACACAGCCCCTTTTCTCCTTGCAGTGTTCATTCTGGTAATTAATTGCTTCCTTATCACAAAAGCTCTCTAGCAGAAGCTACGGGAGAACCCGTATGCAGTTTCTCGCGATCGTATTCGAATACTTATGGAAAACTTTTACGAATATGTTATCTGTGTTTTATGAAACATTTTGAACTTTCGTAAACAGTAACGAAACTCGATTATCGTGGTTCTATCGGTAAAGTTTAAAACAAATCTTCGTTAGTACTGTGACGAAACTCGACTACCGTAGTTATATTTGAAAAATTTGGAAATGTGCATACAGACTGTAAAAATATTTAGCGCAAGTATACATTTTGCAAACAGTACGAAAGTGTTTAAACAGTCAATAATCTTTTATATTAATAAATCTAAATACTCAGAGACCATTTTTAATACTTATACGTTTGAAATGGCCATTCGTACTGTATATCAATTTTCCACTAAATATACATTTGCAATAAATATCTCGTAACTCTTATGTACATTTTTAAATTGGTTTCAAATTTAAAATGTTTTACATAGTAAGCACGATATATACAGTGACAGGATATATACCGACAAAAAGTATTGGCAAATATCCTTATTTTCCAACGGAAAGCTTTTCTTGTCAGATTCTACGTGTTATTTTCATAGTATGAAATTTTCGTAGTCGTATGAAAGTACCATGAAATAAAAGACAAGAATTAAACAAGAAATTCAGTATTAATGTTCGTACAAATTTCGATATACTCGAATCGAATCAGTTGGCATGCGAATGCTACAGTAAATACTTTTTGTATCCACTGTACATAGTTTACATTTATATATAGAAATTCAATATTAATGTTAATACAAAATTCGATATACTCGAATCGAATCAGTTGACATACGAATGCTACAATAAATACTTTCTGCAGCCACTGTACATATATATACTGTAATCCACAGATTTTTACGCATTTATAGAAATCTGAAAGATGCAAAAATGCCCGTAATACGGAAAAATATATAAAACATGCAAAGCACAGCGCTCTCCATAGTTAGATAGAACAACCTTTTCCCGAGGTTCTGTACTTTCTTAATTACGTTCTCAAAAAATACGAACTCGCGTAAAAATCCTCGGTCTAACGATAAACAACTTCAAATACGTTTCGTCAGCCACTGCATCGCACCGTTTCAAAACTCCATCCACGTTCAAACACCCCCTTCATCATCCCCCTAACAGTGACGTTTTCGTGCAAAAGATGCGAGCTACCGGAATAACGGTAGCCACCGTAAAGTCGTCCATTTTCCAGCGGACACGTACCTTCGCTTAATGTCCGTTCACGGTGATGCAGGGACACGCGTGGAAGGGAAATGGTCGGAGGACGAAGGACACGAGGGGTAGTAAAGAAAGAAGGAAAAAAAAAAGGTTTCGGGAGGTGGTGGGTTGCCAGCCAGAGTCACAAAGAATGGCGATCGAGGGTGGACCAACGGTGGCAGGCAGGTAGCGGGGGTTGTTGGAGAAGGGTTGGCGAAGGGGTAGACGCGGCAAAGAGCGAGTATCGCGATACTCCATCGGGCAGAAATCGATACAGGGATGGCCAGGGGGACAGGGACCACAGGGGGATGATGCCTCTTCGCTGTCTGTATTTTTCGCGGAAGCATCGCGCGGCCACGGATCCTCGGATACACGTTGCACACGTGGCTTTCGACTGTGCTTCAACGTTGACGAGATGATGAATTTTCGACCTGTTTGGAAAGCGATCGTTGTTAACATTTCGCCGGCAGGGAATCTCCTACCTATGGTAATTCTAGCTGTGTTTGTTTTACGCGAACGAACGGATGCTAGATGTAGATGAGTTTGGTCTTCGCTTGGGGTGGAATTTAATGGAAGATAAGCACGCGAACGAGTTTCCTGTTTCTTCTTCGACTTGAACCGCTAACGAAACGCTTCTTTTTTTAGCTTTCTTCGCGGGTATTTAATTTTTTGACCAGCGAACACGATGGATTTGGACCGATGCGTTTTCGGTGTTTATATCGTAGAATGCTGGACGATGATGGACTGTCGTTAGTTTCGTTAATACTCTTCGTGGATGTATAGGTGTGTTAGGGCATTTATTGTTTGATTTTAGAAATTAATACGACCAACGAATGGCTGAACATTTCTGCTATTACGCGCTCGTATATTGCAGGTCAAAAAATGTATTACTACGAAATTTTGTACGTGCAATGTTTCAAGAAAACTGTGGATAATTATTGAATATCAGGAACCTTGAAACTAAAAATACAGATATATATATATAATTATCTGGAAAAAAACTCAGAACAAAAGAATGATTTAAAAATAGCACGTGAATGGACATTCGTTATTTTTTTAAGCTGCATATTGTTTAGGATACAATATATTAATAAAATATTCGTATTTCCAGCAATACATTATGGAACTCGAATTAATGCTCTTTCAGCGAGGATTAAAAAATGATCGTTCAAAGGAAAATTCAGTACGCTAATGATACATATCAATCACCAAGAACTCACATTTATCCATAACGTTTGAAAGAATATTTTATTCATTTCAACAATCGTTAAAACACGTAAAATTAACGTTAAAAAAATACCTCATTTAACAATTCAAATTTCGATTCACTTCGGCGTCTACAGGTTCTAATGCATTTGCAAAGCAAATTCAAAACAATCGCGGCATATCGCTTTGCTTGTAAAAATTAACATGCGTAGAAAGGTGAAAAATATGAATCGTTTTGTCGTCGCGTTACGAGTTCCTATTTCCATCGATTCTTCTCTTCTCCTCGTTTACGTTTCATGAAAGAATACGTTTTTAATGAGGCACGATAGCCGGACAACGGTAAAACCGTCTTTTTCCAATCCTTCGTCATCTTTTATCTCGCTATTTCTTTTAATCGTCGCTTCATTATTGCGTTTTACTCGAATCACAGTAAAGATCTTCGATTTATCGTCGCTATATATTTCGACGAATAAAACGGAGAAAAGAAAGAAAAGAAAAATGGAGCAGTTTCGATTTCGGATTCGATATAAATTATTTAGATTTGCGTTGTTGGCATTGTCTCTCTCCGATTGTTTTACTTGCTCGGCGATAATGAAATGATAATTGTCTATTGCGGAAAATAACATTGTTTAATGATAATAGACTTTGCAGCGATCTAATGAAATAATCTTTAATATAGTTTGTCAAATAATATTGAAAAATCTATTTTAATATTTTTGTACATCCTTTTGCTGTTTTATCTCCTCGGCCTGTCTTCTTTATTCTTCTATTTTTTTTCTTCTTCTTCGCTATCTATTTCCTTTAAACGATGATTGAGAAGTAATATCAGAGATGTGCATTAATTTCAAAGCGTGATTGAAATTTCGAATCTGTATGATCGTAATATTACCGTCCGTATAAATACGTCTCTGTTTCTGGAGCGATACTTGATTAATCATTGGACTAAATACGTCAAAATTAAATTAGAGTTTTTTTTTTAAATAGTCGAGTTTAATGTAATTTGGTGTTGCTCGTTACAGAAGCAATTAACTGTCATATAACGAACTGAATAATTTCCATCATTTCGTGCGTATCGAAATCGTCGAAAATAATATCGAATCGTTTGAAGATATATCAAAATACGTAGATAAACGCATTTCGAACTTTTTGAAATAATTTTATCTTACTTCAAAAGAATTTGTTCCGCGAAATCCTATACATCGTCGTTAAATTAAACTTTCATATAACAGTTTCATTTTTTCGAGTTTACTTCACCTAATTCTCTCATATTTATATAATTTACCTGCTAAGAAACATTCTGATAGATTTCGCACGAATTCTTCTTATAAAACAACAATGTACGATCTATACAATATTTTACGATGAAACTTCCTATAAATGAACAAACCATGCATAGTCGAATAATTTTCCTCGCCAACATACGATTTCTTCTTAAATTGGAACTTCTTACAAATACAGACATACGCGCAAATAATTGTCCTCGCTAATTTTATACGCATTCTCTTTAAAAACACACACACACATAAGTGCAATCTACAAGCTGTTTCACATTTAAGCTTCTCATAAGTACAGACACACGTGCAAACAATTTGTCTAGAAAACTTTAGACGAATCCTTTCTAAGAAACGAAGATGTCCAATCTACGCATTGTTTTACGTTTAAATTTGTCATAAGTACAACCACGTACGAAAATGATTCTCCTCGAACATCTCAGACGAATTCTTCCCACGAAACAAATTAAATCGTTAATCACGAACGCGGGGAAACTCTACCGCCAAGCCGAAGAAATTTCAACCCCAATAGGTTTCCACATCCACTCGCGCTACACCGCATAATTACCGGGGAACTCGAAGAGCCCATCAATGGGCCGCGAAATTCGTGCCATTCCTCCTGCAACTCACTCGATCCCGCGCGAGGAGCAATTTCCTGACGCGACACTACTCTTTCTCGGCTTCGCTTCGCTGGAAAAGGAGTTGAAAGCTTGCGCCTGTCGCTCGAGTTTCATTCGCTGACAATGCTTACGTTGCCATAACTCAACTCCGTGCCCGTCCCCAACTGCTGAAACGTGACCGAGTTCTCAGATCGAACGGCTCAGTTTGCGAGATAGAAAAGTGCTATCTGGTAACGCGTACGCATGCGTAATCCTGTGATGTCGCCCCAGCATCAAACGATTCTGTTTTCTGTCGCATCCTTAATGAAGCGAAGTATAGAGGTTCTTGAAAATTGAGATGGTCGTTGGCTAACTCGTTCGTGTTAGTAGTTTTGGTCCTACGATGCAGTGTAACGCAGTGAGATATGTAAACTGATAATTGTACTAATTTTATAATTCTGTAAATCGATACAAGTCTGGTATATAGAATTTGATGAATGACCCTTAATACGATGGCTCACCATGGAACACGAAGTAGCTGATTCTTGGCGCGGATATAGAAAGTGTCGCGTCTTGAATGAAGGGTCGAAGTGAATGATAGGGGCTGTTGAAACTCGAGATGGTTATTGGTTTGCTCGTCTGTGGTAATAGCCTCGTGAAAAAGTATAATGTAGCGAAGTGTGTAGGTAATTGTAGTAATATAGTTTAATAATTGCAGCTGATAATTACAATAAATCTATAGTTCTGTAAATTGTCTGTCATGCACGATAAACCATCGTCTGTGATGTGGAACTTGATAAGTGACCCTTAATACGATGGCTCACCATGGAACTCGAAGTAGCTGATTCTCGGTGTGGATATAGAAAGTGTCGCGTCTTGAATGAAGGGTCGAAGTGAATGATAGGGGCTGTTGAAACTTGAGATGGTCGTTGGTTCATTTGTCTGTGGCAGTAGTTTTATGAGGCAATATAATGTAACGAGGTATTTAAGTGACTGTAACAATTCAATGTAATTTAGTAATAGTAACTAATAATTGTAACAATTTTATAATGCTGCAAATCGTCTGTCATCGACTGTCATCAACTATCGATACAGGCTTGAGATATAGAATTTGATAAGCGAACCTTAATACAATGGTTCATCGTGCAACTTGAAATGGATGATCTTTGAGGTGGATATAGAAAGTATAGATTCATTGTGATAGTAGTTTCAGGAAATAGTATAATATAGTGAGTTACTATTATCGGTAATGAATGAAAGATTTGCGATATAGAATTTAGCAGCATTTTTTTTTTATGAAATTGTCACAATGTCTTGGAATACGATTCTGTATTTCCTTATTTCCAATTTTACGTATTTAATTGAATTACTGTTTGTAAAACAAATGTAACTTGTGTAATTGTAAAATGTAGTTGTATAATAAAAAATTAATGTACAAATATGCATGCTATTTTCAATTTCAACGATTGGAGCGTAAATCACTATGGATGGAAAGTTATATCTAATTAGCAAGAATTATCGCGTAATTTTACTTAAAAAAAGATAAATTTCTACCATCCAGTTCGAGGATCATGTTTGAAATTTTCAGAGAATCCTTTTTGAAACTTTTAACGAACCTTGCCAGGATTTTAACCAACTTTTTTAAGACCCTGAATTTTTAATTTTAAGTTGCTCGTGTCGAATCTTTTTAAGCAGTTGCTGCTTCGCGCAGTAAATTACTACTTAACTTATTGCTTTTAATATAAATTTTAATCAAAAAGATCTAACGAAAAATTCCTAAAGTAATAATCATCGTTCATCGATCACGAACTTTATTTAGCTGGCTGAATCCTTCGGATTAATTAATAAACAGATACTTGGAATATTAATTCGATCCAGGCATCCCTCTTCACCCACAAATCGATTTAATAATTTTAACATTCGATCGTTTCAGAACACCGCGAAAACTAATTTCACGCGTTGCACGGTACCACGGGGAATCCGATTTTGATCTCCCGTTATTATGTGTTTTTCGTTTCTTCCCTGTAGCTCACTCTTCGCCACTCTAGCAAACCCTCGTTTCACCCCTATTTTCCGGATTAAATCGTGTCCGTGGCATGCACATCAAAGCGGTGGAAAAACGATAGATCGAATTTGCCGGATTTCCATCTCGTCCAACGACTGACGAATTTTCACGAGCTACACCGCGAAAATTTATATCACGTGTTCATTCATATCATGCGCTGTGCCTTTTTCTACTTTCTTTTTATGGATCTCGGTGTATTTTTTATCTTAAGTTGGAAAACATTAGAAACGTTCTAAATATGACATTAATATCGAAGGCCATTCATAGAATATCGAATAGTAGAATATAAGTATAGAATATCGTCGCATTATATTTGAATCGGATTTCTTAACATCGGTATATTTGATTTGTATCGTATATGAAACGTGATAAAATATGGGTCTGCGTCTGTCTTTCGATAGCTATCGTTTCTCGTTTAGCCGCAAAACCGATGAAAAATAACTATTACTCGGACGATGAGAAATTCTATGATAAATTGAAATAAACTTCAATTTCATATTTTCTTGTTACCTCATTACAGGCAAAAACCCGCAGGAATTTAAATAGTCAAATATACACTCGTTAAATTTACAAACCCGTTCGCCTCCGAGGATGGGCTCATTTGCAATAATTTTATTTCAAACCCTTATTTTTTTTTTTTTTTTTTACAAAATAGATCGCCACTATTTTTATTCGTTCCATTTCGATACATACTTTGATACTACTGCGCTCAATTCTGACAATTGCGAATCCATTTACTGTAAAATTTCACTTTGACCCACATAATATTTCGATTGCCACTGTCGCGGACGAATAAAGCACCGCGAATATGAAACGCGATACGAAGAGAAAACGATGGCGAATAATCGACGGTAGGCTACGTTTGATCGACGATATTGTTAATGAAATTTGCGATACCTGGCAGCGATGCGTTCCGCTTTGCGGTCCGGAGTAAATATTAAGCGCGCATTTTAGCGCCTCTGGCAACGCGTGCTCTGCGGTCACGTAAACGTCCGGCTGGGACCGTAATATCGCGGATAAAATCGATTTCAACAAAATCGACAGCCTACCACCTAACAACCGTTCCTATATTTTGATTCATTTTGTTCTATTTTACACCGTTTGTTTTTATTTTTTAGTCTCTTACGTTGATGTTTTTTTTTTATCGTTGTTTTTATTTTTATTATCTATGTCGTTCACGAAAATAGATTTCAATGATTTTAGGTTGTAAAAATTTATGCGACTCTTTCGGGCAAAGCTTCTAATGTAGGTACATATTGTCTTTGACTTTGAGGTATTTAATGTTTCTCCACTGACTTGCAAATTTAATTAACAGAGGATTTTTTTGATTTGACATATCCAATTCAGAATCTTATAGCATTAATGATTTTGATGGAATACAATTCTCCGGATAAATCGTTCTAATCTTTGAAATATAGTTTAGTGAAAAGTTTTGAAATTTTACCAGTAGCTTTGGACCAGGCATACGTACATTGAATCTTCCATTTTTTGTAATCGATCGTAACAGAATGATTATAGGCTAATAGGATATCGCCTAATCGCTTATCTTAATAGAAAGTTTAAAGGTACAGCAGGTAACGGCTTAATAGACTTATGGGATAGCTTTCGAGAGAAACGAAATGATATTCAAAGCACGCTCTATCCTACGTCTTGGCACGTTGACATTGTGAAGCGTAGTAGGAGGGCAAGTTATTAAAAGACCGTAAAAGATGCAACACGAAAAATACAAGGACCGCGCGTGCATGTAACACACGTGATGGAACAAGAATTTTAATCACATTTTACAAAAGCTTGTCTCTTCTGCTAATATAATCTTAAGAAGCCGCGTGATACACGCGCAGCTCGAATAAATGTCCGGACTCTGATATAAAATTGATAGGTAGAAAAATATTTAATTAAATCGCAACGACTTCATTGTTTATGTTTTTCCGATTACAATAATCACAATTGTTTAATTCCAGAATTTAAAACGTACAAACTTTCGCCGATCTTTCTATATTCTCCTTCTTGCTCGCTTACATCTAACGCACACAAAACTCTCCAAAATTCCTCTGTAATTATTCTATTTGCGTAAGAATACAGCATTCTGCAATAGCGTTGGATTTACAGAATTATTCCACTCTCTTCCAACTGATCTTCCAATGAAACATTCTTAACTTTAAATCAGTCTAATTCTTCCAAAGACTTCTTCAAACGTTAAAATCACACTTTTAGTCATTTTTACGAGGCGTCGACGTTACGTTACTATCTACCAAATCGCGGAAATTGTCCACGGTGTCTAATAATCTAACATTCGAATCACCATATGTTTGGGATTTCGACTGGTCATTCTTTATGACCCGAACAGCACATTTTACAATACGGATCCCACCAAAAGGTTAACTAACACCCTAATAAGTGCTAGAATCATTACAACATTAAACATTAAATCTTCACAATGCGGAGCTCGTCAAGAGGCGCCATGGCACCCTAAGTGCACGACGGGTCCGCTCTAAGAAGAGCATCTGGTATTAATCGGTAATACCAGAAAAGGTACATCCACGAGGTTCATCAGTCGCAAGATTGGAAGTATTCAAATTCTATTAAATCCCCGCCTCACGGACACCATAGGGAGAAGAACATCCTTGGACGGGAGCAAGGGTAGAGCCCAGACGCCAAGGAAGAAGAGGCGTCTTCCAGTAGTTTTTAGCTACTCAGTCTTGCAATAATCTCTGACTCAAACAGTTGTTATTCAGTTCTCACACAGTTCACACTCAGGCTACACGCAACCTATATTCACTCTTAACACAGTGTTCCCAGTGCAATATACAGTTATATTAGGTTGTCCCTAAAGTTTCTTTCCTTTTGTAAGAAAATAACAGATGCACAACCTCTTTTCGTTTTATATTATTTTATCGAATCGTGTACGATCCATTTTGTTCTATTTCTACTATTATGATCATACGCGATTGAACAAAAATAATATAAAACAGAGAACGTGGTGCATTCATTATTTCCTTACGGAACGAAAGAAACTTTTGGGACAACCTAATATATTCTTTGCGACCACCAAAATAGTGCGAATAAATCAAATAAACATTACACCTATCTTCACCGTTACTCTACCTCCACCCTGAACGTTAACAGCGTTCACCGTTAGCCATATCAAGCGATCAGTTGCAAACTGATTGGTCGCCACCTAGTTGAAGATCGCAACACCATATTCTTTCGAAAAATTAATTTCAATCTTATTGTGTACCGGCTGAAAAGAAGATCGGACGTTACATCTGATATACCCGTGAGAAAGTTGAATCCTATAGCCGTCGGAATACTCGCTCGTTGTGTATACGTTTCGAATCAGATTTTCATCTGGTATCGGTGACGCGTCGTTCCACGCGTCTAATCCATCACCGCGTGGCAGCGGCGTTAGGCATCGCGACGCCGTGTCGACGCGTACACGTTCGCTATTGCGTGTTGAAGTTCGTCTCGGCTGTCAACCTGACACAACAAATCGGGTTTGCCAGCCTGTTCCGGCGAACAACGTTGTAATCGGAGAGATATTAGGGGAAGCGGAAATTGGCCCAGTCTCGCGGCTGGTGTCGCGTTTTACAGCGATCTCGTCAACCTGTTTATTAAAATGGAATCGTTTTCAACCGTAGCAACCATCGCGGAACTTGTTTCCGAGTGACACCATATACCGGGTGTTCGACGATACTTTAAGCGTAACTGCAGAACATTTATCGGAGAACGGTAGGTTGTACGATAATCGTCGCTTATAGTAGAGAAATTGCAAGTTGCAAGCGTTGTCAAAGAATTTTACGTGTCAGAACTATCCTCTGTTGATCCGAGTCTAGATTCCCAACGGCGTATATATATCTCCTTTATTTCACGGTGAAACATTAGAACATTAATCAACTTGCAAACTCGCGAAACATTTCCGATACAAGTAAATCAACGCCTTTAACTTTTTGGAAACGTTAAATTAATATTCAAAGATTCGCTAACACATACGGAAAGATAAACTTCCGCTTTTCTCGTTACTCGTATTTGAGATTTCCGTGCGTGTAGGGAACTGAAACCGTCAAGCTGCGAGGGCTTAGCCAACAGGCAAAAGCAAGAAAGAAACGTTATTGTGTAAAGTTTGCTAAAGGAACGCTTTGTTATAGAGTTATGAACGAATATTGTACGTACGAAATAGGTAACGACGTATTTTCCATTACAGCACACAAAAGTTAACTGTATTATTGTGTCAGCGTAGTTACATGTTCTTTATCGCGTGCTAACAATTCCGTGCCCAGTTCAGAATAATTATCATAATAATACAATAAAAAGCAATTACCCATTATTTTTAATCCCACCTGTGTGTGTTTTTTTTTTCTTTTTTTTTATTCGTTACGCTGGTTCTTCGTACGCAGAAAGGTGTATAGGGCGTAGTGGACCAGTTTTTTGGCCGCTGAGATCACCGAACGTTACGTCCCTTGATTTTTACTTACGGCGAACTGTAAAACAAAAGGTTCGTTCTATAGAGATGAGTTCACACGAAAAACTAGCGTAACGAATGAAACACGCAGTCGTTGAAACTCAACGAAATTCCCAGCAACTGCGAAATGCTATTAATTCCATTGTTCGTCGATGTGAAACTTCTATACAACCGCTGGGACAATATTTTGACACGAGGAATTAAAAATACCGGTTAATTGTTTTTTATTGTATTATTATTACAACTATTAACGGCACGGAGTTGTTATCGAGTGATAAAAAGCACGTAACTACGCTAACGCGATAATACAATTAATTTTTTTTTGCGCGCTGTAACGAAAAATACGTCGTTATCTGTTTCATACCCGCAATATTTAGTTTAGAACTCTGTAACAACGAGGCGTTTCTTCACGAACTATATATAACACTTTCTTCCCTCTTTTGCCTACAGATTCAGCCCACGTAGTTTAAGTTTGAAACATCTCACGAGACAAATTGTCCTATCGATTGAAATTCTAACGAACTGCAACGACCTTTTCGCAACTCTACGAATCGACCAAATTCCCAAAAACGCGAACTTAAACTAACGACGCTTGAAGAATCACGAGCCACGACCTTCTCAAATTCCTCTAGCCATACGCGATTAATAATTAAAAATTCAACAAAGTATATTCACCAAAATCGATAGGCCTATCGACCGAAGCTCTAATCTCAAATCTAAAATTACCTGAAAACCGCGCAACTTTTCTCTAACCTCGTCAACCGCCCTTCTACGATCCTTAAAATAAAAAAAAAAAACAAATTCCTACAATAGTTCGCCCTCTGCAAAAAGAATCGGAAAAAATTGTTCATTTTTAATATCGCGAAAGCCATCCCAGCGGCGAAAGAGAATTTCGCGAAATCCTATTTCACGGTCCGCGGAATTCCCAATCCCACTCGTCTCCATGACGCGTCCGATCGCCGCGCGAAATTCAATTATTCCCACCGCCGCCGGGTTATCTACATAATAACGGGAGAGGATCCGATTAAATCGGTAAATCGTGTGCCACTAGTATCCGTGCCCGTTGGTAATCGCGTCTTTCGCGGAAGGCGTGCACGATATCGCGATACAGAAAGTCTAGCTCGACGAAAAGATTTAGTGGTCGGTGGCACGTTGTATTTCCGCCAGTGAATCATCCACCGTGCGACGCTTTTACGCGTCGATCGGACAGCGAACCGCGACTCATCATCCGTATCTGACTGGTCGCATCTAATCGTCGTGCCTGAAATGTACGGAGCCGCAAATTGACCTCGGTCAACGCTGAACGAACGTTGATGGCGATTGTTGATAATAATTATGAGAAAGGTTTTGAGCGAAGGGTTAAGAGAGGATTGATTATGGATTATGGAAAGTTGTGGTTTCAGCGATGTATAGGTAACTCTGTCCATTAGTCAAGTTGAAACGTATAGACCGCATACGCGTTGATTCTACGTAAAGTTAAGTTCTACTGTTGCTTGTCCAATTTTAGCAATTAATTTTTAACAAGAACCTGTAACGACTGGACGGCGGATATTTACGCGTTTATAGGAAACTTGAAAGTGCAAAATTGCACAGGATACACGCAATATTAAGAAATATTTAAATTTCTATAATTTTCTATAATATTCTATAATAATGTTCCCCGACACTTTTAAACGACATTCTACCGAGGTTCTACTCTCGTAATTACGTTCTTAAAAATATGAATTTAATACATAGGAAATATTCATATAAAGACTCGGCGTCTGGTAACGACTTGATCGGATATTCGATAGAAAATTGAAACTGACATCACGCATATTGACAAGGATCTCTTCATACTGTGTTCGAGCCTTTCGACTTGTTAAATACCGTAATGAGTATTCTATCTTGGGTTTGCATATTACGCGCGTTCTGTGTATTCTCGTGTCTGCAAGTTTCCCAGAAATCGCCAGTCCTGATCAACGCGAATTCTCTGAAACGTAGTTCTCTCCTTCGTCCACGGCACCAGATCCGTTGACCCCGTGCCGCAGCATTATCAGAGCTTGCAAACAAGCGGACAAGCTTGATAGTAAAAGGGGAGAAGACCTACCGTCTGGCGTAATGGTACGACGATTCAAGAGGGTGGAATTCTCGCGGTTGAAACAAGAGGATGTGTGAAAAGAAAGGAAGGGGAATCGGGCGCGAACGGAAGGGCGTTTCAGGGCTGCCTTTTTTAGACCACTTATCGAACAGCCACTCGACTGCTACACGATAGCTATATTTAATTCACCGCTTAGGTGGTGAACCGGCCCACTTGACTCCTTTCCCCTGGTTCGATGGACTTGGAGGGCTAATTCCGTACTATCTGGAGCGTCTAGCGGATCCAGCATTGTCCCATTGTCACGATTCCACCGTTATTTCCGATGAAATCGATGACTCGTCTGTATAATTCGACACCTCGTCTGTATAATTTGTATCTGTTGTTTGTGAATGTTTGCGAAGGTTTGTGGATAATAGCGGCAGAAGGTGAACACTTGCGGATGATGTTGCGGCAGGTTTAATTAGAGAGAAATGGTTACCTTGCTCGGGAGATTTGAAATAATTGGAGAGCAAGAATCGTGAGTTACGATATACAACGGGCGAGCGAAATTCGTGTTTTCAGAGAAATTATTGACATGAATATTTGAGGAGAATGCTTAGATTTAATTGTTTTAGGATGCAGCTTTTACGTATCTCTTTTTCGCTTCCGCGATAATCCTAGTGGAAATGTATTTACGTGTATATGTGAAATAATGTTTATTACGTAATTTTGCGATCGATGAATTCATCTATTTAAGAAAACGAAGTATCACACTGGTGAGATTAATAAGAATCGTTATTTTCCAATTAGTCAGCGCGTGTTGATCCGGCTTAATCTTCATTTCTTATTTGCCCACGCTAATTAATTTCTTCAAAATTCGCTATAGAACGCTATAGAACTGTGCATTTTCTTTCATTGGATGCGTAATTATATTCCAAACACATATTTCATTTTCTATAAACGTCCTATTAGTTACGCCTGAGGTCACGCGTATATAGTAGCAACTGCATGCGTATGTACTATGTTAGATACAGAACCCACGATATCAATCACAGAATCCATTTGACGTGTCCAACACAGAGTTCGATTAGTTAATGTCACGATTTCTAACAATTATTTGAGCCAGCGTTTCGAGTGAAACGGGGTAATAATTCTTAAAGCGTTTACTCGCCCCTCGATAATTTTCTAATAGAGCTCGTCGCTCATAAATGTCTCGATACTCGCGTTTCTCGGTAATTCTCAACAATTTCTCGATAGTTGTTTTTGTAAAAGATACAAAAAAAAAGGTACGCTTCGTCAGCCATAAATGCCTCGATATTCACATACAACCACAAATGTCTCGACATTCGTATACAACCAGAAACGTACATTTCTACCGACTACGATACAATATAATTCTTAAAACTTCTACTCGCCTGTCGATAAATTCCCAAGTACACTCGATCACCCATAAACGTCTCGATATTCGCATATAACCAGAAATGAACTCATTCCCATCGGCCATCCTCGGGACCACGCGCGTAACGATCGACTCGTTATCCTATCCACCGAACGTTCCCTAATAACGTCACATAGTCGCAATAATTTCGTGTATTTCCACTCCACCACTGAATTATCATGGAGAACCGCGTAATTCCCGACGGAACATTGTCCTCGGTGTAATGGAGAGGAGGGCAGAAGAATATATCGAGTCAAGTGGCGATACTCTGAGCACGGAGGTCCCGCGTTTTACCGCGTCGATTCCTCGTTAAAAAGCTGGGCGGACCTTCGTTCGCGATACTTGACGTAATCATAGCATAATGGAACTGCAAACGTGAAGTGTGCACACAGTAATGTCTTTCCGTACGGTCGGGCCACTCGCCACCGGACAGAATAATGCAATAACGTTCTGCCATTATTAACGTTCATGACTGTAGGAATGTAAAAAGAAAAGAAGACAGAAAAAAGGAGATAAAGGGAGAGAGGGAGAAATAGTAAAAGGAGCTTTGGAGGGCCACTCGACCGTATTTCCCGTACGAGGACCGCAACTCTTCCTGCATCCTCGTTTCTCTCTCTCTCTCTCTCTCTCTCTAGTCTCCACTTTTTTCTCTGTCGGCTTTTTTGTTCGTTCTCCTTTTTCGTGTTTTAATCTCGTCGATCCCGAAGTGCAGACAGTGTAGAACAGACAACGCGAAGTTTTTCGCGAAGATATTTAGAAGGATGATGCATCTGTCGATGATTGTAAAATTATGTTTGTCGAATATTTAAATCTTTGAGTGTTATCCTTACTTTTTTTTTTGTATGGATTTTTATCTAGCATTTTTACTGTACGTATATCGTGTAACAACGTTATAATTGGTTCTCCTTTTTTATGCATTAAAAAAGTGGAGATTAAACGTAACTGTTAAAACCTCTACCGAATGTTTGTCTCCTCTTCGGAGAGTTGCAGGTAGCGCTTTGAATAATTTTTACAAGTTCCGTGCTACTTGCCTCTTTTATGAAAGAGACCAACACATTTTCGAATAGTTATATAACCTTTGAGAATACTTCGTGAATTTTTAGTAATTATTTGTGTATTCTGGAAAATAAAGATAACAGTTGAACGTAATCGCTAAACTCTTTATCGAGTTTACAATCTCTTTCCGAATGTCTTTCTAATTCTTTACACAGTTTCAACGTTCATTCCCTTCATAAAGAAGAATAAACATTTTTGTGAATGAAATACCTGCCTTCCATATTTTTCACCATTTTCTAGTATTTAAATTCTCCTTTATTCTATTCGCGCCAGGAATTCTTGCGTTTCGTCGATTGTTCGAAGGAATTTCGAATTTCACAGCGAATATACATCACAGCGACTTAAGAAGATATTGTCGTCCAAGTTTTGCATTTAGGGAAAGGAATTGCCATTTCTGCTTACGATGGTGTAAGATCCAAATACACGATATATATATATAAGGTTATATATATAAGATTCTCTGTGATATTACAAAGTGTATAGGATATTAAGGATGTACAGGAGCAGGATGAATAAAAATGGCGAAGGAGAGGAGCGAAGCGTATGAAAATATGTTACGATACGTGCAAGTTAGGATAAATAGGAGGCAGTATCTTAAAGAACTCTGGTATTTTTAAACTCATAAAACGATGCGTCAGGGGTGTTGTATCTGATGCAGTAAAAACTTCACAAAGTATAAAGTAGACTAAGAAAAGATATAGCAAATTTACTTTATTATCAGACTTAAAAAATCAAACCATCCATTTAATGTCTACTCGATATCGGTTATATTAATATTCGTACACAAACTCCACCTTACAGCAATATAAAATAATTACATCGTGAGATCGTTTAAATAATCCAGATGAAACTGTCTGAATTATGAAAACACTTCGATATGTTAAATCTGTTGGAAGCAACAAATAGTCCGGCACTAAGTTTTCTGATTATACAAATTTTTCAAATCGCAAAAACACTCGAATATATTCCAGGCTATGGAAAATCCAACGCAAGATTCAAAGAAGAAATTTTACCTACGTGTAAAATCTCAAAATACCATGGTCGATCATAAAATGGTGCGTGATCTTTTAAAAGTAACGGAGAAACAGGTAAATCCACTTTAAGAAAACAGGACAGAAATTCTAAATTTGGTGTTTTTGAACAGATCGCTGGATCCAGGTTAGAAATATTTTATTCGCCCTGACACTATTTCGCCGTTCGATTTTATCCCTCCTTTCGTTCCATTTTCCCAGCCTCCTCTCTCTCTCTCTCTCTCTCTCTCTCTCTCTCTCTCTCTGTTCCCACCATCTCCCGTCGATAGAATTTTATTGCGAATTCATTTAACACGGCCGACGCGACGCTCGGAACGATCCGCAAACATTCCATCGAACCGGTTCGATTCACGCGTAGAGAAGAGCGAGAGCCTTGGAAATGATCGGACAGAAGTAGAGGACCTGTTCGAATAAATAAATTGTTTACCTGAAAACAACGGCAGTCACGAACGACACGGAACATTGTCGTCGACATATATGTGTCGATTGTTCGGCGCACACTATCAGACCGAACAAATGAAAAACAAATTTTCAAAAATTCAGCAAACATCGCCGGCTGCCGTAACGTGGCTCGTGTTTCGCAAACAAGATATCCGGTTCCCGTGGAAAAAAAGATAACGCCACGAGATGCTTTAAATCGAAATAAAGAACAGGAGGAAATTATTTTTTCTTTATCTTTCTTTTTTTTTTATGATACAAGATATTTTTTGTTTTCGAGCAGGATGTAGAATATAAAACGTGCAAATAGTTTGTTACTTGGTTAGTTACAGTCGAACTCTTTTGTTGATGAGATGGACAATGTGAGGCTGATCCGAGAAATTGTTTTTCATAATTACATTCACCGTACTTTTCGAAAGATTCTCATTGGAAAAATTCGTTTCGGTATTTTTATCGAAACGAAAAGGTTTTTAGTCTCCGCTACGAGCGCTTCTTATTTCTTTCGTCGCAACTCCGTTCGAATATTAACATGTAGAAACTTCATTTTTCACCGCGAGCTTCGATAAATAAATCCCTCTAGCTTCCATTAAACGCGAGAATCACAGAACGAATTCACTGGTCTTAAGAAAAACGAACCTCGCAAACTAACTTCTAAACTAACTTCTAACCAAGAAAAAGCTCCCGTTGCTTTCTATTAATTCTCCCTTATTTTCGCCTTATTTTCAAACAAACCAAACCCAACTCCTAATAATTGAAACAACCTAAATAACAGGCCCCTCCAACTAATTTCCAACCGATGAAAGTCCCCGAAATTTCCTCCTAACTCCTCTCTAACTTTTCCCCAAATCTCTACCCTATTTTCCAGCAACACATATCTCTCCCTAGTCACGAGCAATCATCAAGCTGGCGAAGCGAGTTCCACGCGAAACGACGCGTTAAAATCTTCCTCGCACGATCGAATCTCGTTTCTATTCTCTCTCCCTGCCTCTCTCTCTCTCTCTCTCTCTCTCTCTCTCTGATTTTTTCCACCCCTATCGACCAACACCCGTTCTCCATTTCGACGTGCACGTGTTACGACTGCGAACGGATCTCAACCACGGGCCACGAGTAACGCAATAACGTTCGATTATTGGTAGTCACGGGGCGCGCGAGGACACGGCGAGATTGCGACCGGTCTCTGCTCGTATATCAAAGCTTCCGTCTGTTCTCCGCTTTTCCGGAGCTTTGCAACCCGCCGTCAAAAGCCTGCTCGCTTTCGTCCCCATTTTCCGAGCTGCAAACCCCACCACGATGTTTCGATAATGTACAAATATGGACGACAACCTACGAAATGGAGAACCCTGGATAAATCGAGACCAGACTCGCCAAATACTGGAAACATACGATTAAATTCGATCGTTGTTGCTTCGCGATTTACCTGTTTCACGGTTTTTCGATGGATTTTGTGTTTGGATATAATTTCAGCGTGTGTATTGCTTTGGGATTTTTCGCATTGCACGCTTCTTCGTCGTGTTCTTGTTTGCCGTTGCTTCGTGATATTCTTCTCATATTCTTCTTTGACTATTCTTTCTATTTTTTCATTAGCCAAGCAGTTTGGCACGAGTATTTCGATTAGTCGTCAAGCTATTGGTATTTCATGACAGTTAAACTACTATTGGTCCACTATTGAGATTATCCAGTAAAGGCTAGCAAACCAGTAGACTACCTTTATTTTTCAAGTATTTTTCTATTAGTCGTTCGATCATTGGTATTTTATGGGAATTGTTATATATATTTAGTTTCTGGAACTGTTGGGGTTTGAAATCTTATCTCCCTTTTTATCGAAAGGAACGATAAAAACGTAGAGTTGAATATTCGACTAAAGTCGATATTTGTCTCGTGATCTTCCCCTTTAAGAATTTTTCAGTGAATTCTACGTTTCCTAAGGATTTTACAACGATATTGTCCTTATAATTTCTGTATTATCATTTCATCATCGTCGCCTTATGATTTACCCCTTGTCGGCCTCGACGAAATTTTGAAATATTGTCTTTGGAATTTCTTAGATTTCGGATTACTTTATCATTTCCTTATCGTTGTTTTACAACTTTCCCCTTTGGTATCTTTCAAAGGATTTCGTGTCTCAAGAGGATTTTGGAATATATTATCTTTGGAACCTTCTTATCCCTTCTTTACAGTTGCTTCACAGTCTACCGCTTTATCGATCTTTCAATAGATTTTACGTTTCATGAAGATTTTCCAGACTATCCAGTAGAGGCTGTGATAGAGGCTCGCTTAGTTGGAACTTTCCAAACTTGAAAGCTTTTTATCGTTTCTTTGACTTCGTTTTATGATCTGCCCTCTTGGCGATTTTTCCATCGATTTTATATTTCGTGATCATTTTTAAATACACTATGTACGAAAATTTTTCTATTTTTGTATCCATTCATTCGTATTTCTTTCTTCGTTGAAACTGACAATGATAACGCACATCGATTTGATTTCCAAGTACGAGATCGATTTCGCAAATTAGTTACACCATAAACTCCATCATTTTCTCCCTTGACGACCTTCCAATCGATCTTGTAATCCACTCGTCGCCATTTTCGGGCATATTATTCCGGAAACTTGCGTCTAAGCTTAAAACCTCCTTATCGTCGCGATCTTCTTCTCTCACGAATCTTCCGAAATATTTGCAAATTAGTCTATCGATTGTAAACAGTCTATACCGATATCCAGAGTAATTAATTAAATGTGTTCCTTGTCGCAGACTGAACTCTGCCGAAACGTAGACGACGTACCGGAAGTCGGAACCTGGCTCTGTGTCGTCGGGCCTTACATCCTCGAGCGTTGACAATCTAATGTCATTTACTTACCGTTTAACGTAATTAAAGTGTACTTTGAGGTGTGGCGGGACGAGAAATTAGCAGTGAACTTCGGTTTACCGAGAAACTTCCTGGTAGCGAAATCGACACTGCCGCGATCCCGCTTATCTTCCGTAAATTTCGCGCAGAATCTCGTTGTTAGAGGTGATTTGCGAAACCAGACGAAAGTGAAGAGGGAGGGACGAAGAGGTGAGTGAGAAGGATTGGGAAACGTTCGACGTGCTTCCTGTCGCGATTACAAGCATTCCACAAACAACGGATCGTGTTTTACCAGAGACAACCTCGAAACGTTTGTCGCTGCTTCGCTACAAAGTAATTTGATGAACTAGAAAGCCAATGAAACACAGTTTCTTTCTGCAGAAATATTAATAACAAGTCGAAGCTCTATTTAATTCTGTTCTTGGTATTAGGAAGTAGACCTTGCGGATTATTTTAGTAGAAACTAAGTTAGAATGAACAAGTAATATACAACGAAGAAGGAAATTAATCCCATAAAGGAGATTTTACGATTAAACGAAGAAAATGCTTATTAATCTATGTATATTGCAGCGGGATATGAAAAGCACAGCTTCTTGTTCTGACTCAATTTTCCACGGTTTCACGGGCTAGATCCTATCTTTAAAGAAACTTCATATTTCGTCCATAAAGCGTTTGCAGTCGTGACTGTCGTGGTTTGTTTATTGAACGGAATGTCTGCCATATGGTAAGAGATGGCTCGTTCGTATTATAGTACCTTGTCGCGTACTAAAGTACTTAAAGCACTTGGCAAAGGGTTTAGACGATTCCAAGTATAAAAGGGATGGAGAAGAAAGTATAAAGAGTATGGAATTTTACAAAGTTGTTTATCTATATTAAAAATTGTATGTATTCCGATAGACAAAGATGCGTATATAACAAACTGTCAGTGTTCTTAGTCCACGTTTATATAAATAATATTTAGTACCAAGAAAATGATTGTACCATCGTGCAAGAATTTCATTATTCGAACATCTCTGTCTGCCAGTTGGTACAAATACAGAAGACTATACCATACTCCATCTATCGTATGCAGAATAAATATAAATCTGTATCCCTCTTATTCCACTAATCTTGAACGTTTTCTAATACAACACCATATTTGTGTCCTGAAGTATAAAAGCGAATTGTCAGTCTTCCTCGTCCCTATCGACTAAACGAAATTTAATATAAAGAGAGGTAAACTTTTCATTGCCCAAAAAATTCTATTACTCAGACATTCCTCTCTGCTTATTCATTCAAATACAGAGATTGGATGAAATAATGAAAACGCCTCTTATGTGCCATATACATGTATTTTTTGAATGATAGATACATTTACATCTTTGATATTATATTTCCATGTTAAATTACGATAAATACACGTATCTGTCGTATATGACGCATAAGAAATGTTTCCGTTACTTTGTCAAACCCCTGTACATTTAAAAGGCTCTACTGTGTTCCATTTGTCACGAAAAAGTCCTAAATATATCCTCTTATTCCATTAATCGTTAAAAATTTTTCAATAGGAAACCATAACTGGATCCTTTAAATATTAGAAGGAATCAACGTCCATTTTCACGAATGAAAAATATCAAAAAAGTGAATGTTCTATTATTCAAAAATTCCATTGTTCAGACACTTCTGCGTGCATATTGGTTGAAATATAGGAGGCTCTACCGTGCTCCGTTTATCGTAAAATAAACCTAAATACGTGTATCCTTTTTATTCCACCAATCGTTAAACCGTTTTCCAATACAAAACTATATGGCCATATTTTAGAGAGGGATTTTCATAAGTGACGATTTGAAAACAAACGCGAATTGAATTGAAAACGCGAATCAGGACGATACGTTTGAATTTTTCTTGTTTCCGAGCTATTACGTAGATCGCGTTCCACGTTGCAATATCTCGACTACTTGATTTAAAATTTCTTCCTGCTGTTGCACTCACGTGCATTTAAAAGTGAACGACGTAATCCCCGGCGTAACAGGCGGGCACCGGAGCTTTCGCCTCTATGCTTGATGTTTAAATCCGACCTTACGTTACGCGAAAATAGACGAAATCTATTCGTTGGTCGACGCAACGGAAATAAATTGCGAAAACTTCCCTCGTACAATCAGGCTACGATAAATATTACCGTGGTCGAGTAGCTTAAAGAGTCTTTCTCATTTTCGTTTCTCTTCCAGACCACGAGATTATCCTGTGCAATTTTGTAATCTTCTTCGAATCTCTTTCGAGCTTTTGTGCTAGGTTTCGGTTCGTTGCAACGTTATTGTGTATTATATGTGGCTGATTGTTTTTTAATTGTCGAGTCTTTCAGAAGCGAAACAATTAATTTAATTAGCCACACTTTCTGTAAATTTCCCAATTTTATTATATTATCTAGGTAGATGGATTAATAATATTCAACTCTCGGGAAACAAATGATCTACTTTCATAAATTCATCCAAAAGCGACACGAACAACGGTAAAAATATAATTGAGCCTTGCTTCTATTGTCTAATTCTCAAAGAAAAAAAAAAAAAAGAAAGAAACGATTGATCTACTTTGAAAAACGTAATTGTGTCTCCTTTCAAAAGTCAAATCGATCAAATTTACTTTTTGTACATTTGTCGATTTTCTTACCCAGACGCACGGTTAATATTCAGTTAAATTTATATATAATTTATTAATAAAACTCGGTTAAAAGACAAACGATCTACCGTCGTAAATTTATCGATCATACAAAACCGACGCATGTAATTTTCGAAGATTCCTTAATGATATCTAGTTTCTTTGCAATTTGATGAAATTAATCGAATATCATTTTAACGATCGTTGGACTGCGGATTTCACGCACGTGCGGAATTTAGAGGCGCAGAAACGCGTAAAATATTCAATAAGCGAAATGCTCGTTGTAACTGTTAAAAACAAAACAGATTACATTATATGTATAAATACGAATACTCTCGTGGATACAAGTATCGCGAGAGAACGCAAATTTACATAAAAATGTTATATCTGTATTATACCTATAACCATCGAATGTCGTCATCTCATCAGCTACGATATATCGTACTCAAAAAATTTCCCGCCTAAATTAATAAACCATTCATCCTCCATTCCTCTCATCCCAAGAGACGAGAGTCTCAATTCGTTCAAAGAAACAAAAATTGATAACACTGCTAGCGACGTGAATTCAAATATAAAACTAACTAGATCGATGCTCGCAAACCTAAATACGAATACCGAGTGTGACACGGTTCATCAGATCGTCAAATCCGAAAATTGTTCCCCAATGCGTTCATCATTAGAGGATTGATCTATTCGAACGGAACAACAGTCACGGTACACTGCAAACAGTTTAGAGTTACTTGGGGCCCTGCATTCAGCTATCATCGGTTATAACAATACGTTGGGCGAACGCGCTCGAATTCAACGGGAAACTGTTTCCGGCGGCGCTGTTTTCGAACGCGCGACGGCCCTGCTTTCCTGCTCGCTTTCAATTATCTCGAGAACCGTGAGTACCGCGATCGAAATCGCACATTTTCACGTGGGCATTGTATCGCCGACGAAAATTATTTTTAATAGTATTTCAATGGGAAAAGGACGCTTTTTAAACATTTCCTTGTATTTTCGAGTCACCGCAATATCGTTTTCCACGAGAACACAAAGAAAAAGAACGAAGTCTTTTGTTTAGCATTATTATTAGTAGTAATCTTAGACGGTTACCGATAATTTTTAATTTCCAGATTTCGTACGAAACTAGAGCAACGAACTGTGATTTTCTCACAGTCGCGCAAGGTGTGATTATACACGAACGAATGTAATTTGCTTTTCATTATTGATAGCAGTCATTCTTAGCTATTTATTAATCGCAGTTCTTGATCCCTATATTTGGAATCAAACGAAAGTACCGCGACCAATTGTAATCTTTTTTTTTTTTTTTGATTCGCAAAGAATTTCTCATTCTTACGAACGGTTGCACGTAGTGGTAGAATTGGAGCGTGAAGCGTGTATAAAGTGGTGAAATTCTGTCAGAACATTATCATATTTTTAAAATGCTAATCGATAGAACGAAGAAAAATGATGAGAATTCAACGTAACATACGAAGTGAAACTTAGAAGAAAATATACTTAATCCAGGCTTAACCCAGTCCCGCTCGAATCTGGTACAGATCCACGCCAATTCCAATGCTCCTCGTTACGTTAATTCTTTAAGCTCGCTTCCACGTGAATTTACTATTCGTCAATAACAACTGAAATTTTTCTCGAACACAAAGTGTAATCCAGACTTAACCTGAAAAGCCGAGTCAGCACGAGAATGAAGAAGTCCTTTGCAATCTCGGCCTATTTGTATTATTCGACGAATATTGCCTTGCATCGGAGCGCAAGCTAAACTAACACACGCTAAAGGCAAACTAAAAATCTCGATGGAAAAACGCCGGGCAGAAAACACTTGCACGGTCCAAATACCAAATTTACATTGACAAACGTTTCGAGAAACGCGACGTCGAACAAAGCATTGAAAGAATAATCGAAAGCCAGAGAAAGCATAAACCGAATGATGCAGGTGGTGACGTTTGATATAAAAGTGGAATGAATTCAGAACGCTTCTGGAAGAAAATGAATAGTTCCAGCGGCGTGGTTCGGGGCGACGATTTGTAAAGCTTGGCAGCGACAAAACAATCAAAATGTAAAGGACATTCTCGTCGCGGGCTGGCTTTGATCTGAAGCACGGTTTTGCCGCGCGTCGAGATGATAGCAATATACCGGAAACTGGGTCAAGTGCAGTTCAGTTACCCTGTAGAAACGGGCCTGTGTAGCCAACGTTTTCGGAACGTACAAAGCTTCCGTTCTGCCGATCGTCACGCGCTTATTTATCGTCGTTTCTACCATGGCGAAATTTAGAATTGCGTTTCTGTCGTCCTCTCTTCTTTCTTTTTTTTCTTTTCGTTTCTTTTTTCGATTCGTAGGAACGATGGAAATGAGAAACGGTGGTTATAAGCGGGGTTCGTTAATTTACGTAAAATTACCGTATTTGAAGATCGTGGGAGGAAAAGACGAGAAGTACGTTTCTATTGATTTTTTTATTTTAACGTCACTTTATGACATTTTAATGCCACTTTATGATATTTTAATGACACTTTATGACATTTATGACTCTGCTAGGTACAGCCAAACACGTAGCTGTTAAAACGAGCGATATTTCAATAGCTTCGATATTTAATATTACGATAAACGATATTTCTTTTTTTTTTTTTTTTATTAGGAAAAGATACGTGTTCAGTATGGAAAGCAGATAACAAATTATTAGTCAAAAAGAAGTACTCAATAATAAGAGTATAATAGGAAGAAATTACGTTACTTATAATATATAAATATTCAAAATATTCAATAGAACACAACGATTATTACGACGAAAACTACATACATAATTTATGTACCGGTTTAGTAACAATTGTTTTTCGCGCAATTCATTATAACACTACTTATTAACGATGTTTATATAATATCCATTTAATCGTGTTTATTCAGTAATATTTATCGAAGAACGAACATCCCCATAAACCAAAACGTTCAATCAACGATAATATCACCCTTCGTTTTATCTACGTTAATCCATCATCCATTACGAAAGTAGCGCATAAAAAAAGCAAAAATTCATTCTCCTTAAATTCCAGTGTATCTCGATATGCATTATCCGCATCGAGACAATTATATCAGAAACCAACATTTTTTTTTTTTTTTTCTCCCACAAACCATCGTTCGATATCAAACAAAAATCCTCCGAAAGCGAGCCAGAAGAGAAAGAGGAGCGAGAGAAAAAGTATTACGTTGGAATTGCAAACAAATATATATACATGATCCGCCGCGGTGAAGGAACGCGAAACAAGAACAAAAAGTAGCGACCACACGAACGTGATATTTCGTAAGCGAAATACGCGGATATCATCCCTTCAAACCATATCGAATATCCTTTTCGCGAAACGTTTGAGGCTAAGGTACACCCTTTTTCACGTGGAAACGTGAAAGTAGGAGACACGGGATGCACCGGAAACCAGGTCAAAAACAGTCTGGTTAGCCTGGTCGAACGATGCTTGAAAACGCTTTGAAAACACGAAGCTAGGCCTGCGAGAGAAGCTTGCATTTCCCTCGAATTTATCGATGACCTCGTTGCCCAAACAGCCCCTCCGTCCCTTGGCCAGACCTCTCTAAATCCCTCCTCGATCCGATGCCGGTCCTCTCGATCGTCGAGCTCACTCTCCATCCGCGATCCGTATGATATCCGATGCACGTGCAGGATTTCGCCGGCAATTTGGCGACGATTAACGGCTCGATTGTGCGACGAGACGCGCGCGTCGCAGAAAATTAAGAAACATTCCCGCGTTGAATTGTCGTGCGTTTCTCGCCTGTTTCGACACTGCAGCAACCTGTTGGGATTAAAGAATCGTCATTGGAGAAGATACACGATCGAAAAGCGTAGAGAGAATTTAACGAAGCACGGGCAGTCGGAGATTGCGGCATTTCGCAGTGTCTTAGTTTCTGATTCGTTGGGGGAGAATATCGCGGTCGCGGAATCGTCATCGGCGAGCGTAAATGATAGAAAAGTGCGAAGAGAATTTTTGGAAGGTTTCTAATGTTAAAGAAAAGTTTCTAAAATTTGGCATACGACAATTGAAGTAGAAACACGGACAACAGTTGCGTTCTTAGTTCTCGATTTCTTTCTATATTCGAGGAAAGCGTAGGAGGGGTTGGAAGATCGTTGTCGTTGAAAAGGATACGTGTATATATCGGGAAAGATAGAGAGAATTTTTCTTTGCGAAACTGGATCGAGACAGAGAGCGGGATGGGCAGGGTAAAGTTAGGAATTTAGGAGAAGCTCTACAAGGTCTAAAAAGTGTCTTCCAAAGAGGGAGAAATATTTGTCAAATTTAGCTAGAGGCACGTTAATTTGGAATATCGTAATTGCACGCAGTACAGGTTTCAGTTATCTCAGAGAAAACTGGCATCTCGTACGAACATTCATCGATATTGAAATCTTCCATCATCCAGCAACTCACGAAGCAAACTTCCTCGTTAACAAACAGTTTATTAAAATCGTCTACAATTAACGTTTGATTCTTCTTCCCGAGTATAACGCGTCTTAATCAAACTCGTACCGCGCGACAAATGTGACTCGCTGTCGCGAGTCACGTTAAAAATCCTTATCAAAGTATAATCGTCACGTTGCTTCCAACTCTCGAAAGCATCCAACATCTAAACCTATCTGCCAAGGGATCAAGACAACGACACGATAAATCATGGCTACAGCCTCGAAGGTAACCCATCTCTGCGATTCCTCGTCTGGGGATCTCGCGTTTCGTCGAAAACTCGAGCGCCTATCGTCGAACACGCCACGTTGCCGTCGAACAGAGAGTTGCACCAGCGGTGTGTGGGAGGTTGGCGAGTGTGTCGGATGAACAAGGATGCAGGCTGCAGCGGGTATAATCGGCTTACAGCAACGCAGCCTGACGAGCCCGTGAACGGACGGGCAGACTTGATCCCCAAAAGCCTCGATACCTCGAAAGCCCCGATATAACTCCCACCCTCTCTCACCCTCTCCTACACCCTCTCTCTACCATCCTCTCGGCTCGCTCGGCCTGGCAAAGCCGGCATTCGCTCACGGGGTCTACTACGACTTCAACAGAATGGAAATACGAAGAGAGTCGGGTGATCCGTTCGTATTTCCCGCGAAATGCGGCCGAGCTGGCTTCCACCTATTCTATAGTCGTTTTTTCACCTGTCGAAGTGTGACAACGCTGAAACAGGATAGAGATTAGAAGGTTGATTCGTAATTTCGTATCTCCGTTTTCATCGTTTCTCGTTTGCTCTGGAAAGGATAGTTGCATGCGGTGATTGCCAAAGGTGTATCTTATTCTAATCAGTCGCGTTTTTATCAAGTTCTGTGGTCCATTTTCGTAGATTGAAACTGTATTTGTATCCGTGTGTAAGTATTACAAAATCATACGAAATTTGATATTGGATTAGGTTTGTTTTATTGTTAGGAGAAATTTGGCAGGTTTCTGCGACTGGAAATTTATACGAATATCGTTTCTCGCTTTACATCTGTATAAATCTTTGTTTAATGTAGCGTTTTTGAAAGGTAGGGATTGATGCGAATAGTCTGGTTCTGGAGATCGGTACGATAATACGATCGCGTGTGATAAATAATAATAGTTTTTGACGATAAGGAGATAGAATACAATTCAGCAAATATATCATGAATACTAGGAGGTCAAGTTTATTGAATTTTAATTTGAACTAGGTCTGAGTACGAGGATCTGGTGGCTTGAAACGGATAGAAAGTTTCTGTCAAGTTCTCGGTCGCAGCTGATTCATTAATTAAGCAGAGATACGCTTGATTTGCATCATTGTTATAAATCTTGATTCTCACTTTATCAAGCACGTACTATAACTGAACTACTGATTTTTATCGCCATTAAAAAAACTTCGGCCCTTACTTTATCAAGCACGTGTTACGATTAATATAGATGAATGAACGTTTGGAAGAAAATTTGGAAAGAAATCCACGTACATTGGATACATACCTGAAACCCAATTTCATAATTAACAATCAAATTTTCCAGAAATCTCGCCAAGTACGGAACACTTAAAAGTATTTCGATCTGTCGTCGCGCAACTTGATCTTTTCAGCTTCGTTAGCAAGTTGAACATTTTCGAGGATGTCCAAACTAGAATCGTGCGGGTTGTCTGCTCGACTTTCGAATCGAATGGGTGATCGACGCCACTGCCGTGGAACGATATAACAAGATCGTGATTGTGAAAACTTTCTCGAGGAGCAGGTTCAAACGGAAAGTTATTTCTTCCGTGGCTGGTTGCCACGAGGAACGAAGTAATCTAAATAATGACGAGAATACGATGCTTCGCGTAGAAAAGAATCGAACAGAGTGTTAAGTCGAACGACTCGCGATAAGAAGCGTCAAACTTCCAGCTCTTATTTTCACAGACAGCACCGCGTGTACCTTTTCCTCTATAAGTTTCCTTCCAACTTCTTTAACTTCCTACATCTAATATCTCTTCTTTTATATCTTTCTTTCTAGTTTTCTTTCCTCTTTTAAGATTATTAAATTCTCTATGTCCTCTCCCCTACATTTTTTGGACTGGAAGTTCTTTTGGATTCTTTCTCTTCGTGGAATTATTTCAAATAATACGGAACTTTCTCGCTTCCTCGTTCTGTTCTACTTTAATCATTTAATATTTTAGCAAAATACATTACGGCTGATCTTTTTTTATTTTTCTTTTCTTCCCGTAATTATTCCTTTTTCGTTTTATTCTATGAAAATTGCGTATAGACGAAATGAATTATTCTCGATTTTCCTCCTTTCTTTGTCCAGTTTATTCGCCTCGAAACTTAATAAACGATTCGACATCGCGAATAAGAGAAGTGAAGAAGTCGGCAAGAACGAGGACAGAAGACGTTACGAATTTATTATACAATTATAGTTAGATTCACCACGGACCACTGTGCGTTATATACATTAATAAATTATCTATACATATAACGTACGGCAACGTAATAAACGCGAGTAACGTGAGAAAGCGCCTCTGGCGAGCCACAATCTCGACTAATCTGCGTCTCTATGGGTGCCACTGTCTCTCTGGTTTTCAGCCGACTACACGTGCATAAATGAACCCGCCACCAGAATATACTATAATCAGGAAATCCACTAATAATTTCAGCCAACAGTGTTTTGTACTGGAACTTCATTAAGAACAGTCAATCCGAAAGCAAAAATCGATTAGTCGTTGAGAAAAGCTTGCAGTATTTTAAAATCTAGCAGAAGAACGAAGAATACCACATTAACGAATAGATAAATAATCGTTTTACATCAGACAATACCTATTCCATATTTAATTAACGAAATCTAGGAAAAATTTCCAGAAACCTCTGCGTTTGAGCGTTTTTTCTATCGTATAAAAAAAACCCTAACAAATCCGTGTATCGTTAAACAACGCTCTAACTTACTAAACAATTTAATAAATAAGATATACAACGACGTCTCTGACCTACGCATCTGACAACATCAAAAATATCGATTTACATATTCAAGATCAGATAAAAACGTTGCATTTGATGAAAGTCATACCCTTTGGAAAGGAACAGCTTGCGAAAACATTCAGAATGCCCTAATATCACGTTTATTTCGCCAACAATAATACACCGTGCTCTTCGTTCGAACCAATGAATCGTCTCAAAAGCATCAATTTCCACGATCAACCACTCGAAGCGAAAATAAAGCCCGATACTTGTGAACGCGCAAGAATAATAACGCTACGTTACGAAGCCTTTCTACAGATGGTGAAAACAATGGTGGCTCGTATAATCACGGCCAATCCGCGGTCGTGTCGCCGTGAGCGCGAAATTGAAACGCGCGCGTCGAACGTCCAATAGGTTCGCCAGCCTCTTCGTGTCGTGGCCGATCAAAGCGAAAAGTGTCTTCTGTTTCGCGCTGCAAAAAAGCCTGGATACCGAGCTTCTTCCATTTCCCTCTATCTATCTATCTATCTCTGTCTCTCTCTTTCTCTCTTTCTTTCTTTGTCTCGTCCCCTTTCTTCATGACTTTGTAATTCTGGCTCTTGATTCCTCGCGATCGTCGCGCAAGTGTCTACTCGGTTGAAAAATTGCGCGCATCCTCGATGACGGAAGAATAGATCTTGTTCGAGACGCGAACAGACCAAAGGGCTGCTGATGAATAGGGTGACGGAGTTAGGGGAACGCCATACGAGGGGTTTTATTGTTAGATAGCTGAATTAAGACCTCGCCGGTGAGGGAACTCGTGTGATGTTGGCGAGACGCGTGGAGTAAGCCGATGTTACACAGGGATGTGCGAAGATTTCCGGTCAGACTGGATTTTTAATTTTATCTTCGAAAAAGCGATGTCTATTTGGCGCAGAAATGAGTTCCCTCCGACGATGAAACTTACACTTTGCAGAAAGATCGGGAAAGATTCATTTAATCTAATAAACGAAGCTTGAGCAATATTGGGTATAAGAGTGCGACAAGTCAAAATAAAATAGTACGATAGACGAACATTCTTACGTAGTTGTATAATATTGTTGAAAATTCTTTAAAGTAGCGTAGTTGAAATATAATGTGATAAACCCACCTGTCTGGAAACTTTTGCACGCCATTGTAGCTGTTGAAGACGTTGGATGAGGTTTCAGGGAATTTGGCCAAGTTTGAATATTGTTTGGTTGATTCTTCGTATGGTGAGCAGACTGCGGATTTTTATGGACATTCATATTTTTGTGAACGCAGTCGAAGAAGTAGGAGCTAGGCAAACATCTGTCTTATATTTACAACATTATAACAAGAAGTTGTAGATCTTACAGGTTCTTGCATATTGTGTACGTTTTGTATATTTTTGAACACTTAAGTTCTTCGTAAACCCGGAAAAATTAGCAGTCTAATGATAATTGTTTGTTGTAATTATGAGTTTGGTATCTGAAAGATCGTCGAAGGTGCGCGTGATGAAATTTTGGAGAGTCTGCAGGATTTATTGGTGCATTTATTGGACGAAAGAGCTAAATTGAAATTTGAAAGTAATCGAAGTAACGAGCAACTAAACACTTACATTTTTTTAAAGAGTCCGTATAGATTAATTCAATTATTATCCTCGCAAGAAATTTTCATGAACGTTATAACTTTTCTGCCAACTTCAAGAACGTTCTATATGAAACGCAGATCGAATCATCAATCATTCATAACGTCTCGAAGACCTCAAACTCCTGGAAATATTTCAAAGTCAAAATACTTTACGAAAGACTATTAATCATTCGTGATACATTCAAAACCTTAAATTCTCATTCGGCGACTCCTAATACAAGATATTCTGAATTCTCAAATATCCCGCCAGAAATATGAAAGTGGCAACTACGCGAACTCCTTGGCAAATCTCCTAAAAACTTAACCCCTGGCCCCAAAATTTCTCCCAAAATACCAAAAACCTGAGAAACCTGAGAAACGTCAAACCTAACCCTGTTTAACCACCCGAACATCTACCCCCATAACCTCCAAAAGAACCCACGCCATCCTTCCATCTGGAAATCTCAAAAGCTCCATCGGTAACTCGATATCAGGAACGCTAAGTGCGTAACGGCGCTCTACTGGTTTCTCACCACGAGCAACGCAAACACACGGGAACAATGGCGAAGACAATGCTCTCGGTACGCAGTGCCACGGCTCTTTATCCCCGCATCACTCTTTCTTTTTTCCTCTTCTTCGCCCTCTATGCGCTTCTCTTCCTCTCCTCCTCTCTCACTTTTTCCCTGTCCGCACCCTTGGCGAAGTCAGAGACACCGAATGACGGTTGCCCGCGGGTCGACACCCAGAAGAATAGCGGCACGACAGCCAGAGAGCAGCAGCAGCGACAGGAAATACCGGGAGGGGACCTTTTTTTTATTTAATTAGCAAGATGTACGAGCTACAAAGATCCCCTTCATTCCGCGGCCGCCAACGGTTCTGCTTCAAAGACATTGGTCTTCCACTCTCTTGCTTGCCATCCTGTACTTTCCTGGTTATGCTTTCTCGCTTCCTTTTGCCGTTTCTGGGCTCCGGATTAATACCATTCCCGATGATCCTGCATCCACGAGGAATCCCGATCCCTGCACAAAGGGGGGAGGGGATAACGCGTTCCTTGTCACCGTGTCCCTTTGATCCTCGCAACGTTTTGGTTCTGGTGGCCTCGTACGGCGACGTTTGAATGAAAATGACGAACGTATTGCGGTGCTTTGGAACTGATGTACTGTACAGTTCTATTTACACCCATAGGGGGATAGGCAGTTGGTACAGATTGGAATTGATATAAGTAGACTGCGGAGTTTATGCATTTTTATATTTTTATGTTTATGCTTTAGAGGAATGGGATTTAAAGAGAAATTTCATCTGCCAAATATTCTGGTAAATACTCTCTCTGGTAGATATTTTATATACTTTCGCGTATTAAAATTTGCATAAAATGCATAAAAATCCGTAGTCTACGTAGAAGAGTAGTTCGGTGGTTCTTGTTATTATCTATGATTTTTCGGCCACGTAAGAGGGTTCATATAAGTAAATGTTATCGACAGTTCATTGAATAACCGAGTAAAATTTGTAACTAGCTTTTGTTCCTTCGCGAAACTGATTTGGCAATTTTTTAAATAGGTATAAGTATGTTGAGCGAAAGGAGAACGCGAAAGACGTCTTCGAGGAATGATCAATTCTAAAATGAGATCTCTGTTGCCACGGCATATTTGATCAATGATAGGAATAACAAATTTCTCTTTGGACGATGCTGACTTTCCTTAAAGTTATATCTTTGCGCCAATCTCTCGTCAATCTTCATTTTTCAATTATTTTTCGTTTTTCTGCCGCAGAGAAAGGCTATAAGCAGTAGATTCGATGAAAGTAGGAAAAATCATAACTCGTTCTCCCTAGAGACTCGAAGTAGCCATTTAGAGGATGAGTACCATATAGGTTAGATCGTTTATGTCATTAACTTGTGGCTATGACATTACTTCATAGTGGAGTATGGTCGATAAAGTAAAGTTTATAAAACTCGAAGATCTCTGAAAATGTACACATCGTTTTCAATAAAACGTTACATTCTATAAGTACTTTCTAAGTATCACGTAGATACGTTTATGGTTCCAAGTGTCATAACGATGGTCTATCATAATTATAAACCACACACAAACTCTTAATGAAACTTCAACTTTGATATTTTATCTGTATTATTCTTTTTATTGCTAGTCTTTCTGAGACATGTGCCTTGATATTTTATCCGTACTATTTTCCTTTATTGCTAGTTTTTCTGTATCTAACTCTGAGTACTTTTTTACTTAAATTCTTTGTTGATTCCTGACTCCTTCTCTGGACTTCAATATCTATATTCAGCCTCTTTCATTTTTTTTTTTTTTTTATTAAATCCTTAATTTCTATAGTCTTAGATTTTCTCCTAGTTTCTCATTCTTTACATTTTTCCTTCCATTGCGTTCAGCCTCTCTTTATTCAAAATTTTTACTCCTTATATCTCCACCCTGCCAATGATCCTTCTATTTCCCAAATCTTCTTCCGGTCTGTAACAACTATATATTCGATAATCTTCCTCCTTAAATATTCTTCACCTTGTACTCTTAATTAAAAACATCTTTTTTTACCAGTTTCTTCACTCCGAATCCAAGAATCCTCAGTATCAAACATCAGCAACAAGGACTCTAGAATTCGCCATTATTAAGATTTCTCTCTTTCTTATACTCCCACCAGATATTAAATTTCCCTTTTTTCGAATATATGAACAGTTTTTAGTAACTCTTCTCTCAATTTCTCACACTTCCACCTTCTATGTTATCAATGTTCAAATCTTTCCTTCTTAAATTATACTCCTTTAATCCATGCTGTCCATTAACAAGTGTCCAAACCAATCCAAGAATTCTCAACATCAAACGCATTCTCTTCAAAAAAAGAACTCTGCAGTTCACGATTCCAAAGATTTGTTCTTCTCGTACTAACATTAACTACTGACGCTTAATTTCAAAACATCGTTGCTTTCCCTAACTTGCATCTCTATATCTTCAATATTCAGAGTTCTCTTTCTTAAATCATACTTGCGCTCTACTATCCTTCATCCCACTCTCTTATTTTCTCTCTCTCTCTCTCTCTCTCTCTCTCTCTACACCTGCTATATTTTCAATATCTCACTATTCCCATTACAAGAATCCCCAAACATCAAACGTACGCTTTTTAACTCGTTTATTACACGTTAAATTTCTTTTCGTTTCAACGTTTAATTTCTAGTACCACCGGCCCCTGCCATTTACCCTGTACGCTCTTATAGCCCGAGTATTCAAACCGTTCCTTTTAAAAACACGCTCCCACTCCACACTATATTCCCCGTACCTCAGTCCGCTCTCTCTCCATTAAAAATACCCCTTGCCCCGGTCCAAAAATCGCAACAACTTGCCCGGTCTCGACGCAAGAATCCTCAGCATCAAACGTACGCCCCCAGTCCCCAGACGCTCTTCAACCGACAGCTCAAAGAAACAAAGCGAATGCACGTGCTCGATTCGCCGTTCTCCTTCTATAAAATCACGCTGATAGGATCCCCGGTTTGCACGCGGCCGATCGATGGCATCGCGATGTTTGCTTCATAGTCGAGTAAACGCGGAATCCCGGAGATGCTTCTCCGGGTAATCAACGTCGATTCGCATTCCCGCCGTGTAGCGGCGGCTCTCCTTATAGCGGCCGCCTCGAGAATGATTCAGGAACGCGAACAACCAGCCACCATCCCACGCAAGTTCATTGTCAGCCGCCTGGTTTGAAGATTCAGTGAAGGAGAGAAAGAGAGAAAGAGTAACCGAGAGAGAGAGAGAGAGGGAGGGGAGAAAGGAAAGAAGAGAGACGATCGGATGCACGCAAATACCAGGCCAGCCTCTCGCAGAGTATAAAGAGGGAAGTCCAATAAAAAACTTATTAAAGGGGCCGTTGGAAGTCCCAGTAAATATTTGGCCGGTCTTTTGGATCTCCGTGCGCCGTTATGAGGAAACTAACCCTCGTGCGGACGGCCTCCGCCTTTCGGCCGCTACTTTCCGCTAGATTTCAGCCTTCCGTTCTTACGCGAGGCGATCGTGGCCTAAACATTCGGAAATTTGATTCCTTCAGTCGGGTATAGTTTTGTGTTTCCTTTTAATATTTCTTTCTTTTTCTTTTTTTTTTTTTGTTTTGTTTTGTTTGTTTGTTCGAGAGTTGGAAATTTTAGGTTTCATATATTTTTGAATATTTTCCCTACTCCCTGGGTCAGTTGAAATATCTCGAATATTTATTCCTTTTTCTAAGCACACGCGGTGGCGTTTAAATAAATAACGCATATGCTGGGAACAATCTTTTTTTCATTTTTTCGCAAGTGTCGTACAGAAATCGTTTATCCTCCCTTCCATTTCGTCGGATATTACGCTGACATTTAGTAAAGAACAGGGAGCCTTTCCGTAAGCTCTAAAATTTTCTTGGAATAAATGCGGTCGGAAATCTAGTTCTCGATCAAGTCACGATTACGAAATGGATTTTATTTAAAAAAAAAGGGAAAAAAATGTAGCGGAAAAAGATTATATAGCAATGTTATGGTTTGAGTCCTCTTTTCTTAAATCACTCTTCAAAGAAAGAAAGAAATTTTTATGTTGGAAATTGATGTTACGCGTATCTTTTGACAAGCAAGAAAATATAACGAGTGTAACTAATTCCCAAGTGATTCGATTCTGGTGTATTGATTTTTGCTTATCTTCCATCAATTTTTTGAGAGATTATTCTTTACATTTACATTACTAACTTACAGACTGATGATATCGTCGAATAAGGTCAAAGTCGAACAATGACTATTTCGATTTCAGTCCACGATTCCGGACAGGAATCAAAAAATACGTGTAACGTGCAATTTTCTTGAAACTTGATGTCGACGATATCGCGAGAAGTTGGTGAGAAGCATTTTTATCAAATCTTTGTTAGTACGAGGGTTTTAGCTTTTACAAGAGACGATGACTTGGAAGGGAAAGTATGGTTAGACCGGATGATTTTCGTGTTTGTAAAATGGTGATAATTGTAGAAATAAGAATATTTTTCTTTGTAGATTTATTACTCTGGAAATTATTATCATTAGGATTGTGATTATGGTTCCTGTAGAAAAGGTTGGATAGATTAGCGAGACGAACAATTGAAGAAAGAAAATGACACGATTGGACCTTGTTCTTTGTTCTTCTGACGTATATTGTAACTAGATCAAAACATAACAAACCTTTCACAATTAAAAAATATATAAAAACACATCATACATATTTTACACATATTGACAGAATTACTTTAGTATCCAATCTATACAAAGTTCTCAATCTTCGAATATAAAATCCATCTGCACGTATCAATCAATCGAAAAGAAAGAAACGAAACGAAGCAAAAAAGACTTATTAACCCATAACCATAGCCCGTAATCGATAGATGAAATCCATCGGTAACTTCCAATTTAGTCATCGACGGATTTCGTTGGCGCAAGCTAGGACGATTTCAACGACGAATCGAATTCTCTCTCTCTCTCTCTTTCTCTCTCCATCCTTTCCCGAACCGTCGAACAATCGCTATTCCATCATCGGTTTCGACTCTGAATTGGCCGAAAGATATCGCTATTGTTTAGAGACGTATTGTCTCGACGGGGGTCTCCGTATCGTTGCACTCGTAGTTTTCGAGTGGCATTGTGGAATAAACGCGTGCCATTGTCCCGCGGTTTATCGACGCGCGGGTTCAGCCTCGTTAGCTTCCCAGGTTCGATTTATACTTACGCGTACTGCCACGGAACATTCGCAAATATCGTCCCGCCTCGCGTTCTTTTCATGCGTGCTCCATCAATGTGTCGTGCATCGTGCGATTTGTTTCTATAGGTACATACGACAGCGATATTTGTGAGATTGGGGGACGTTGGATTATTCGGTTGGTTCGCGAGAGGGAATTGAGAAAGGATTGGTAATGTGGTAGGTCAGGGGTTAATGATTTGTATTTTTGTTTCTTGGTATTGTTCGAAGGTAAAGCTATCGTTGGAACGTTGTTGATATTAGTAAGTAGTTAAAGGGAAGCAGATTTCTATGCGGTTGAATTATATTAGCATGGAGGAGAAACTACTCAGTTTGGGTATAAGTTGATGGATAATTTCACTTCTGTTTACCGTTGTTTCTTCATGTGGTTGAATCGAATGCATTGAGAAACGTCTCTTTGTATATCGGTAGTTCGATCTTCGAAACTTACTACTCCAAAATCGTGCGTAATCTTCGAAAATCACAAAGTCTCTCCTGCTGACCGCTACCTTCGCAGATATCTTTAAAAGTCCGAAACTAAATTCACCGACAGTTCGGAAAATCAATTAATTGATCCTTAAGAATAGTGGCGAGCCTCTATCGAATTACTTATGTAACCAGCATCGAGACTCGAATAAGCCAAAACCTCGCGATCCGATCCACTCGCTTCTCTCCATTTAAGAAACCAATTTACAAAAAAAAAGCACAGCTAACTCGGCCGATAAAATTACAACTGCTCTGTAGAAGTCTGGCCGTACCTGAAAACATGCCCCGGTTGGTCGGAAACGTAGCGTGGAACGTAGTGTCCAAACATTCGCGACGCTCGCAAAAAGAGAATCTCTCCGATACGGTATCGACAGCCGGTGACAGTTTAAGCTCGAGTTCACCGCGTTCGGAGATCGATGCAGCCTCCCACTTTACCACCTCCGTCCCACCCTTTCGTGAGTCGCCAGGATTCCTCTGGTCCAATCGAAAAAAAGTAACGATCCATCGGTCCAGGGGCGCTTGGTTTCTCTGTTACGCGACTGCCTTTGGCCTGGATGGATGAAGGGAAGATGCACAGGGTGTCCCGGTAACCGTGGTACAAACAGGAAAAAAGGTTACCTTATACGGGAAGATAAGTGGAAAATGTAGAATGGAATATTTTCGTACAACGTTTCGTTTGTCAGACGATCGAGCTTGGAAACTTGGCAAGTATACGATTGCTCGCGAGAGTATTTGAATGTTTATGGATATATTTTGGTTGATAATGGTAGAAACATTGGTGAATGTATTATGTGTCTTATACGACGTCTCGTAAGTCGGAACTGACATTTGCTACACGCGTTTCAAGCTTCATACGCGAATACTGTACTCTGTTAAGTTTGGACTAGATTTGGGTTAGAAAACGTTAGTCGTACATAATTTTCTCAAAATATCCCATTCTTAATTAAAATAATTTCCACACGATCCGATATATCCTTTCAACGATTAGGTATTTCGTTTCATTGGGTCTTTCGCAAGGGCGATCGCTTTTACAATACAAAAAACCTTTTTGCAAGAATTATGAATTTCACAATCGAAGAAACCCAAGAACAGATCGATCGTGATTTCTTCGTTTATAAGTCTCTTCAAAATAATATACGCATTGGAACGTTTACTTAAATAGAATAAAGAGTATCTTTAACGTTCCTCGAATACTAACATTACGTTCTTCGAATATTAAACTTGCGTTTTCTAAATTTAACTACAGCCAACTTTATTCCATATACCGAACCTATTTTCTCAACAAGTATCGTTCCTCGCCCCGTTGCACCACGATTGCAGAGACACTCTGTATAGATAGGGGCGGTAGAGGGTTGCTGGAGGGCGATGAGGAGCCCGGAGGGCGAGGACCCAGTCAGGCGGTCTCGAGTGTCTTGTCAATATGTATAGTGTCATCGATGTCTCTTCACTGGACGACTATCCTTCCTATGCATCGCGTAACAGAGATATATGTGTAATGTGCGCGTAGATGTTGAGTATATGCATATAGATGTGCAGGCTGGCGTGTGGGAGTGTGGACAGGGGATGAGAACGACGGGTGGAAATTATCTGCCTATCTGGTGGCAAGGATGCCTATTGTGGCTGCGGGGAACTTGGTACGAGGCCAACGACACGACGTGCATTTTTCCGCGGCCTCGAAATCCCGCATCCTTGTTACGAAAGTTGGGTTTCCTGCGTTTGAAATTTTGGGTATGGTGGTATCGCGATGGGGGAGAGAGGGAATGACAATTATATCTTCGATGGAGAGTAAAACTTGGGAATGAAAGATACTCGTCATCCAGCGATAAGATCTTTAGAATTATGAGTATTAAGAGAACGGAGCTTCCTCGTTTTTGCGGGTCTGGGTCGTTCTTCGGGTTTGGTGGCATCACGAGGCAAGAGAGACGAGTTGGTGATTATATCTTTGGTGGAATGTGAGGTGAGATTTTGGGACTGTCGGTCTCTCCGCTATCTACGACGTTCCTGAGTTTATGAATTTTCAATTTCTTGGGTATTTGCGTTCGGGAGGGGGGAGGGGGACTTTTTAGAATTCTTAGTCTTCAAGGTTTTAAGATTTCGAGTTTTGAGCTTCGCGGATATTTGTGATCAAGCGGTTCGATTATAAGCTTGGAAGACTTTAAAATGTTTTTGAGTATGTTCGTACGGCGAGAAAAGGCAGAAGGATTAGTGATAGTATTTAAACGAGACTTTCTGATAGATGACTTAATCTCTTTTACTATTTTCAATCAAAGATTTTTATTCGCCTCTCATCTAAAACAAGCTATCCAACTAATTTATTCCAACATGGAAAGAGCTAGAAATTTTTTCAACGAGTTTGAAAACGTTATTGGACGTATAAAAGATTAAAAGGCAACGTTGCTCGAACATTGATTGCGGTCGAGCATCGACAAGGAATAGTTCCTCTATTTTTCAACGACACCGGGGACCGAATGGAGAGTCACGTATAGGGAATCGTAGAGACTTATGGCTCGATATTAATTTGGTGAATTATCGAGGTCACGGGGTGAATTGTGTCGGCTACCCTTTTCACCCCGATTTACCCTTTCCTCCCTTGTTGTACGATGCCGAATTTATGGAAGCAATTTTCGGGTAGGAGGACGAGAAATTAATACGAAAAACCGGCGCGGTCAGCGATCGTAAACAACCAACACAAATTTAGCGCGGTTATTTAAACGAGGCCGATTAAAATGTTGCTGTTATCGGTAATTATAACGATCAGCACGTGCAACTAATTAACGTGCCATTAGCCACCACCGCCGCCCCCCACCCTGCCCTCCCCATTTTGTGTATTACGGAATCTGCATATCTGTCCATGCGATCGAACTTATTGTTAAGAGACATACTGAGTGGACATTAAACTATTTAATGAAAGTAATTAAATATTTCAAATTTTCTGCTGACATCAGATAAAGGTTTATCCAAGCTGAAATTATCTTTGGGTTTCTGCAATTAGAAGAGACTTTCAAGCTTCTTCTTTATTATTCAAATCGTACTGTTAAGCGACTTACTGGATAAATATTGTGTTCAAAACCATATCAAACCAAATCATAAAAGCAAAGTGAGAGAAAAAGAAGGTAAGAAATTATCGCAGTTCCATGAAACGTTAATAAATAATTATTACCATAAGTACACGAATGTGGCATAAAACGCGCAAGGAATTCACCGAGACAAGAATATATTCCGCGTGAAACACGAACAGACTATGCATATTCAACGTGATCATTATAATCCAATATAATCGCGAATATTTTATGATGGTTAGGGATGACGTTGGTTAGGAAAGGAAAGGAATGAAAAGGAAAGGGAAGTATAAAGAGGAGAGGAATGAAAAAAGAAAGAAGGCAAGCCGCGAGCAGAAATTAGAGAACAGCACGTATGGCGAGGGTCTCCTCGAATATTGTTTGAATTTCCCTCGGTTGAGCTTCGATTAATTAAGTGCTCGACCCTTTTCGTCGCCCACGTATTGCTTGGGGGCACACTTACATTCAACCCCTTCCTTCTGAAAAGTGTTTTGTTTGTGGCAGCCGGAAGCCGCGTCGCGTAAATTGAGGACACTTTGGCTGCCTCCTCGCGTCTTTCCCGCCTTTTTGTTTCGTTCTCGACATTGTTAAGAATAAAATCAGTTAAGTGGTCGAAACAATTCTCGAATTCTCATAAAAATTTCATAAATTACGATGCATTTCTCGAGCCGTTGAATTATTCTTCTTCGAGCATATGAACGAAATCTATGGATTAATGCGATTCGAAACGAAACAGCGAAAGTAATTTAGACGTTCGTGTCTTGAAGCAGCACGTTTTGTACCTTTTATATTGAACGTCGATGGAAATAACTTAAATGTTGAAATTTTGAAACAACATATACTTGCCTTTTTCCATCGGACATCGATATAAATAATTTCAATGTTAGCATAAATCATCCTTGTTGTTTCGAACGCCAGTGCAAATAATTTAGACGTCCAAGTTTTGAAAGTATATGAACTTTCCTTTTTACATCGAACAACGATGGAAATAATTTTGATCCTCGTCTAAATTATCTTTCTTCTCTTGAATGTGCGTGGAAACAATTTAGATGTACAAATCTTGAAACCATATAATCTTCTCTTTTTACATCGAACATCGTGCAAAATATATTTACACGTGCATCTAAACTACTTTTCTCATTTTGAATATCAGTGGAAATAATTTCGATATCCATTTGAAGCGAGATACCCTGCATCCTCATGCATTTCCTCGTACGATCCTCGTTAACACATTTCTTTTGCTCCTTTTTTAAATGTAAAACTCTCTGTTTTCTCGTTAGGTCGGAATGGTGCGTGTCGATCAATCCTCTTCGTTATCGACTTACTCGAATCGCAAAACTCAGCCAGGCGAACTTGAAAACCAATAATTAGGGACGCGACGGTAATTAAGAATTATTGCCTATCGATTATTTGCCCCGGAATTTCCTGGCCCGTTATCGCGTGTCGTCTTCTTCTTCTTCTTCCGCCCCTTCGGCATTTTCTGTTTCGTTGACCCGTCTGCGAAATTCCAACGAATGCTGTGCTACTTTTAATTAGACCTACTCCTCCCTCGGCAACAACGTGTATTTCCGCGAATAATTAGGCGTTTCGCGGAACGGTATAACGAGCAAGCTGAGTTTCGAACTGCTCGACTATCGAAGATTTAAGTATCGAATTGTTGAACGAAGAATTCTTAGAATTAGAATCTTGTAGCTGGATTTTCTGCTAACAATTGCTAAGTTTAGTATTTTAACAGTTAATTATATATAAATGACGGAGAAGCATATAATTTATTTGTTTGTTTGTTTACTGGTTGTTCGGTTGTTTACTTTATCACAATACGAAGAGAAAGCGGTGGATAAATTGTCAGCAAATAACTGTGTAAGACGATGATCCATAATTTAATGAAGCGCCGTATCGTCAAACGAAAAAGTTTTAGATATAGTTTATAGATATTAAAGAACGTAGGTAAATTAGTTTTGCAATTTGCTTAATTAATCAATTGTGAGAAATAGTCACGATTGTCTTACAGCCGTGCAAAGCCGTATTGAAAATGTGAAAAATAAAAGGCAAAGTACCACGAGGAAAATCAATCTCGAGAAGTCTCAAACAGAAATCTCAGAATGAAATTTCATGAAAATTAAGGAGACGAATATTTCTATTAAAGTTGCTACAATTACTGAAACTTAGTAAAATTGAAATATTACTTGGTTACATTTACGAAATCAGAGTTGCTCGTTTTACTCTAATTTATTTATTAACCACAGTTCCCGATCTTCAAAATAAATTAAACTGTCTCGGATACTGGAATACCAGACTGAAACGGTTTAAACCAAAGTCGCTAATAATTCTGCTCAAGCGGTTGGTGTTACTGTAAACGATAAGCTAGGAAGGAAAATACTTGTTTGAGAGATATAAGATAAAAATCAGGAGTAGTTACGCGGATACAAGGTTCAAAACGGTGGAAAAGGCTGAAACTGAAGACGCAACTCCCTCGAGGAGTTAAGGTAGTGAAGATAAAACAGACATTTCCGATATTTTCCTTTAAATCCTCCTGGGGGAGCGTTTCAAGAATCATTCGTCCCCGTTTCACGGACAGAATTGACCCGTGAGGTGAACAGAGTTCTGACGTGGACACTTTTCCTCGCGTGAAAGTGCCCGTCCCGAGGTTTTCTCCGTCATGTTGTCAGAATCCTTCGTGTATCGGTGGATTTAAAGGATTCACCTTCAGAGGAACTATTACGTTCTTTGTTGGACGAAAAAATTTCCAGCGGAGAATTCTATTTGCAGGATTGTTGGATACCTTGATAAGATAGTATGTTGGGAAAAAACATTACAGTGAAAAGCTGCAATCAGCTGCGGATGCTTTTTCGTCTGGAGTAATTGTTTCGATTTAATATGTTCGCAACAGGAGGCGTAGGGATTTTACACTAATTTTAAAAATGTTTCCTTTTTCACTATTTGTTATTGTGGGAATGCCCGTAATGGAAAAGCAGCGGTACTTTTTACAATGGAATCATATTATAGATATATGTATATATTAAACGAGTAAGTTAATTTGATGCATTTTCGAACAAAATTCGAATTCCGACTTTTCATTTGTCACATAATATATGTGATATAATAATACACTTCAAACGAATTGAACGCAAAATTGTTCTTTAAAATTTCCTTTTCAAGAACGAACATACGTTACGATCTAATATACTTGAGAATTTAGTTTGTCACAAAAGGGCAATTCTTTTACTAATTTTAAAGCTACCTCGATTCTCCCAACGATTCAATAGTTAACAAGTTGATTACATTCTACGAAGGGCACGTTTCGACCCTCAAAATCCTTCCCCCGAATCCTTCGCCTTTGCAATTCTTCAGCTGCTTCGCAACAAATGTTCCTCCAATGGCACGCAGCCTTCCATCGCTTAGAACCCACGATAGATTGCATCAAGCCCGAGCTCGACATTCTTCCCTCGTTTTTCATCTTCTCGCGTTTGCTCGCAACACAAACGACACAAAAAAAGAGAAAAAACGAAAGAAAATGGAAAATAAATTTCAATGCTGCCCGAGCGACTCCGAACCTTAGCGCGTCTTTCTTAAATCGCGGAATCGCCGGTTGACGCTTCTAAAAAGCGTGGAGAATCCGCGTCCTGCCCCCGCCTTGAGCACAGTCAGCGAAGGTCGGACGTTTCACGACGCATTCACGACAGAAATAAATACGAAGTTGAAAAGGGCTGGGGTTCCTTTCACGGAAGAATATAATTGCCAGAAAAATAAACGATCGCAAAGTCTGTTTGCTCGCGCCTCTCTCACCCCGCTCTCACTCTCTGTCGTTTCATCCCCTCACCCTTAGTTTCCCTCTCACGCGGAATCTCTTCTCGTTGCTTTTTCTCTCTGTGTGTAACAGCCTCTATCCCTCCCCATCTCTCTCTCTCTCTCTCTGTTTTTCTTTCCTTTTTTATCCCTTCTTCGTCCCTCCTCTTCTCACTTTCTTTCTCTCTCTTTCTGAGAAAGAAAGAAAGAGAGAGAGGAAGCTCCCCCTCTCTTCTGCTTTGGTTACCTTCCAACCCCTCTTCAACACAGCATCCCTCTATTGCGACTTGGTGGAAAAGCTCACTCGACTCGCGGGTCAACGAATTCGCAATTACGATCTTTCACGTCGACGTGACTACCTACTCTCTCGTCGACTTTGGAATCCCCGACGATATTTCTCTCCTGCTCTGTCTAACTCGCCAGAGTTCCACGCCTTTTTTCCCTCCGATTTTCTCGCGCTCGTCCACGACGACGCCGATCTTCTTCTGTTGGTTTTTCCCGTCTTCCCTTCGACTGTTGACTTTCCACGTTCAGCTTCCTCCCCCTTTCCCGTGGTGTTCACGTCTTTCGGCCGGCTTCGCTCTTCCTGGTCTCGCGGGCTCGCTTTCAGTTTCTCCTCCTTGGCAAATTCCATTCGTGCACGGCGAGTGGTTTCTTGATCAGCTTTCTATAAATCGCTGTTAACGCTTCTAATCTTTTGTTGGGGCTTTGTAGGGAAAGAACAGTGGGGATCGTGTGTCTATAGGGAGTTTTATCAGAGAGGGGACAGCGCGCGTTTGGTTCTCTGTTGAGACTGTTTCACGTATCTTTTGGCAAGATCTTGGATACTGCTGTTCCGATCGTTTCATTTCTCTGTCATTTCATTTTGTACTTATTTCATAGTCGCTATAGTGGCATACTGTAATAACGATTTATAACAGTTACTTTATATACGAGAGTCGACCGATAAATAACGCACCCTGGTTTGTATCTCGAGAACCAAAAGAGTTCTAGCTCTGCGTGAGCACTCGTTTTATAGCTGCTACCCTCCTTTATAAACATGCCAAGTTTCCCTAAGTTTGCTTAACGCAATCACGAACAGTATCGTTGAGACCGAGGTTCGATACGGTTGCGATACGAACGAAATTCAAACAATGTGGAAAACTTTACACCCGCGGAAATTCATCGCCGTTTACTGGCAAAGTATATGCTATGACGTTAAAACCGTGAAGCATTAGCGGAGACGTGCACGTCGGGTTTGGAAATCGATCGAGACGATATTGTTGCACCGCGACAACGTTCGACCGCACACCGCACTCGCAACGCTTGATGCTCTTACGAGTTTGATATTTGAAGTTTTTGCGCACTCGCATTACAGCCTAGATCTGACTCCTTCGGCTTCCTATTTCCTTCCAAAATTGAAAAGAACCTTGAAAGGTATTCGTTTGAAATCAGATCGGCAAAATTCTTCGTTGACAAAACGAGAAAATCTTTCGTTCGTTGGCAAATGTATATACGTAAAAAACAAATACAGTATTTTGTAGCTAATAAATTGCACTTTCATCTGCATTTTGTCTCATTTCGATAAGTGTTTTCGTTCAACAGGCACAGTCGAATATGCACTAATCCTCATACACATGTATGTACGTAGTATTCTTATTTTAATTTTTCTAACGTTCTCCAAGAGTTGAATACTCTTTCGGCTCGTTCCAAACGTCTGTTTCTCGTTCGTTCATCTTTTTTTATATTTCCCTATTTCTCTCATCTGTTTCGCGCTGTTTCTTCTGTTTCTTTGAGTCTCACCTCGGAAACTGAAGAACACTAGAGTCGAGACAGTAATGAGATTTCCGAGACCCAGAGGCGGTGCCATAATCGCCTTAGGCAGGAACGCCTCTATCGACCAAACTCTACTTCGTCTTTTTCGCGATACAAAGGCAACATGAATTAAAGAACTGTTCACGTTTAGGTATAAATCGATCGACTGAATCGAACGATCATTACAATTTCTCGTTGATATAAAAATTTGATTAATCCTTTATTAGCATTCCGCTGAAACTTTGTGAGATCATGTTGGTTAAATCAAACTGGTCTGTAATATTTTTATACTCCAATTAAATAACATTCGAAATTGATTTGATATTATTCTAATTATTTGAAATTGTATGTTATATTGTTATTTTGAAACTATCGTTTGATGCAGTTTGTTTCCCTCTCAATAAATAGCTTCGGAGTAAAATACTAGACTTTTAAAGCTGGGAGCATACAAGTTCTTTCGTAACATGTGCGACCTATCCCGGAATAGATGGAGAACACAGGAACAATGAAAAAAGCTGCTATAAATATCTTTCGTATTTTAATTCGTTGCGAAGTTAGTTGCTTTTTTATGTTCCAATAATTCTTTCCTCTCTCGTGTTGCTTAAAATTGCAGCAACCACTTTTGAGAATTGTTAGCGACGGAAATGACTACTTTATACCAAGATTAAACTGTTTTAGAACAAGTCGAGCCAACGAAATTGATTCATATAATACGAAATTCACGAGGAAGCAAGTAGTCGATTAATGATAATGGATAAAGGAATAGATAGCATCGTGTCCATCTATAGTGTACTAAAGCCGTGAACGTTTAGGATATAAAAAAATAGATATTTAATCGGATAGAAAATGAATCGGTTCTTTAAAAAAAAAGATACAATGTTTAGAGAAGTTGGAAGTTTGAAAAGTTGTAATTGAGGAAAGCCAAGTCTATGTTATATTTACTCGCTATTACAGTTAGCAAAACCACCAGTCAAATTGCTTCTGAATTACTCACTGTATGTACATGATGCAGTAGAACGTTAAGTGGAGTAGATTGAGTATGCAATATTCAGACAACCGCCTCAAAACTGGAGCGTAGGCTATCGGTCTAGAATTTAATATCATTTACTTCCAATGTGTATTGCGTTCCACCATATTGTTACGTCTTGCATTGTGTAGTAAGTATTTAAACATTATTTAAACATTTTTGAATTTCTTTCAAATTTTTAATTTCAACTGTGCACAAAAATAGGGCATTCGTGTAGTAATTTTACTTTGAATGCAAGATGTCAACATTAAGAGAGAGAGAGAGAAAGAGAGAAAAGGAGAGAGCAAGGGAAATGATTGTAATTGATGTTTTAATTAAATACCGTTTTACTCTTTGAGTTTACTATAATCCATTCGCAATAGGATACTGCATTATACATATTTACATATATACATATTTATAGTTGTACTAAATATTAACTGTTTAGCAAAAATATAGCACTCAAGTATATGTAATCGTTTTAAATGGAAGGAAGAAATACATACTGAAAGGAAAATTAATAAGATAGTAAATAAACTAGTAAAAATATTTTATATGTAAACTATTAAAAATATTTGTACAACCCAAATATTTATGTTGCAGCCGTGACTAATTTTTGGTAAAGATTTTTCACTATTTCCTCTGTTATGTTCTGTTATATCGGAATAAAATATTAAATGATATCAACACGTGCCCGTTACGTGTTCGTGTTGCAAATTAATAGTTCACATACCTTGCCTGACCGCGGACGACATGCCGCGGTAGTCTTGCACAGCGTGTGTGGCCACGCATCGGCGCATACTACTTGTACAACGCCGCGTAGAACTACTTGTCGGATTATATACGATCCGGTGCTACTTGCCCCGATTATATATGGCCTAATACTACTTGCCTGATTACATACGGTCACGTACTACTTGTCTAACAGCATACGATCACGTACCATTTACCTGATCACATACGCTCGCATATTACCTTTCTTTGCTTACATTATCTCAAGCTACTTTCTATTATATCTTTACATCGTAATTCAAATTTGGTTTCTTCGTGAAATTTATCAAACATATAATATTATTGTGTAGGGTTTTAGACAAGTTTCCACTCTTTGAATGCAAAATAGAATAAATAAAGTTATACTTGATAATAGTAATGATAATTCTCCGAACATTTAAGTTTTTTTCCTTTCTCACATACACAAACGTATTCCTGTGAGCTGTATAATTTCCAAATTTTTACATAATACCATGTATCCTAGCTTTCGGTTATTGAAAAAAATTATCTTTCATCTCATTAGATATTTTGCATTTGAATTAATATTTCCCGAAATAAGATCTCCAATCATTTTTGACCCTATCGTGTCGACATTTAACTACGTTAAAAACATTAATTTCTATGCATATATGTAAAAACTAATATTTAAAATTCAAATGTTTACTTGATCATTTATCTTACGTTTAAAAGAATTAACTATAACAAAAACTTATTGGAAAATAATTTATTCAATCTTACCACGAAATAAAATTATGTTATTCCTGAAATAAAAATACTCAAACAGTGGAAATAATTCCTTATCTCAAATCGTCACTTTCCATCTTGATCTCAAATAAAATTTGCCCAATGTGTAATCCCGCAATACCATCGCAGGATTAAGTCCAAGAATCCAATTCTAATAACCCCGATCTAATATTTCCACCGTGCTATCATTCATGCTTGACAACAATATTACATTCGAAAAAAAGCTTTTCCAGAAGTGGTAGAGAAAATATTACCAGAAATCTGTGGTTCCCGTCGAATATTAATCAGGGATCGATCGAACAGCCCGCAAAGTCCACGGGAACCCGTGGCATTCATGAGTTTTCACGTTTCACCGGCGTCGAGGTTATTTTTTTTTTTCTTTCTTTTTTTGTTCTGGAATAACCCGACGTTCGGTTATTCGGCCTCCGTGCGCCGTTCTCTCTTGTGGCTCATAAAAAATGCAGCTCCGCGATCGCACATGCATTCCTCATCAAAGCAGGCGCCGCCGGAGAGGGCTGGAAAAACCGTAGAAGTTCCAAGGGAAAACCAAAATATTCTGCATTGATGTTTCTCCTTTCCCGTCGTTTTATCGCTTTCGTTTTGGAGTTCAGTCACGTAGCACGCACGCACGCGTGTGCTTGACGCCTACGTGTCCAATAATACGTCCCCGAGAAATAAACGGAAACGCGACCACTTATACTGATCGATCTTCCGACAGTCTTCTTTTTCTACTACAAGTCTACGAACAGTTCTGCTATTTTATTTCTACTATTTGTCTTCTGTTAGTTTTCTATATGCGTGTTCTTTTTTCTTTTTTTTTTCAATAAACAGGAACGCAAGCATTCATACTTCCTCTATCTCTAATGTATGAACACTTTTGCTATTTTATTATCATTATTCGTGTTTCGTTTGTTTTTTTACTTGTTTCTTCTGTTTTGGTATCTAATAATCTATTCTTTTTTTGTTGTTGAAGACAATGGTATTTTACGGCGTGGATAAAATATTTATGGCTTTTGGTGCCGTTTGATGATTTCACTCTGTTCTTCTTAGAAGACTACGATGATTCAGCTGTTTTATATCTATTGTTTGTGATTAGTTAATTTTCACTTGCATTTTTAGATTTATTACCCTTTCATGTATTCGTTGATTAATTTCATTCCGATAATTAAACTATGGTCCGGATACCGCAGCTATTTCCAACAGGTTTTTTACATCATTTTCTAACATGGAGACACTAGGATCATTAAAAAAGAGCACCAATTAAAAATATTCTGAATTTCCATTAAAATTTGTTTTCCAAGTAACTGAACAAAGCTAATGCTCCGTTTATTGTTTTAGTTACTCCTAACAAGCGTTACCTCTTTGCTATTGATATTTTTGATCATTTTCAAACATGAAGGAAGTAATATCGTTCGAAGCGTTAATTTTCAATGTTGTAAACTTCCACTGAAATTGGCAAGTAGTTCAACGACGCGAAGATCGGGTTCAATTTAAATTTACAAAAATTAATTTGAAAAAAGGGGATGAAATAGTGGATGCAGAAAGATAAACGTCGAGAAAGGATTCCATGTAATTTTCGGAATAATTCGAAGCTGCTACCTGCGATTCTTCGAATTCTCGAATGTTCGTAATTCAGAGCGATATACGTGTATGTACATACTAGCGTGACGAGTGTCTCTTACTTTCGCAACGGGTCACGAATCTACAGCGGAATATCGACGCACTGTAAATTGGTTCATGTTCCTGACGCGCCGATAACGTACGAGTGCTCGCATATTTCGCTCGATGTCATTGTAGCCCGAGCTATCGTGTCCAAGGGTGAGAAAAAAACCATCGACATATAACTGCGCCATACATTTAGGATCCCTCGGCACCCTTTGAATTACGACGACGACGACGAAGATGCGACGCCGAATCGACGCTGCAACCTTTCCAACACGAACTCTAACCTTTTTATTCCTTTCTTCTCCCCTTTCACCCTTTTTTGTCACTTCCTCGTTCGTCTCTATATCGTAGCTTTTTACGACTCGTTCGTGAACGATGGAGTAGTTTCGTGCTATTTCTCTCCGTGAGAACTAAATAAAGATGAGATGACCGAATCGAGATGTCTGTTGCATTGCACCGTTTCATATATTTCTTGTTTAAGTTTTATTCGGGTTAATTCACATAACTTTAATTCCATTTATTAGAGGACCTATTATTTTGTTGCCTCGATGTATGTTGATCTTACGAGCAATAAAATATACGCATTTATTTATTTATTTATTTACTCAGGTTTTAGTAATAATGGATATATATATATCCATTATATATATATATATATATATATATATATATATATATATATATATATATATATATATATATATATATATATATATATATATATACGATATATATATACTCGAGTGTTAATCGATATATTAAATACGTAGACATAGGAAAAGGAAAGAAGGGCACCTTGTATTGGCAAATGGCACCGAATTGAAGCGCATGGCACACGCTGATACCAGGACTGTCAATCCAGAAACTAGTAATGATAGGGCTACCAGGGCAAGAAGCGTGCCAAAGATCTTGTCAATTATATATGTCTTTTACTGTCTTGAAAAAACACAAACACGAATTGAGATCGCTTTTGTGATAATCTTCTAATTATTTGAGTGTGATAAATTTAGATTTTGAATTAGATTTTTCTAAATATTCGCAGATAGTAATAGTAATTATCGCAAATTAGTGATTTACATTTATTTTAGATTTACATATAAAAGACATATTTTTAGAGAGACAGATAACAATATCCCTTTACTCAAGCAACAGTAAATTTATTGTAATATCCACGTCGCTAAAATAACAGAAATTCATTAGTTTATATAACATAGGCATCTTGTTAATGCATGATACATTTCAGAGCACGAATGAGTTCATCATTAGTGGTCTGTTCATGCACAGTACGATTTCACTTGCGTGGCGTGCAACGCCTCGTGATTTCTCTTTCATCATACCGCAGCTTATACCATCACGTGCCTGGCCATATAAAAACTAATACTACTTTTCTACTCTACCGACCATAAATATTAAAAATTTTTTTTAGTATTTATTTCTTCTCTTTATTTCCACTTTTAATATTTCTTTTTCAATTAAACCTACGGTAAAACATGTAACTTTTTCATTTCTTTACGATATCGTTGGTGCGATATGTAATTTTTAAAAATGCAGTAGAACTCCATGAATTTGAACTTGTCGAGGGGCACACAGTGTATATAATCGGAGTTATCCCAATTATCCCCACTATCTACTATTTTTCGTTCACACAATAGAAGCTCGGGTTCACATAAACGAATTCAAGCAACAAAAATTCATTCGATCGAACATTAACTAAAATTTCCTTCGGATAAGTGGAGTTCTACTGTACGTGATTGTAAACACATATCGCATCCTCGAAAAACGATACAATTCAAAAAGCGCGATTTTCGAGTTGTCCCTTTGAAAATATTGCGGGGACACTGGCCGACCAATTATATAAATTTTATTCTTTTATCTTCACAATTTGGCCGGTAGAGAGCAGTCATGTCGCTCTTCCTGATTTACATATGCGGCACTGTGCTGTGTCCTGCAAATGCATCTTATTATTTGTTGTGCCCTGACTGGGAGGGTGGTTTTACAGTTAGAAATAAAAATGGGGAAAAGAAGGAACTCTTGAGTCTGTTTTACGTTCAATTACGTTCAAGAACAGTTTTTCCCGTTTTCTGAAAAATATACTTTCTCGAGTTGAGTCGCTTTCCTCGCAAGGGTGCAATATGCGTTACGAGCTTGACTGATATACCTTACATTCGAATTTCCAACATAACAATCGATATTATATAATTGTGACGAATTGCAAAGAATGAATTGTTTAATAGAAAACGTCGCAAGCTATTAAAAACCATAGTTTGTTGCTACTTAAGATATAAAACTTTGGTATTTTCGTTAGAATACACTTGGATCTGCAAATACGTACCGAAATTGATCCAATAGTTGTTTTAATCCTCGGTTCTCCTAGTTACGATATGAAAAAATTTCCTCTCATTTCGTGATGAGTTCGTTCGTTCACCCCGGAGCTAATCGGAAAAATTTGGAAACACTGTATTCGCGGAGAATACGCTGATTGGAACGAAACTGGTCGTCGCGTTATTTTTTCCCTTTTTTCCCCTCCATTCTTCTTTTTTTTGCCATTCAAATTCGCCGCGTAACCATTGCGAATTGGCTGCTAAAAACAGGAAAATTGGACGGACCCCTTCACGCGGCCATTTTCCACACGTGTCGAGCAATTACCCCCGGTGTTTTCGATCGCTCTTGCGGTGCGAACGATTATTGCCTCGTGGTAATTGCAGAATCCAATAACAAACGTCCTTGAAGTCCACCTCGAACCTTTGTGATTTAACAGCGACATAACGGCTGCAATTATGAGTTATTGACCCTCTTGGAAACTTATCGTTCGAGCCTGATCTCTCACTAACGTTAAAAGTATCGATCGTCAGGCTGTGACTGATTTGTGAATGACCGTGTGTGTGTATTTTCAAATATTTCGTACGTATATTTTATTGTTAACGTTTTGAGATTTTACAGTGCTATTTTTATTATATTAGTGAATTAGTGAATTAGTATATTAATGAAACGTCAACGTGTTATATTTTGATTGTTAATTTTACTGTTTAGCATACTTTATTTCATATTTTATAGTAGCTCATCTTCTTTTTCAATTTATATTTTAAATCTCCAATTCGAAGATACGATCAGTCCCACCTTACTTCAGACTTACTTTGTATCTTTGGATACTTGATACTTAATACTTGGCATGGTACCTTTTGTAAGGGACAACACGTCATCAAAATACACCGTAAGAATGAACGTATTTCCTAATAGAACAAATTAATCGACTAAATTAATCTTACTAATATAAATCCTAAATTAGATATCCAAACTACATTTTCATACAACATATGATATTTATATTGCAGTTTACTTCCTTATCTATAAACCATAGATATGGAAGTAAAACTTGAATGGAAGAATATTCTATTTTCTAACCGTGACAGTATCTTTATGAATGATTTACTAATGCACGCATATTATATGCATAATGCATACGTAATATTTTATTAATATCGATAATTTGCACTTCTCGTAAATGCATAAATATTCGCAGTCTAATAAGGACAGAAGCGTCGTATAATAACAAAAACGAGCAAAAAAGGAAAAACACTTTGACGGGTGTTGATACTAGAAGGAGTATAAATGAAAAATATAGCGCTATACGAAAATTGGTGGAAACGTGACCGAAAAAGCAGAAAGGTCGTAGAAAGAGGGGATGCGAAGGGTCGAAAGGGACCAGAGGGAGGACATTGTAGATTGGATGGTGACAAGATGCGGTAAAATTGCAACTGTCGGATCTCACGTTCCACAGCTTCACGTGCCACGTACAGGCACACTATTCTGGCAGATTTTGCGAGCTTACGAATGAGCTTTCGCATCGATCGATCGACGGATTCCCGGACGGAAACGGTGGGTTCCCTTTGACACGCGACTTTCACGATTGATGGAACGGCGCCGTTTAATGTTATGTCGTTTTGCCCGCGCTTTATTGCCATCTCGGTACGTTCGCCATTGTGCAAAAAACGCTGCGTTAAAAAAAGAAACGAGTAGCCCACGTTTCATTTGGAGAAAAACAAATTGGTTTGGTGAAGAAGATTGATTGTAGGAAGTAGTACAGGCCTTATGGGGTGGCACGATGTTAGAAAAAATGATGTAGGAAATTGTTTAGACTTTTAACAGTCTTATTCCTGAATTATTTAACAACCACCGATATTTTTACGTAATTCTTCTTGTCATGTATCGTATGTCGTATAACGATATATTTGTTTGTCATATAAGAAAGCAGAAAGAAAGGTACCATATAAAAAAGATAGGAAAATTACAGGCACATACAATAGACAAAATAAATCGTCATATATATAAATAAAAAAAATTAAACACATATGTGTATACGGTTTCTAAATAATAATTGTAACAATAAAATAATTAAAAATCTTGGTATACACCTCATAAAAAGGTTATTTTTTGTCAAAATCAAATCCCTCTTTCAATCATATTCATAAAAATATGAATTTCAGTAAACATCTCCACCTATGATCCACGATTTAAAAATCGAAAGATCTACATTTTTATTTCAAATAAAACGTTTGATACAATTTTTGTACTGTGTAATATCTCTCCTTTGCTCGTCAAAAATCCAGAAAAATTCGATTCTGCAATTTCCATAACCAATAACACCACTTCTCCAAGAAGAAGTAGAAGGAAAAGTATGGGAGAAGGGGGGGAAATAAGAGAAAAGAAGGGAAATAGCTAGCAGTGGAGAAATGCAATTCGAGTAAAAGTAGTAGCTAATCGAAATTCGAAAAATCGACGCGGACGTGTGTAAATCGTGCTTGGGACAAGTGCGCGCGGCAAAACTCGAACGGTGAGCCGATTATTCGACGTGGTCGCCGAAATTGGTCTGCGCGATGGCCACCAGTGGGGGGGGGGGTGGATTATTGATCAGATTATTTGGAAGACGTGGCCAGCTGTTCGGTTCGCAGACCGAATCGGATACACGAATTATTCACGTATCGGATGGATCGACCAACGCGTTACTTCGTTATCGCTGCATGAGCGTAAAACGGGGACTCGTGAAATTCTACGATTTTGTTTCGTTTTAAGGTTGCGCGACTTTTTTTATCCTTACAGACGAAATTATAACTTTGCAATGAGATAATAATATGTGGCTGTTGTATTGGAAATTAAGCTATTAAAAACGAAGTTAGTTTTTAGTTAGCGCAATATACATTTGCAATTTATGGTAATTTTTAATCAATTTATCAGACATTATCGTGTTGCGGTTTTTTGACGTTGTAGTTATAAAAGAGGATTGCAAGAATTTGTTCGACTATTGTACTTCGTTGACACTATATCTTCTTTTATCTAGATTCTATATGATTATGGCATTTGACGAAACTGTTTAGGAAAGTTTATAGCACCGTGACAAATTATTTTTTTTTTTTTTTTTTTGTAAATCAGAGACATTTGTCTTTTGTATCTGATTTGTGTATTTACGCTTCTACGAAGAGTTTGTTACTTTGAACATACTCATTTTTCTTAACTTTCCAGATTCTATTTTTCCAATTCTCCTATGAGGAAAGTAGAACTAATTTCATAATTCTAAGTATTGTGGTTGAAATAACCAAATCACAATAATTTTGATTTTACTGCATATCAAATTATATTTACCTTAATTTGGATGGAAATCCATTTATAATCGCTTCGATATACGATCTGAAAAGAAGATCTACGTATGTTTGAATAATTGCAATCTCAGAGGCTCCCCTGCCATTTAACGAATAAATCTTCCATTCAAACGAAACTCGCAATCGAATTTCAACACACGTTCAACTACTTCTAACGCGCGATCCCAAAAATCACCGTATCTCTCAATAAACATTTAATATCGTAGAATTTCTGTATAAAACATCTCGCGAAATAATGCACGATGCCGAACACTTCGATAAACGCGTAGAATCCTGAAATCGACAAAGCGAACAGAAGAAATTCTTCTTATGTTCCGTTCGTTTCGATTATCGCTTCACAACGCGTTTCCACTTGAAAATCTCGAAAGAAAAACGCAATAATCACGCTCCTGCTGATTCTCTGAATTTAATTTAATTTTATGGTTACGTAAGAGGATTTTAATATGACATAATTGTGAGAAATGAACAGTGGCTACAGAAAGTATTTGCACTTATCCCCATTTTTCAATGAAATCAAATTTTACGTTTCATCTTCATAATACCAAATTTTATAGCCGTATAAAGGTATTGCTAAACGATATGAAAGTTCATATTGTTTGACCTAATTATGCATATAAGTGCTATAATGAATAGTATGTAATACACAGGCTATTCGGTAACCGGATGCTGTACAATCGGATGGGGGGGGGCGTCCCTAATGGGGTGAAAAAATAAGTCGAAAATATAGAATAAATTTTGTTCATACGACGCTTCCTTTTCGAGAGGATCGAATTTGAAAATTTGGCAAGTATACTTGGTTAATTCCGGATTAAACAGGAATAAATATAATCGATAGGAAGCTAATGTCAAAATAATCGCAGAATAGAAATTTTTCGCAAGACGTTTCGCCTCCGAGAAAAATAAATTTCAATGAAAAGAAATAAATAAATAATCAGCGTAAAGAATAGTCGATTCTTAACTGAACATGTTCAAATTTTATTTTCTTGAAGATGGGTCCTGAAATGGAAAAACTTCATGTTATTTTTTACTTATTTTCGCATACATATATGTAGAATAATGTCCTGCTGATTCTTTTTCCCGTATCTTGTAGGTGCTTAGCTAAGTTCGGTAGTATACTCGACGAACGATATCTTACTATTGTGAATAATATTTTAAAAATTTCGAACAAGGTAAAAACAACACTTTCAAAATTTCTATCCTAATTGAAGAATAGAAAATTCGACTCATCGCGTCCGTTTCCTGTAATCTTTACGTGGAAATCGGTCTTTATTAAGACTCGAAGTGACGATTGATTTGTCGTGCAATAATAGATACGACCGGAAGTAGAGGAACGCCTAGAGATGGAGAAGGGCGGTTCTTTCAAACGGAGGAGAGTTTTCCTTAGACTTTTATCATAAATTTAATGAAAGCCCGACTCTCTCTTGCTTTTTATTTACCCGAATGCCTCCATTCTTCGGATGAAATCGAGCATCGATGAATATCGAAGAGATTGAATTGAATTAATAAAAAGGATATAGGGTGTATCTGTCGCTTGAATCAGTGATCGGTATCGAAACGAAATCGATCGAACCGATCAGCCAACCGACGCACATTCGTGTTATTAATTAAACGGGGATCACGGTACAGGCTTTAATGAACTTACGATTTCCATTGGATCTCATTCTTGGATATATTCCTTCGTATTCGTTTGCCGAGCTGACTGGGGATAAATTCTTTTATTATTCGAGCTGATTGAATTTTGGTTTGGCCTCTGTGATGGATCGTACGACAGTAGTCGGTGGCAGAAAAAAATGTACAAGAATAAAGGAGATTTTGTTACGTAGAGAGAAGTGTTCAGAAGTTTACAAAAAGTGGTACTGTGGGTTATACACGCGCTAATACCCATACTATATATTGAATAATGGGACACCTCACGACGCGTGTTTTCCAAATTGCCTTAAAAATAAAAGTTTCTAGGGTTTCATAAATCATTTTTCTACTAATGGTTTCTACTCTTGTTTGCAGTGGGCAGAAATTGTTTTATATTGTAATATTATAAATATGCATGTAAAAATCTATATTATATATATTATGCGATACAAAAGTAATATTGTATTTAGTATATTTATAATTATAATATTTTATTTTAATATTTCTTTCAGAATATATATATATATATATATATAGTGTTTTTTTTTTGTTTGTGTGATAAACGTAAATTTCGTAAAATGTGGTTGAAGATTATATAATATAATATAACAATTTTATTTTATTTAGCTATTAAAATTTAATATTTAAATGGACTATAATTAAATTAAGCTGAATCCCTTCGAACAATGTTACATTTCCCCCTAAAACTAACGCTTTGAAAACGTTAACGCGCTAAAAGAGTTCCGAAACACGATCTAGAATACTAATCGTATGTTCTCGGAAACGCAAAGGCGCAAACACAATCGCGGGAACGAATCAGGCTTGGGGATCCTGGGTTAAATAAGATCAGAAATGGATCTTCCTTGTCGGACAACGCGGCTCGCGAGATTATGCATGTGCGAAACTACGGCTGCGTGATGGAGATAGATGAGAGGAGTTCGCAGTAGCAGATGTTCCGTACGCCACCACCCTCCCGGATTATAATAATGATCAATCTTCGTGCCTGTGTTGCCGCACACGTATTTCCCGGTCACGTGATAAATCACGCGACTAAATTAACCAGTAAAAAAAAAAGACTGAACACGATGAAATTGTTTTGTCAACTATAGTTTTCTGTCAGAAGTTACTTGGATTTCATCCCTTTAGGAATTATTAATAGCTTCAAACTTTTTGTAGTTTAGGAATTTGTTTCTCTTTTCTTTCTTTTTCTTTTTTGTGAAGTTGGTAGAATTTTTTCGATATTGGAGAAATATGTAAATATTCTTTTGTAGGTTAGTATGGTATCATTTTAGAACTATGTTAGTATAGGAATTTGTTTAGTGTCGAATTTTTGTATACTTTTATTTTCGAATATGTTTTGTTTTAGAGAGAAGTTGCATGAAGTTTTAGAAAGCAGAAATATATGGAAGCGTTCTTTTAGAAGTCGTTGTGTTACTATTTTAATGTCATAATAGCTTTAAACAAATTTTTAGTGACAAATATTGCTTGTTAAATAAGTATTATTTTGAGAAGAGATTTGTAGAATTTCTGTGAATATCATTTATAGATAAATTATCAAAATTTGACAATGTCAAAACAAAATAAAATTTAAAGTTAATCGTAACAATGTTGCGACATTAAATCGCTAGAATATTTCCAAAAAATTCATAGCGTCGTGTTTCCCCCATTTTATTTTTTCTTAAGAAAATCTTATTTCCTACCTTGTCTCGTCTCTAGAATAAATTGTAAAGTTCTATTCTGTTCGCGTTAGTAGAATATTGAAATTAAGTTTTTATCGTGTTCGGTTGTTCAACTGTGTCGGATGTATAGTCGTGGCTGATCGTGTACGGGAGCAAGCTACTTGTCCGACATTACACTGGCTTGTTTCACTTGTCGGCCAGTGTTCGAGCCTCATCACTTGTCTGGCTACATGTAGGTCTATGCTACTCACTGTAGAGCAAACGTTAGGCGAAATACACAGAACAAATTTTATTAACCATTAATTAATGAAGCCCACGAAGTAATTGTTGAAAATATATTCAAATTATGTAACGTTTTATGAACGTCATCGTATTAATATGAATATTTAGGAAATGACAAATGGAAGGAAAATATGAATAGTTTATTAGTAGGCAGACTAGAGAAAGAGTTGTATGTACATAATAATAGGACATTTGAACAATTGGCAAGAGAACTGAGTTGCAATAAAAGCCAAAATATCGTTGTTATCGCAGGTTAGGTATCTATTTATTATAAGCTGTAGGCCTTAGGTTTTACGTCTAAGGTTTAAGACTAACTTAGATTTGATATAATTGCTTACATCCAAAAACTACAATGTACACATGGAGAAATAATAAGAAATATATATATAGAAATAAATATATGTATATATAGAGAGAATATGTGTGTAAGTGTATATATTTCTCAATTTTAAAAATACCAAAATCGAGCACCGTATGTAATGTATACAAGAGTTTAAAATAACAGTGAAATATTTTGAAAGTCTTGGCACACATTGAGAAAATTTACAACACCTTAAAAAATACAAAAAGTTGTTGTTTCTTATTTATACGTCGTTAGTTATATGATGATATTATGTTGCGTTTATGAAGTTTTTAGATTAAAAAAGTATGAACGAATTCATTCCGTTATAGAAAGTTAAATACAGCAGCAAAATATTATTTACATACGCCGATGAAAAGCAGTTTTTTCAAAAGTATAACGTTCCATAAAATTTCTATAAATCCAACCCTATATAACGTAAAATTTCCATGTCGAAACATCACTGTTTCGTCGAAAATTTGAAACAAATGTAAAATATTTGACTTGTCAATTTGATAGAAACATAAAATTTCAACAACATAAAATGTTAAAATTTTTTTTGTATACGTCTAGTAAATAAAATCTGATTATTTATTGTTCACGCAAAAGATTGATAATAAAGCATTTAAACTAAATCAAAATTTCTATCAATCTTCCTTCGTACAACGTAAAATTTTCATGTCAAAAAAAACATCACCACGAGATAACACATTTCATTATTGGAAGTATCGGGTTAGAAACAGGATGTTTCGAAAACTTTAGCCAGCGTGATAACAGCGTGAAATCTATAATACTTTGAATAATAAATTACAATCTAAGAAATTAATCCTCCCAACAAATAATATTTCTCGGAATTTATGTAATTCCTACATACATAAAATTTCCATAGCAAGATCGCTTTGAAAAATCCTATTTGATTGTGGAAAACTTATGTACGGATTTGTAAGCAGTCAGGATTTTTGCCATTCTTGTTCAAGCACCGTCGGTTTTATGCAATCGTGAAACTAATTGCACCGAAGGCGATGCATGCGTTGTTAACGGCCAATGGCGGTAACAGTGTACGGCAGCTATAGATTTCATGCTTCAAATCCTACATGGCTGAACAAAGCTCGACATACCGACGTCTACGTTAATTTATATGGCCGCCGGTACAATAACTCGATCAATTTATTCATTACAGCGAATGCATTATCGCTGATTTATTGGCTCATCCCTGTTTTAAATGCGCGCCAATCGAAAGGCGATGTCGATCCTCCTAGACACTGTTGATGTACGTTTCCGGTAAAATAATAATCCGATATCGATGATAGTTATTGATACAGAGTCATTTATTCGAAGATTTTATGGACCGTTTAGGAATCGATCGAATTTCTTGGATATTTTTACGAATATTTCGTTACAATCCTGTGACTATCAGATTAAAGTTTTAAGATTTATGTGTAATGCTATAATAATCGAATAGGACGATTCGACAGTTATTATAAAACTACGGATCGTTATACTATATTTTATTTTATGAACGCGCTATACGCAATGAATAGCATAGTTACGTGTCTAAATCATGAGGATCCCCAACCTTGTTGTTATATTATAGAAATTATAAGAATAGTCGTTCGTAACGTTGCAGAGAGATTTATTTCTTCGCTTCAAGTTCTGGTTCCTTTGGACTTTTTATTCCTTCAAAAAATTTCAATTTGTTATTATAATTGCATTTTCGTTGATTAAAATTCGTTTAGTCGTCGTTGCACGAAGCTTTATTCTTTAAAACAATTCTTCACCATAATTATAATGTTTATTGTTCACATAGATGTGTTTCAATTTTTCTCTCGTTCAGACTTTAAGTACGCGTATAAACTTTTCTGTCAGGTTTTTGTCTAATTCGTTCAACATTTTTTTCACGAGGCAGGACGCCACATTCTTTTTCTAAATGCAAAATTTTATTCAGTTAATCGTTTTCCTGACGACTTATCGCGATTACCTCTCCATGTATAAAACCAGACTATATTTTATAAACAACATTATACAATTGTTCGCTTTATATCTCAAATTAAGAGTTCCTACGTACATATTATTCTTTAAACGTCGCGTCCTACTCTCACGCTGTAAAATACAAGCAATTCTTCGCAGAGAAACGAACTCGTAATAAGAAGAGCGCAACAGAAAAGAACGGAATAGAACAGAAGGAAATTCCATTATTTGAATTCTACAATAAACCTGCAAGCAGGTTCGTTCAGTCGGTGTGATTTCGCGCGTATTTCGAGCGGATTAAGGGTTGGAACTTGAGGTGGTCGAGGAATCGGTTTCGATCGATGGAAGGAAGAAGGAAAAACGATCGATCCTCGTTAACGGGCGTCGCACGAGCGGAAATAATTCATCGGATGAATTATTTCAGCCGGCCCTCGGTCTGTGTCACGGCTTAAAATACGTTTTGACGCTCGGCGTCTCAGAGCACCGACGCCAGATGAAATTTGCATCTCTCGTTAGATTCTGTTAACCTACGACGCTCCCCATAGCCGGGAAATTGAAATTCCATTTCAAACACGAGCTTTCCCTGGATGCTGGCAACCCGTGTTGCGCAAAGTACTTGTGTTACGATTACCTTTTTACATTTTAAAATGTCACGTCGATGCTGGTTCTTCGTGTTTCAATCGTGTTTTTATCAGTAAGAACACTATTACAGAATATACAGCGAGAAAAATATTTTTCATCCGATTCTTGAAGAAATTGAACGGAGCATTCGGAACGGAGATAAAAAATTGCATGCAATGTGCAGTTCTCCTGAAACTTGATATCAAGGGATTCGACGTTGGTGAAAGTCTGTTTGTCAGGAAGCCTGTGTTCTCGTAGAACGAAATAAAAATTTTCCAGCGCTTGTAGTTCTTCGACAAAACGTTCTCGGGCACAAATTTACATAAATTCTTTTTATCTGCCTCATTAACGCGTACTATAAGTTTCTTCCTTGTATCTCGACCTTTCGGGGCATCTGTATATTTATAAAAAGTTATGTATATACAAACAATGTGTACAATTATATGTCTGTATATAAAGTACATATATATACGTAATATCATTAATTATTATCATCGTCAATACAGAACTCGCAAAATATCAAACAATTACGAATTCCTCGCGATTTCCGACACTGTTAACGATTTCCATCGGCCGGATCGTTGCGTTTCAAAAAGGAGTCTCGCTCGTGAATGTCGCGGCTACGCGCGCGAAAACTCCTTATGTTCGGCCATTGCCCCAAACACGGCGGCAAAACGTTTTCACGGCTGCCTGCTTGCCGTGGTAAAAACGCTGCCCTCTGCGTTTTCCCGTGTTACCTGCTGGCGTAGGGTTGCCGAATCTCTGCACGATGCTGAGGATCGCGAAAACTGCACGATGCTTCATCCAGCAAATTCAACGACCAGGTTAACTCTTGTGAGATAAAAATTTCTTTTTGATTAATACTCTTTAATCCCCTATAAGAGAATAGAGATTGATACGTATCGATTAACAGCTTAGCGTTTACGTTTGTTTGTGTAATTGGAAATGTTATGCCGCACTTGTTCATTTTGTTTGATTTATATTTTTGAATGCCTCGCAAGAAGTTAGAAATCGATGGACAGCTTGATATTTATATAAATTTTTGTGAAACTTATGCGAATATATGAAGATATTATCAAGTAAATACATTTAAGATATTGAAAAAAGCAAGTGTCGTTAAATGTCAAATAGGAAAGGATAATTGACAATAAAGTGAAATAAAAATTCTTCGGTATATATTTCAAGAAATAAATCGAACTCTCACAAGTGAAGGAAGAAACGCGTGGCAGTTATTGATCGCAACGTTCATAACATCCATATTTAAATGCTGAAACCGAATCTCTATTTTCGGCTGGCGGATAAAATAACCCGCCTCTGTGTAGAAACATCAGTTTTCTGTCGAAATCAATGAAACATATCTTCTTCCAGGACTCTGTTTCAAACTGTATGTTTGCCGATCGAATCCACTTATCTGAACGCGAGTTCCAACTGTGTAAACGAAAAATAATAACTAGCGGGTGAACTACTATTACAGAGATTCCAGTTATATAAACTGTTTGTCCCCCGACATGTTCAGATAAATGGAGTTCTACTGTAAATATAGATCCACTAAGAATCTTTTATTTTCCCGCGTACCAAAAATGCCGCACAAGATACGAAAGAAACGATGGATCTAGGGTACATAGAGACCATCGTACAGAGGCCAATGAAGGGAAAATGATTCGATCGTAAATCGAGGCGGCCCAGTTTCCGGGATTTTTCTGAGTTTTTAATCCTTTGGATTTCGAATTAAATATTTTAGCAAGCCGATGACGCGGTCACTCGGTTCCCAGGCCGTTTAATCTCAAGCTGTCCAGCAATATAGCGTCAAATCGATGTGGAATGTAGGTCGAATTCGGCTTACCAGAATTGATTTCTCCGGTTTCTGAATTATCCCTCCATAGACTGTCCATTTGTCTATCTTTGTCCGTTTGTTTTAATCCGTTGTTCTGATATGTAAATATCCATCGCCTGACATTGAGATATTAGAAGATTAATCGACTGTTCTTGTTAACCAATCATAAAAGAAACATTGGAAACTGGAGAAGAAATTTCTATGGCTCAAGTTATCTGTAACTTTCTGAGAAAGTAATTTATTCTACAGTCTATTGTTTTCTTTGCTTTTCCTAAAAAAAAAGAAGAAAAAGGGAATTCATTTACTTTTGGTTATTTTGTTATTTACTAGGTTGCTTTGTGATACTTTCGGGTATATTTACATATATGGATGTTTGTTTGTTGAATATTTTTTCCCATATATATCGTGCCCTGGTTCTTCTATAAAAATTGATGAATTTTGCTTCAAGAAATAATGGGATAGATTCCTTACTTTTTCAATTGAAATCCAACAATTTTTTACATATTAAGACAAATACAAATTCTTCTTTCGTCCTTGCTCCCGATGATGACACCCTCAAAAAACATTGCGTCTTATGACTCGGCTCGATATACTCAATTGCACGTGTATCTACGTACGTGTAATGTATACAGTGGAATTTTGTTTATATGAACTCCGCTTATATATTACTCCACTTATAAATTTCAGTAGTGCCAGATTAAATGGGCTATAGCCGAATTCCTATTACCTGAACTACCGAGCGTCCATCTACTCATATGAACGTCTAACAATAAGACGTAAACAATAGGGGCACGCGTTATGTAAGAGCAAAGGTTTCGTGGAATGCTTTTATATGAACACGAGTTTTTATTAACTGAACGAAAAATCATAGATAATAGGGAGAAACAGATAGACTCTTCTTATATAAACGACCTGATTCTATGAACTATCTTATCCCCGGTAGATTCACATAAACGTAGTTACACTGTATTTAAGAATTACTTCGTTGTACTCATCCCTTAAACCGTAAAGGTGGGTATTTCATGCTCGGATTATTTCGAGCGGGTCGAGCTTCTCGCAAAGGAGTAGCTTTGAAGTAGAAAATCTTCCCCCCCCCCTAGCCGATTAAAAAAGTTACTTGACAAAAGTTTTACTACGATAATCTTAATTTAGAACGTTTGAAGATGTTGTATGAATTTTCTGAATTTTTTTAACAAGTTGTTATTTACGGAAAAATGCATAGTTCGTTGAAGACCCACGTTTACGGTTCGAAGGTACCGTAAGAACGTTTACAGTCTAAGGGTTGTTTGTAAGTGTTTTTACTGGTACACGAAACTGTTGCACAATCCAATTTGTTCGTCGCTAGAAGCAAACGAAATATCTATATTATTTGCGAATGTAGGAACTCCATTAACGTAGCCGTCTATCTTTACTCTGTTCTTCAGCTTGCATTCTGGAACTCGTGGTTGGTCAGCAAGGTCCGGTGTTCGTTCTCGAGCCACCAAGTACTCTGGTCTTTTCCAATACCACAGGCTCACAGCTAAGCTGCTCCGCTCATGGGAGCCCAACGCCGCACGTCACCTGGATAACTAGTCCAGATCAGAGATCGGTCACCGCAGTTCCTGGACTAAGGTGAGCTAATTAACATACGTACAAAGTACTTACAACTATACTTCAACCTTTTTACTAGGTTCGTAGGTTTTCGATAGGTTTGAAAGTTTCTACCAACTTTTGAGACTTTCCCGTTACGATGGAAAAATTCTGTTTCGTAAAGTCCGTTTCATAAAATTCTCTATTAAATACACATGCTTGCGAAAGTAAGTAGAACACTTACAGACACCTTTTATGAATTTATTACGCGTATTATACGGAACATTTTGAAATTTCATTAGCACTGCTACGAAACTCGATCGTCGTGATTACATTGGCAAAGTTTGAAACAAATCTGACGATATATATGGAAATTACAGGATAATTCACTGAAATAAAAATGTACTAAAAATTGTACAAAATGTACTAAACGTACTAAATATACTTCGCAGAGATTACAAAAATATTTAAACAGTCAGTTATTCATATCCGTATATAATATCCATTATATTGTGTTAATGAACTGCGATATTCAGTGGCACTGCATTTAACGCTTATTATATGTTTAAAATATTCGTGCTATATACTAGTTTTTTACTAAATATATGTTTGCAATAAATATCTTGTAATTTCTACACGCATCTTCGGATTGGATTCGGGTTCGACCAACATAATCGTGACAGTATTATATCATTACAATGCTAATGAAATTTCGAAATGTTCTATATACATACAATATAGACATAAATGTTTTCTGTTTTAAGATAATAATCTGTAAACTAATAACATTTATCGACTAAATAATATCAATGATAAATCAAAATAAATAAATAATAATAAATAATAAATTAATTAATAAGAATGAAATAAATAATATCTACCTATACAGAATAAAATGATCATTGACGATATAACAATATATTACTACACCTACTAATCTCCGGACGACTAAATTAAAATTTTAGAGAATTTCTCACTACAATGGACCTTCATCATTGCAGATGACCATTTTAGATGATAAACGTATAATTAGATACAAAAATTACACAATTACAAACGCACAAATACAACTTAGTTGAATATACGCGTAAACTAACGAACAGTCAACAACGCAACAATATTCTATATGTTCGAATCGTATAGAAATTTTGGTCAGGAACGTGTATGAAGAGAATGACGGTGGGTTTTCATAGACGCGGCACAGCTTCCGATAATACCGTTTCCACTATCGCTGGCCTGTTGTAAGATCCGCATTTTCGGCTGAAAATTCACGATTTGTAAGAGTGCTCGACGCGATAGAAAGGATCTAAGCGGATTAGCGTGCCGGGATTTAGAAGTTCCGAGCTGTTGTAAATTGCGGGAGTTTCGAACGAGGCGGAATTACGGTGTCCCGTGAAAAAATACAGCTGCAACCACGCCACAAAACATAATTAGGAAGTTCAACTACTGATATCAACCGGGGAAAAGTAATCAAAGAGAACTTCTTCGTTTGCTTTCCGTGGTTTTCTCGTTTGTTGTACTTTACAGACTTGTTTAATATCGTTTATCGAAAATAGTTGACGCGCCGTGCGAACATAGTTTCACCATGAAAAATTAGAAGAATGTGAGATTTTACAGTCAACGTTATGACTGTATAGTCTAAAATATCATTTTAATTGTTTCAGAATATTTAAGGTATATGTTTGAAATATAAAATAATATCCAAGAGTAATTACTTAATGCTGAAAAATAACATTTGAGATGATCCAAATGTCCTAAAATATCGTTTTACTGTTTTCAATTGCCAAAAATATTATTTTCGTACGTATCAAAGCGATATTGATAAGGTGGTTCAAATGTGATTGAAATAAAATTATTTTTAGTTTTCAATCATTTAATGTATTACTCTTGTGTAATTTCAAATATTATTCACGTATAATTATTTCATTTTAAAAGCAAAGAATAAGATAATTCGAGCGTGATCAAATTTCACAGGGAAAAAACTCCTTTGTTCTGTGTAATTTAATTCAAAATTATTATTATTTTCTACATAGTACGCTACATCAAACGCGATATTAATCAATCTATTTAATTAATTATCCCACTGTTATACTTATTTGAACAAACAAACAACGTATTCCATTTACTAAATCAAACATCGTTCTATCATAGTTGTCTGATCATGTGTCGTCCTATTATACTTGTTCAATTACATTACGCTTATACACTAATTATCTAATTAGATATACACCTATGTCCTCCAAAACTCATAGTTCTCTATTCTAAAACCATTCGCGAATTAAACATTACTAATATCATATTTCAAGGTAAATATATTAAACGTTTGGTGTTCTATTAATGCGAAGATTCTACTGTAAATGGTTTTCTTGTGTAAGTACGCCAACTTGAACAGTTTTCCGGAATGTATTCCAAGATAAAACGCGTGCAAATCGCGTAAGGTTAATATTATTGGAAGTTTGATGCCACACGTCCGGTAATATCGTAAACGTGGCACCTGGGAAAGCCATTTCCTTTCGGTAATTGAAATGTTCCTTATCCAATGGTCGTCTAGTAAGTTTGTCCGCAAGCAGACGTCTCACAGGAAAGCGTAGCCTCCCGTTCAACCTCGTTTCGATAACACCCTTATCGCACATTAATGAACTTTTAACGAACGAGTGATCTTATAAATGAAAAAAAAAAAGAAAAAGGAAACGAACTATCTTTCAAGAAGTTCGTAGAATTCTAATCATGATACACCCAATAGAGTTGGATCTGTAACTTTCGTTTAAGTTTCGTTTTCCTTAATCCTTTATTTAATTGCAATTTGATCATCTTGTTCTTGTAACTTTCTTTAATTAGGAGATCTAACTTTTTCATTTTCGAGTTCTATTTTTGTCAATAACCTCGAGTTTCGTATATAGTGGATTGGAATTTTTAAATAAGTCAAATATTTCAAATTCTAATTTCCGAATGTACAGTGTTAATAGAATTTTGCTACTTCTTTTCATTAATGTTTCAACTTCGAATTCTACCTTTATTTTTATAATCTGATTGTCTTATAATCTGCCACTAATTCCACAGCATTTCGCTTTGGTAAATTCTTAATCTCCAATCTTATTCTTATTTGTTAGCCTGTAATCACAATTTTATCCCTCACAACTTATTTTCAAATTATATAATAACCCTAACTTTCTGTCTCGTATAACTCTGTAACTTTGGAAGCTCTCGTTCTTCAAGCTTATTCTGTACGATACACTGTCTCGCACCAAAATATCTTCAAATTTCAGAAGAATCGATAAATCTCTCTTACAAACCTCTCTTTTGAGAAACACATTTCAGAAGCATACTTAAGGCATATTTAAGCTACACGTAATATATATATATGGAATACTTAAAATACTTAAAATACGTCGAAACACTTTCGCTTTATTCGCTGATTCTCCAACCTCGAATATACCATTCAAGATTGCTCGGCTTGCAGAAACCATCTGTTGTTTTTCGTCAAGGCTACGCGATCTAATTGCCCCTGAAGCCTGGCAAAAACCTTTACTTTCGCCTTTCTCGTACTGCAGACGCATCGATCAGAAGCAAATCAGAGCCAAAATAGAAACAGACGCAGTCTTGAACGAGTGGAACATTGAGCAGTCGAAACTTTGTATCAGTTGGAAGCCGCGAGAGAAGCTGGAAGAATTCAAAGCAAAAACAACCCCTTTCGACTTTCGATTCGACGTTCATCCGCGAAACGGTTTCTCTTTGCTGTTCGATTCTCGGTTTTCAGTAATTCAGACGTCGAGCTTTCTGTTCATTTCGCATCCGATGAAAATTCACTGCCGGCGGTGTTGGTGTTTCGATACACGTCGATCGATTAAAGACGCGAGAGGAAACAGCTGCAGGCTGTTTTTCGTAAAGCCACCGGAGAAGGAATTGCTGTAATAAATGTAACGATGCGCGCGCAAAAGAGCATACAGGGATGGAAATGTTGAAGATGAAAGGTGAAAAAGGGAGGGTGTAATGAATAAAATAGTGAGACGAAGAATTGATAAATTGGAATCAAACGGGTAGTGAAAGATTGGAGAATGAGAATGAGAGGCGAAGAGATAATGGTGCAAATATTTGTCAGAGATTATGAAATAAATAAAATATGTGTCTTTTATTAACCAATCGTTAGATAAATATTTGATATTGAAATTGTAGTTCGTTAAATGTAAATAAAATACATTTAGAAAAAGTAACAACGAAATTGAAAGAAATAAATGAATTAAGTAAAGCAAAAAAATAAAAGACTTTTACGGTAAAAGTTTTGAACAAACATGCAGTTTGAAAATGTTGATAAACGAGATAAATGCAGATAAATAAACGTGGAATACCTTACGGAAAATGAGATTTGAACCACTCAGACGTAAATTTAATTTTAACATTATACGGTAAGCATTAATGAAAATAATCGCTCGTTATTCTCAATGTATATAATATACAGATAAATATTTAAATGAAAACGAGTACTTGTGCCATTGAAATATAAATTGCACTCTAAGATGATGCAATAAATTCTACGCTGTTTTTCACAGCTATGTTGATAAAAGAAGCTCTTCTCCACTACATGAATGGAAAAGGAAATTAAAGTAAAGATTGAAAACAAAGAATAATTGAAACATAATGATCAATAGACGAGAAACAATTAAAGTGAAAGTCAAAGAGATTGTACGACGTACAGAATAAAAGAAACGTAACGTGGATCGTCGGTAAAAGGTAGAAACTGAAAATGTCAAAGGAAATGTTACATAATAAACAATAAAAGAATATAAAGAATATCCACAGAAAAGGGAAGAAACATAAATATGAATACAGAAGAAATAAATAACACGAGTGATGTGGAAACATGAAATCAAGAACTAAACCCAGTACAGCATAAAGGAATAACACCTATAAAATCATTCATACAAAAGTAACGCGAACAACGAGCTACCTGGAAACTGGAAACAGGTTTCTGCCATTTCGGAACAGTTTTCGCTCGAACAACCCCTTTCTTTGTTATATTTATTGTTTTATTTTCCCCTCTTTTTCTCCAATTTTGATATTATTTCTTATACTTTCTCTGTTTTACAATTTAACTTTTCTCCTACGTATATTTTAAACTGTTAATATTGATATTTGCAAAAAATTTACTGCGAAAGTGTACCATTTGCTAGAATATAAATATCATAGTTATCCAATAAAATTACACATTATTTAGAAATATTTTTTTATTTTCCTTTAATATTTTATTTTATTAAATACTCTCGACACTCATAGAATATTAGTTAAATAATAAAAGAAAGCAAGTCTTCTCATTGCTAAATACTTGCGTCATTAGTAATTTTCTATTTCCATCTTTTCTACCATTTCTAATAACTTTTCGTTTCAACAAATTCGTTTTTCCTAAAACTTTCTATTGGCACCTGGTTCCTTGAAAAAATGTACGCCTCTTAATCGCGTCATTCTTCTAGCGAATCGAAAACGTTGCATTTTCAGGCTTTCATATCTTCATTCGTATGTTATTATTTTGGAATTCCCTACGAAAATCCTACGAAATTATCTGGAACAAATATGATTGGTGAAATGGCTCGTGACAAATGAAGGATCGACGTCACGAGATAATTATATTTCAACATTTTACAATAGTCAGCACGATGTATGATCAAGAGTCAGTTAGCTCGAAATGGGACATTCGCGTTCGCAGGCCGAGCTTGGAAAATCTGTTGATGACACTCGACACGCGGAAAAAGTGTGGATGACAAGCGTGTGCTAGTTGCACTGCGCGATATGTTGCGTACAAGTGGAGGATATAAGCAAATGTTCATCCGCTTAATATATTTTTCAACACTTTCTGAAATTGCACGTATGCAGCGATTTCTACATCCGATCCAACATTTCTTTCCGCTATTATTTATATATTTGAAGGGTCCGCGGGAAAAGAGGGAAATATCGTGTCATGAATTTAACAAATTTTCGAATTTAACAGTTTTTCTTATATCCCTGTATGCGATGTTTACCACTGGCTATATTGCATTAATTTGAATAAAAATTTGCTAAGCAGTTGGAAAACATTGAGATGTGCAACGTATTTTTAATCTTTTACAGTTTAATGTGTTATGCATATATTACTTAAAATTATAGATAGAAGTTGAAAATAACGCAGGAATAAAGAAAAGAATGAAATGTTTTATTTTAATATAATATCTATTAAATTATATCTAATATATATTGAAAAATAAATGTTTGTTTTCTTAGAAATGCTAAAACTTGACATTCCCCCCTTTTCCTGTGAACCCTCCATTTGTAAATTTGATTTATGTAAAGTTTGATTCTCAAATAGTAATTCAAATTAGTAGATTATTACTAGAATTATTAGATATTAGCTTAGGTACTATGTACTAGGTTATTAAATTATATATTAGTTATCGTATACTACATTTATAAAGTTTGATTAATGTAGCAAAAAATAGTTCAGTAGTGATGCCAGTAAATACTGGATTGAAAGAATAATAAAATGTTAGTAGAATCACTATATACTAGATTGTTACTAAAAGATTATTAGACTTATTACTAGATTATTACTAGAAGAATAGTAAGTTAAAATTAGAATTACATTACAAAGATATTAGAATTAATATTAATAATGATTAATGATTTGATAATAACGACTATGCTTTTTTCGAAAGAAGATTAAAATGTTATAAACTAGATAATTTCGCAATTTCGTCATTATTTCATAATCATAGAATGATTCGTTATTTCATAATTATATAATCATTCTATGATTGAGAAATTTCTGCATGGTACTAAAATTTATTTTTCAAATTTTTATTTGTACCTCATCGAAACTGAAACATGACTCTTTCTCGCATTTCTGATCTCCGTTTGTAGTTTCATAAATGATTCGATCCACTTGAATAAATTTGTCTCACATGTGACGTTATTTGCCTTCGGCGCAACCAGTTTACGAGCAGGTAGATATTTGTATAGTTAAGTATCTCAACAGAGCATGTATAGCGTCATAGAGAGATTGGTACAGTGTTAATCCAGCCATAGCATCTTGTAAATTAATACGATCCCCACTGATAACACATCTAATTAGGATTAATTACACAATATATACGTATTTAGCTATAAAATTACGTAACTTTTAGCTCGCAAAACATTTAGCTCGTACATTGCTATCATAGTACACTCGCACTGAATCCCAGAAATTCATATCTAAAAATATATCAAACTGTTATTCTCTTTTATATCTTAAAAACATGTTATTATTTCCATGAACAATAAAGAACTATCGAAATCAAAACCGTGTATAATCGAATAATAAAATAGAGTCACAAGTTATCGACAGAGGACATTATCGGTAAAAGAAGTAGAATAGAATTGTACGTGGTCAAGCAGGTAAAATAGAGCGCTACAGAATGCTTCAGTAGAATAGGTCAGTAAATAGAGTCATTCTACTATCCCCCAATATGTAGTAAACATGATACAGGTAGAACACTATCCTTCTGTGAGTAGAAAATCGATCAGAGTGGATAATAGTCGATCAATAGAATTTGTTAAACAAATTTAAAGCGAAACTGGTCAGAAGATTAAAACAGACGATCGAGTTCAATAGCATACGGTTGCATTAAACTAGACAAGTAGAATAGGTGTAAATATTGTCCGATACAATATCTAATCAGACAACGGCAACAGTAACGTGTTTTATCAAACAACTGTTACCCGATTGTGTAAGTAATCAGTACAAGTAGGTTACGTAAGCGATTAAGTAGTACGGTTCGGTGTGTAGTTAAACAAGTAGTATAGCCGAAAGCTTTGTCAGCCGGCTATCATAACCTGGAACGTAACCACATTGTACGGGCGTACATGAACGCGTGTAATTACGCAGTGAATACAGAACAGTTTCTAATAACGCTGGTAGCATAAGACAACGTATATTCGGACATCTGACGAGAAAAGATTTTAACTTTTACAGGCTGAGAAAAACCTATTTTGGGAGTATCTTGTTTGTAGCGCAGTAAATGAAGGTATTTGCTATGTTTATGCTTTGGAATAATTTTTGCATCGTAGCACATTACAATTTTACAATGTTTCAATCTTTAAAAATTGAATCTCTGTTCGTTACAATTTTCACGATATATCGATATTTAAAAATTTTCTGAAACGTTCCATTATGGAGATATTACACGGATGTCACAGAGAATGAAGATCTTCGCTGTGCAGAGAAAAATTTCATTTCACACGGAGAGAAGAATTTCGATGCATAGAGAAATTTCCAATTTTGGAATTCTCCAATTTTTCAACTCTTAAAAGTCGAAAGATTTCATTGTGAAGCTATCGTATTTATACTATGGAAAACGAAAAACTTATTTGTTATAATTCTAGTTGGCTATAATATTTTCGAATATTATCAAATACTTTGCCGAAGATAGATCTTCGTAATAATAGTAATCAAAGTATAATATCCAAATTTCTAATGAAATATCCCAGCCAATCCGAATTAATTTCAATTTTGAAATTCTAAATTCCTTCAAAGAACTGAAAAGCTTCATGATGATCCCGCGTGTGACGAGGCGAACGGAAACTAGCTGCTAGTTTGACCTCTCGAAGAATCGATACCCCGACACAGTTAGACCTTTTTAGCCATTTTCAGCTGTGCTATTATGACGCGAAATCTGAATGTTTCATCCCGTTTGCGGTTAACTCGATTCGTTGATCGACCTATGGAACGTTTTCTATCGCAGCTCGAAAGAGACTCAGCTTTTATGCTATGCACGTGCATTAGCAACAATTTACGCTTACGGAACGCTTACGAAAAGGCTATTCGTTAATATGGACGTCCGCGCTTTTCACGACGCGTCTGCAAAATGACTTTTTTTTACTGGAAGGAGAAGAAATTAAAATTTCGATCGACGCGAACGAGAACTACGAAAGTGTCGTGCGACAAATTGTCGCTAGTGCGTGCATAGCCTTAGAAAGTCTTGTTAAAATGACTATGAATGGAACATGGTTAGAAGGAAACATAGAATTAAAGGGGAATAGAAATTGAATTATACGGTGTTTATTCATAGACTGGGGTAATACTAAATTTCCAGCTGATACCTTATCGTTATTGAAACTGAAACTTAATCTTATCATTTGTATATTGCAATTGGTTTGTAACCATTTACCTAGTGTAATTGATTATGGGAAGATTTTATTGGTTTATGTACAGAAGAGTAAACATATCAAGTAAAAGGTAACTATTTTTGATAATATACTCGCAAAATTCAATATTCTAGAAATGCCCCAAATTCTTAAAACCGAAAGGAATCAACAGAAAACTCTAAATAATACCATCAGATTTTCTAGAATTTAATATATTTCCATAATTTAATCTCATTACGCTGTATAAAAATTCTTAGAATGCAAGAAACTCATAGAAAGGATAAAAAAAAATTGTTTTAAACGATATTCGAAAATTAAATAATTTTAAATAATTTCCCTGAATCTCCTAAACCAGATAACTGAATAATTAAATAAAGAAACATCGTGTACATGAATTCTAAAGAATAGTACCGTCTAATTCGCTAGAATTTAATCTGAAACGTACTCTATTCAATGCAGCATTAGAATTTCTTTCGTTTATCCGCATATTTCAATTATTCTCGAACCACGTATTTTCTTCTGCAATTTTAAAAGCTTTTCTGGAGGAATTAATAAAAGGCATTTACTCGTGAGAGTGTCGGTGGTAAAAAGGCAGAATGGTAAAAGGAAGCTAAAAATGGGCGAATTTATATCGCGAAATGGTAACACCAGTAATGGAACCTGGGCGAAGACGTTAGAATTCTAGCTTCTTCGTTTCTCTCTCCTTTTTTTTTTCTTTCTCTTTCATTCTTTTTCCATTGTTTCAGACAGCTGCTCGGCAACGGCACCCTCTACTTTCCGCCATTTCTGGCGCAGGATTTTCGAGCGGAAGTGCACAACGCTAGGTACAGGTGTCGTGCGACCAGTTCCGTTGGAACCGTGCTTTCCAGGGAAGTTACTCTTCGTGCTGGTGAGTTCGTTATACTTTTGGTAAAATTTAGAGGGTCGGCTAATCGAATTTCTAACTCGTAATGTAATATTCAGTTTATAAATGAAGACCACAGACAGGAGAAATATGATAAGTCCGTTTTTATTGGTTTCCTTAGTTTTACGTCACTCGATGGCTAAGAGGAAGTATTTCGTTAAGATGAAATAGTCGATACAGATGTTCTGAAAATGGGTGATAAATTCACAATGTATTTTTTAAGAAACGAATGATGTTTGTTCGGTTCTTATGTCAGTTTAACATAGTTATACATTAACAGTTTATAAGAGAGAACGGATCAATACGAATGATATTAAATTCATAAATATGTAAATGTACGGATCTATGTGTGTAGAGATAAATAAATATTAACAATTTATACATGTATAACTCTTTAATACTAATAATATTTTTTAAACATACATATTTAATCAACGTACAAAAACACATATTTAATCTCAAAATCAAATGCAAATTACATTTTGGGATTACTCTTCTATAAGATGTGACTCGTCGTGTTTTTCAGTTGTGGTCTTCAGATTGTCTTACAAAACCAGTGGAATGACTTAATACTGGAACAAACGACAAGCATAAAGAAGAAATAATATTTGTAGTAATACAGTAAAAATTTTAAGACATATGGACAATGTATGTAATATAAAGGAACAAACAATTCTATATACAACTAAAAATTGTAGCCCATAATAAAATCTAACGCTCAAATAAAATTTCAATAGATATAAAACGAATATAAATATACTAAATTCATCGTAAAATAGATGAAATATTTAGTTACAGAAACCTGCATGCATTCGTCTATAATTTCATTGTAATTAATACTGATGAAGCAGAATCGAAGTTGCGGTATATCTTTTGGTCGTTTGAAGTGGCAACAAATAAGAGGCTTAACGAATAATTAAAAGATTCCGGTTGCGTCGCGTTTTATCCAATTCTACCGGGTGGTCGAGTAAAGGGTAACGCGTTAATAACATAAAAATAGCGGAAAATATCGCGAGGGGAAAGCTCTATCCGTGTTTCTGCATTTACGGACAGAAGTCTCGTTATCGTGTTCCAGTGCAATGCTCATTAATTACTATGTTTTTTTCCCCCGATATCCCAGCATTGGAAGGGAAATGTTCACGCAGGCTGCTGCATAAAAACGGTACACGTATACACGATATATCGAGAAAATAATAATCAAGACTTTAACCTGAAATTTATTATTAAAAACTTCTTCGCTCTCCCTGTGTAGATGATGATTTACATGTTACATCTGCAGCATGTTTCTTGCAAATATGGAGTAATAAAAGTATACTGCAGGAATAACGAATAATAAATATGAAAACGATATTGTACGAAAATACTCTATTCTTTATATGTTCTTCAAGCTACTAAATTAAAAAGTAAACGCTATATGAAAGAAATATTAGAAACAATTAAACAGTCTAGTGTAGGATTCAGAATAGGACAAAATGACTCGAGGACGAAATTGTGTAACAATAAATTATTCTTGCTATACATATAATTATCCTATTCTGTAAACAGTTAAACTATAAAGCAAAGGATGAAACTATCGCTAGAAATAATAGTCGAATGCTACTGAGAATACCTACAATGAAGAATAGTGAACAGTAGTTCCGTACTATCAATAATCAGAAATAATGATTTGGAAACAAAATTGCATAAAGACCGTTCATTCTCCTTACATTGTTCAAACTACAAAGCTGAAGTGCAAACGACGAAAAAAAAACACTAAAAATAATCGTCTTCCATTCTTCGAACGACGAACGCTAAAACGTAAAAGAGAAACGCTAAAAATAACAATACCCTATGCAGAACAGAGCCTAATAATTTTTGAAAAGAAAACTGCACAAAAGTATTCCGTATCGTTTCGCATTCTCCGATTCTATCGGCTCTAAGATGCAAACGACGAACACACGTTAAAAATAATAATCGTATATTCACTATACAGAGAATAGAGATTGTTAAGAGAGATTATTTAAAAGGGGACTGCACAAACGTAGCTCGTGCATCTTTCATTCTCCAAACTACAGAACCTAAAACATAAATCGCGAAAGGAGCATTAAAAGCAGGTCTTGTACCCATCGATACGTTTCCACGGCGTGTTGCGTGAGCACAATAAACGTCAATTACAGTGGAGAACGTCGCCTTTAGAACGTGACTGGTCGTCGGAAACGGCGGAAAGTTGCTGAAGATCCCATTATGCCGGAAACGCGGCCCGCGTTTTCACCGAGACGTCCCCGAGTAAATACCGGAGGGAAAACGCCAATGAAAGCCGTTAAATTGTATCGAGGCAAGTTCGATTCGAACAAACGATCAGACAGAGAAATAGAGAGGCCAGAGGAAGAATGGAAAAGAGAAAAAAGAAGAGAAAGAGGAGAAAGACAGGAGAAACGTCTGGGGAACGTTGTTCGAGAGAACATGGGACAAAGGTTGGTCCGGTACCACGAGCTTTACGTGAGCCACCATTTAAATGGCTGATTTTATGCCGACCAACGCGTATAGCAAGCTACGTGCTTTCGCCTTCCGTGGGTAGCACCTGTACACGGTGCAAACGAAATTAGAAGAAAATTTCGAATCCTTCCATTTAACTTCCCTTCGATTCGTTCCGTTGCTTTTTTAATGCGGTCTCGTCGACACGCTGTTTTACTTTCGCGCAGACGAGTCCTCTCTCTCTCTCTCTCTCTCTCTACTTTCAGCCCATTAGTAGGTGGATTTTTATTTGGTTAGGAGAAAAGAAAATTAACGTTGATCAAGGTTTTTTGGTTTGGAACTTTAGGACAATATAATGTGCGTGATTTTTGCCTTTTCTAAGTTAGGTTACATTATTTCCATTTTCCAGGTATTTTTCGAAATTATGATATATAAGCATTTTTAGATATTTCGTAATTTTACAAATACTTGCCTTATGAAAGTTATTATTTGTCGAAGAATATTTCTTATGTGACAACCTAATGCTTATAAATGGGATTCTCCCTTGAATTTAGTATTTGACAAAAAAAAAAACAAAATAAAAGAAGATAGTACCCCAACTTGAAGAACGAAGAGCAAGAAGCTCCCAAATTTACTCAACCTAAATTAAGATCTTACTTAGAATGAAAACTAACTCGAATTAGATTCCCCTTTAACTTAACGCTTACGCAATAAAACTTACGACCAATGATCGCCTTAACTTAAAACCAACAAATATAATTATAAACGTATTTTGAAGAAAGTAGCCTGTCAAGTTACTAAATAACTAGTTAAGTTTCTCCTTTTCTACGTATACATATGTATATGCAACATACATACAAATATAACATTATAACTCCTATGTTCTTCTTTCTTTTTCTAACGTAGGTTTAATGCTCGTAAGTTACCAAGTAAACAAATAAATTTTTGAAGGAGAGACGTAATGACAGTAAATTCGGCAAAGTTCTCGAGACGAAGGTGGAGGAGCGTGTATCGATTGGTCGGTTTTTCGTCCAGGAGAAGTTCGTAAGTCGCGGCCGTCAGCGGTAACAGAAAATTCTTCCTTCTACTTTACGTCGAGACATCCCCGTCTGGAGAACTGCGGGAAAGTTTCCCGACAGGAAACGCGAACGTATACGGGCCAGCCAATTTGACCAGTTGGTAGAGAAAAAAAAAGTGAATAAACTGGAGAAGAATTCGAAAGTCAAATCCTACGATCGTGACCATACGATTTCTCCTCTTCTAGCTTCATCCTTCGTTTGTAAGTCGGTCTCTTCGCGGAGAATGCTCGAACACGAATCGTCCGATTTCCACGTGTTCCGGCTGTTTTTGCTATTTATTAGATCGAAGAACGAAGATGGGACAGTTTATCAAGGCAATTTGATCGTATCTTCGGCTAGTATCCCATGAGTTTCGTCTCGTTTGGCGATGTCGTTTCGAGGTTTTAGGTGTTTAGACTAGAGTTATTCGTAAAGGAAAATTAAGCTATGAGTAGAAGGCAGATTTATCAATTCCGCTTTTTATTAATTTCTTTATTTCGTTAGATAAATACCTAAACGATTAATATTCAATTCTGAAGAAGGAAAGAAAGAAATACATATATGTACAGTTCCACAAGTTCATTTAGACGATGATATAAGATGAGAAGAGATATAAATATGATGCAGGAAGATGATACAAGTAATGATAAATTCCAAGGTAAATTAAAGAAACAGTGTTTGTAGTATCATTATTCTTCTGTACTTCTCAGTTTATGGAATTGGTCGATGCGATATCTGACCATCTATTGAAGGTAGGATCTAAGAAATTATATTTTAAATTTAAATGTATAAAATCAAACGGATTTAAACGGCATCCCAGATATAAGTATTTCAATCTTTTAACGAGGAACATCATTTTTTAAAATATGCCTATCATATGTCAATAAACACTTAAAAAGTACATAAAAATATACAAGTTCACTAATGTTCGTTTACGTTGATCAACTATACTAATGTAAGTATGAAAAGCATTTAAAACATGAACATAAATAACATTCTCCGTTCAAAAGAAAAAAATTAGTTCTTAAAGATATCTCCTATTCCCTAAATTAGCATAAGGTACAGACTTCTTCAATTCATCTCAAAGTAAGACTTCCAATTAAACGCTATTGAATGCTGCTTAATCCCATGAAAGATGCAACAATAACAATCAAATTATCATGAATCCGCCAAGAATTTCCGCCAAATTTACTCTCAAAGTCCTCCCACCCTGTTTCCTCGTCCCACCGTGAAGACTCAACGTTTTCCGGTGGTAACAAGTCTGCCGACTAATAAACGACGCGACTTTCCTCTCTTCTTAAACGTAATTACCGCCTGGCAAGGGAAAAAAGGAAAAAGACGGAAGAGAAGACGCGACAAGGGGGCGGCGGAAGAGACGTTGAACGCAAATGATCATAGAAGCCAGATCTATGAAACGCGGCGTTAATTAAACCTCGTTACATCGGACTTTCTACGAACTTCGTCGTTAACAAGCTGCCGTCGAATCGAAATCTTCGATAATCTCTCGAACGTCTTGGATCGTCCGAGCCTCCAACGTTTCGTAATAAATCCACCCTTTATAAACAGATTCCCAAAGAGGATTTCGAAAAGAAGTGGCTCGTTATCAACCACTCTGTTTCGCTCGGTATCACCCTTTCACCAGGCTTCTCGGGCAAACCTAACCTTCGCGTAGACTTACGCAAAACTTACGACTTACGGAAACCTGCCAAAAAACTCTGGCAACTTCCTTTCACGTAAGAGAGTCTCCTAGACCCACGCACAGTTTCCCCGACTTCTTGCAGCTCGGTAGAAAAACACAGGAGAGGAGGAAGTTTTAGCTTAGGTAGACAGAGACGGGGTAGAGATTCCTGGAAAAGGCACCGTTCATTAAAATGTGTTCCAGCCGGCGGTAATTACGCGTTTAATTATTTAAACGAGTGACCCGGCATTCAGCAAGATTTCATCCCCACCTCTGCTTCTCCGCGTTTCATCCCCATTTCGATTCCCTCTCTCTGGTTAAACTCTACTCTCTTTCTCTCTCTCTCTCTCTCTCTGGCTCTCTCTGGCTCTCTCGCTCTTTAGTTTGTGAAAGTAGCGTTTTCGTTTCTTGTCTCGATAATATCAGAGAGGACTCGCCATCTTCATTCAATCTTCCTACCCTTTTCTCTGTTTCTTTCCGCGTTTCCGCTGTAGAAACAGGGGTGGTAAAAGGGTGGGCGGAAGGGTTGCCTCGCGATGCTTGGACGTTAGGCCTGGTCCTCTGTATCTCTCGTGTCTTTCTCCTTCCGTTTTTCAAGCCGAGGCTTTTCAACTCTGCGCCTTTTCAACCTCAACATGTACCATTTCCGTCCCGTTTCCGGTTCGTACGTCTGTGTCACGCTTGAAGATAGAGACAGACGTACTTGAGAATGTTGGAGCGTCTTCCACAGGCCAGATCCGACGCGGATACCGCGAATGAAACGGTTAATTGGTCGTGAAGGGGACACTGGGATATATTCCGCCGAGCTATTCGTTTGCAATTCGAGCAGTTTGCGTTTCGTGCCGCGGTTGCGGATAAGAGAGACTGGTGCGCGCGTTAATTATCGCTGCCTCATCAGATGGAAGGATAGCGGACACAATGTGGGACAAAGTTTAAGGGTGGAGTTGCAGGTTCTCGTGTACGTATATTATTAATTTTGTCGCTTCTGTAGCGGGCGAAAGGAAAATTGATCGTTTCTAGTGAAATTCTTGAGGTATAACGGGAGGAGGGTATTTCTAAGCGTAGTTTAATTAATTAGGAATTTGTTTAGAAGTTAGTTTAAAAAAGATGGATTTTTTAAAGCGACACTTTTAGTTTAAGGAAATTATTTTCTTTTAAATTGTAGGGTATACAGATTCTGTATTTCGATGGGAATTAATTTCCAACTAGTTTAAGGAAGAAATTCATTTTGTTCTTGTTTTCTTCTTAGGTTGTGATATGAACGAGATTTGGACAACTAATTCTTAAATCCTTCCTTCTTCTTTCTATTAATACAATTTTGGTATCTATGAACGGATCACTTTTGCATTTTATTATAAGATAATTACACTGTTGTTATATCATTTTTCTTATACTATTAAGTCACAATTTTTCAGAAACGAAGGCTTATTTTACACGATCCGTATATAAATTTAAATAAAGTAAAACATTCAGTTATAGCGAAAAGATGGAATTCAACTTCTCAACTCCTTGCTCCCGCGATAAACAACAAAATTCCCGAACAAAAATCCATGCTTTCTAAAACAATCCCTCGTCACACCAACCAACATCAACCGTATTATCCATCGCGAACGTCAAGCGTATAAAAAACCAATAAATAATTTGACATAATCGCCGCAATGGATTAAAGTAAAGCACCAAATGCTAGTGGAAGGAAAGAATTCAATTTCGCAATTGCTGGCTCTCGCAACGAACAAGTGCAACCGCTTTTTCAGTTTTCTGAGACAACCTCTTCAAACCACGAAACACCAACCGTAACGTTAATCATAAACGTCAATCGCAAAGCTATAAAAGAAATACCGCTGCATAAAATTGAGAGAAACGAGAAGAACACTCATCGCACGTGGAAAAATCAAACTAGCCGCAAAAAGGAATACACGATTAAAAAGAAGGGATGCAGGCTGATTTCCGCGTGTTCCTTGCTCTCTTCTCGATGCACGGTATCTCTGGAATGAAAGGGCCGAGATACAGAGGCGAGGCCTGGACCCGGCTGAAAAGCGATGAGGAATTTATCTGAAATGACATCGGCTCGACCCTCGTCGTTCGCCAAAGGACTTATTCCCGAGAAGAGCTGCATTGTCTGGAGAAAAAAGGGGAGCCGTTTCTCTTCTCTTTCTCTCTCTCTCTCTCTCTCTCTCTCTCTCTCTGTTTCCTTCTACCTGCTTTTCTTTTTCTCTTCAGCCAACTTGGCGCGGTTTTCTCGTAAGGGCATCCCGGGAAGCGCTCGTGCCACGCCACTTCCGATGATGACCTCCGACAGCGACTGCGAAGCATCGTGCACCGAGAACGAATAGATCATTAATTGATTGTGAGATGAATTGAGAAATGATTTTTACTTAGTTTGGTTCGTCGAGGAAATTTCTTTGGAATTTTTGGTTTTTCCTTTCCTCTGTTTTTCTCTTTTTTTTTTCATAGATTTTTAACATCTCGTCAACTTTATTACGGGAATCAGATTGGACTTTGTTATATAACGATCGTGTTTTTCAAGATGATGAAAGATTTTGAAATTTGCCTCGTGTCACTGAGATTTCCATTTAGAGTTTCATTAATCCGGAATTTATAGGACGAGACTCTCTAGATTTAAGATAATTCAGAAATACGTGTCCAACGGTATAATTTGGCAATTACAAATATAAATTGATGGGTCGGATTTGGAGATTAATGGCCAATTCTGAGTCTCTTTAATATTACTGTTTGTTATAAATTTCGTTTTCAAAGAGTAGGTGATAGAGGATTAATTGCGTTAATCGATTAATTTTGTAACAAGGCTTCTTCCACTGATTTAGTGTTTAATCTTTCTAAGACTGTTTTTGGAATTGTAGAGAAATTTGTCTTTCAATAGATTAATAATTTGATTAATAATAATTTGAACAATAAAATAATTCCATTAATAATTCAACGACTTGAACGACAAAATATCAGGAAGAAAGACATCGACAAAAATAAGCAACAAGTTCTCGTCGTCAATTATATCAAAGAATTAGCCTCATAATTACGTCAACCACCATCGAATGAGTAATAACAATTTCAACGATACAGTATCTACATAAAGAAGTCAACAAAAGTATTTGACAATGTTTCCAATTGAAGATTCAGCGGATGATCCGTCTGTCCTCAACAGATTACGTCAATCTAGCCGAGAGAAATCGAGGCGTTGCAGGTTGCACCACGATATCGAGGGAACGTGAATCGAAAAGAAACTTAATCCCGGGGTTGGCTGCGAATCCACGAGAAATATCGTTGCCCGGTTCGCTGGAGATCTGCGCATATTGGCCTCGTTTGCACGTTTCGTTTCGTTTTCCTCCCCTTCGACGGAATTTGATCGTTATCCAGGTATTTGCCAGCTCCAGTCATGGGGCGTTCTCCAAGTGGCTTCCTAATTTTTCACGTCTCCAAAAAGCAATCGACTCGACGTTCCCTCGAATTTTCTTCTTTTATATTCCAATATTTTCTAGCTCCTTCCGTTCCGCTAAATCTTTCTACGAGACATTCTCTCTGTGGATATTTTCTTAATTTTTTTTTTTTTTTTTTACGACTACAGAAAGTAATTGACTCGATATTTCCTGGAACTTTCTTCTTTTATATCCAATATTTCCTAGCTTCTTCGGTTTCAAATTTTTTTACGAGCCACTCTACTTCCTTCATTTCTCATATCTCCAAAATATAATTCGAAGCTTCCTCGAATTTTCTTTTTTCCACTGTTTTTTCTCTACTCTCGCGTTACCAAATTTTTCTACGCTAGACACATTCTTTTTTTTTCTTTTTAACGTTTTGTAAAGACGAGCGATGGGATTGTCAGTAGTTTTATTTAAATGGCTCCGATGTTACGTCGAATTTTCTTTCTCCGTGTTCCACATATAACAACGAACAATATGCAGATGGAAAGGAACACAAAATACTACTCAATTAGAAATTTCAATTTATCCCAAATATCCGTCATACTAAAAAATGGAAGCCTAATAAAATCTAAATACAAATTTTCACCAAATAACTTCAGTTAATTCCAAGCGTCTGTCATCCATAGAGGAAGAAGCCTAATAGAATTTATAATCGAAATAACATTGTATTAAACGTAGAATTGAAATTGACATCCGGATGATAGACGATGCCTTGTCCGGGGTATTGAGTTAACACTATGAACTGAATTTAATTCGTTTAAACAACGTTGTTTACTGTCGTGCAACAGCGTCTTCCTTAGACAGAAACGGAGGAAAAGAGAGGAGCCGGGTTATTGCAAAATTTTCGAATGTCAGAAGCAGGGGAGGAGTGACTTAAACGCGTTACGTTTAATACTTAAATTGTGCCTCCGAAATGAGACGCGTAACAGCGTGACGCCCGGGCTGACAGTGCTATTAAGAGCAATATCGTAGCTACCTGTCAGATCTGGGAATAAATGGAGCGGCGACGGAACTGCTGGAGCTGAAAACGAATTTCCGGATGCGACGCTAATCTTATCTCCGCTACGGAATTTACCTCGACAAACGTCCTCCTTTCTTTTCACCGAGGAAACCCGAACGAGTCCATGAATGAGAAAATAGTAATAATCGAGAATCATTTGTTGTTCACGTAACTGGAATTTGGATAATAATTAACCTTTATCTGGTACCATCGAGCGATATAATTTGAGATAGAATTCAAATCAGGCTATTTTTATTTCAGATTGTTTGGTTTTAAGTTGTCTCCTTTAATTCATCATTTGAAACTATATGATAAATATCACTAATATTTTCGAAAAATACAGATTAAACCGAGGAACTGTAAAAATCATTAGATTTCATCCAAATTATTATCGTCGGTATACATAGCGATATATGATCTTTTCGAAATATACGAGTCCATTAAATACGTATCCTCTGGTTTCTATGTACAAAGGCTCGCATTAATATTCCAGCACCGTGGTGTGCGAAGCGTTATTGTTGTATAAGAATGTGTCTGATAATTAACGCATTATTGACGGTACACGGTGAAATAAACTTTACCCCAGTTGCTTTATAGAAAAGAATAAAAATCATCTCCAGCCAACAACTTACTCAATCGTCCTTGATATTCCTTAATACATTAATATTTTACTTGTCCAATGCATATATCACTGTGTATCTTTAAATTTGTTTCAAATTTTACCAATATAATTGTCATAACCGAGTGTCGCTGCAGTTCTAATTAATGAAATTCCAAAATTTCTCGTATAATGTATTCACTTTCTACAAGTGTCCAAATACTTCCATCAACGATTGTACCTCATCTCGATACATAACTACAATTTCGCTCGAGCAACTTTATCGTGTAGGCGATTGTAGCGAAAGGAGACTCGAACACAGAAATGAAAGATTTCGATCCACTGCTTTATCGATTTAACAGTGGAATCGCGGGCGTAATGGCGTTGCGGGGATGGCAACGTCTTCCCGACATGTTTCGTCGATTTTTACCCTGAGAATTTTCCGTGTCGGGTCGGAAACGGATGTCACGTCCATCCGTGTGATTTATAGCTTCTGCATCGGTATTCGAACGAAACGTGTCGGTAAACAACGTGGAACTCTGAAAAATCCTCGTCCGGAAGGGGATTTATGTAAATAGCGGATGGACGAAAGCGACTATCGCGATTCTTTCTTTTGGATGGAACGACAAGGCGTGCTTGATTGTTTTATTTTGTTTTAGGGTAATAATTTACCGTAGTTTTATGAGAATCGATCCTTATAATAGATTATTTCTCTACATTCTCGTAGATCTCAAAACCGACTTAATCTGTGGATCGAAGTATTTTTCGACTATCGCTGAGGTGATTTTTGTTTGAAGATTTTTAGCACTTATTTTAATATGGCTATGTTGTAACGTCAAATAAAAATGATTCGCAATATTTTATTAGACAATATTTTTTACAAGCAGGCGATCATATTTGGCTATTATAGAAGTTTGTCGTTGTAATTTGAAGAAGATAAAGAATATTACTAGAATATAATTATAAATGTTGGAACGCAAAATCCTATTAGACAATCTTATAATAGTGTACGTAATATTAAATTGATCAATAACGGATGAAAGATACGAAGTAGGATTTGAAATAACTAACAGTTGACTAACATTTGAAAGATATTATTTGAAATATACAAATTAAAGGTAAAACTTCATTTTAAAATGTGCATTAATTGTCAATCACGAACTTGCTACCCAAGGTACGAAACAACAACTTCGCGATTGAATTTGAAACTTCGAAACGTACAAAGAAACGGACAAAAATCTGTGCCTTCGAAAAGCAAAGACCTTTACAACTTCGCGTAACTTTAATCCACTCAAGAGAATCCCGACAAAACGTACTCGAAAACAAATCGATAACTCACCCCTTACCACAAACTCGGTTTCGAAGTCCCCGATTTCTAAAGAATAAAGAATCTACAACCTCAAACTTGTCAAACTTCCCTTTCATCTCCGCTTAAGCCACGCAAACGACAGCGCAAACATCTGCAGCAACATTTTTTCCCATCGTTTTTCGTAACTTTCTAAACGTAAAGCTGAGAGAAAAACGAAGGACAGATGTAGAAGAAGGAAAGTTTAATGAAGCATTGCGTAATTACGCTTCGTCAGGTTTGGTTACCAAGTTTGCATTAATAATTGTGAGTTTCGACTCGTTGCTGGAAAACACGACTATTAGTCGTTTGAAAACGTGAAGTTACATTGGAAGGAACGAGCCATGTGTAATTCGGTGAAATATTAATTCTGCGTTGTCTTAAAATTTCTCTCAATTTCGCTACGAACAACTTAATAGTTCTAATTTGCAGCTTCTCTTCGAATTTTAATATCGATGGTAATTTAATCAAATGTTAATTCTGTTATATGCCAAATGTAATTCGTTTGTGTCTTGAAAATTTTCTTCCATTTCTCCGCGAACAACTCAATAATACTAACGAGGAGTTTGTGTTCGTATTTCAGTGTTGACAGTACCTGGGTATGATGTAAGGGTGAACAGGTCCCCGGTGGTGGAGGGATGCAACGCGGTTTTATCTTGCACGGCAAGAGAAGACGTGAAGGAACATCTGACAGTCACCTCCTGGTTTCGTGACGATGCCATTCTTCTACCCGGAAGCACGGACACGGGTAAGTGTCAACATTCTTTAAAAATATATTTATACTTTCTTTCGTATGTTTTTCATGTTCGTTAGAGAAGCTCCTTTTTTGTTACACTTGCTACTAGCTGCTTTTGATACCCTTACAGCTTTACGTTCAAACGATACGGTTTTTTGGCCGATTCGATAATTTTGTCGAATTATCAACGTCCATACATTTCTATATTTCACGTCGCATATTCAGCTCTCGATATATATGAAATTGCGGAGTCTAAGCGCGTAATAATTGAAGCGCGTAATAGCTGTTACTATAATAGTTCATTCACACCACGGCGAATCGTTCGCTTGTCTATTTAATTGTTTATTTGCGTAGTTGCACATTTACTTATCCGTATATTCGGTGAAATCACCGATTCGCTCGCTTCCGACATTTGGTTTTGTCAATGCTGTAAAGTGGACAATAAAACCGAATCGGTCGAAACGCTCTTTTGTTTCTTTTTTTTTTTTTTTTTATCGTATTTATGGAAGAGTTATAGAGGAGAATGCACACAAACCGTGGAGAATGTCAGAAATAAATACAGAATTTTGTCATCATGTTAGCGCGCTGTATGACATGGAAGTATATACGCGTACAAAGAATAAAAATTCAAAAGAAACAGAATGGAGGGAGATACGTATCTCGTTAAAAGAAGGTTTTGACTTTGGTAAACCTCTCTCCAGTCTTTTCAATGGATCATTAAGTAGTAGATATTGACATACGAAAGTAATTAAAAAATGTTATTTCATCTCTTCTTAATTGAAACATGAACATCTGATAGAAACCAAATTGATATCTATCTTTTATAATAGAATGTAGCCAATGTCTTTTGTTGGTCTTTTTCCTACGAGCGTAATATCAAAACATAATGAAAAATGTAATGGATGTAAATCCATACTGTTTGACTGCAAGTAGCAGAATAGGCTAACAAACGAAGCAAGTAATCAGGATCTTTGGTGATGATACGGAATTGTGTGAACGCTGTTTTCGGCTGTTACAGATTCGGTAAAATTATCGTTTCCGATCGGAAACCTATATCGTCTGGACGAGCTCTTAAAATACGAGATCAGTTGCTGGCTGTTGCTATTAACGTTGCAACGATCCTCCAATTTTTATATTTCAATCTTGCTCTCATTTTGGTAAACATAAAGAAGTTGTAATAATTTTGAAGAAAATATATATCAACATAAAATTGAAACGAGAAATCTTGCGCTTGAATAAGGCTTCTTTCATATTTAGTCCAAACTCCAGATACTTCCTATAACGTTAGAAAAATACAATTGAGTGGAAAACGACCAAAACAACGTAGCAGGTTTAATATTATTAATCAAATCTGTTAATGATTTGAAAATTATCTGTTACTCAGATACTTCACTGTACTTATTGTGCAAGTACTAAAGACTTACTTACATACTAATTAGATACCTACGAACACAAGTTCTGGAATAATTCCACCTCTTGAAAAAGAAATAATCATTTCTTTGTTAATTCAATATAAGACTATGTACAGATGATAGAACACGTGTCAAAAAAGTATTGTCATGGTTTTGGAATGTTACTAATGCTACTGATACTATATTATGCTATTATTATAAATTATGCTTAAATTATTATTTATTTGTTTCGTATATATTACCGCGATATAATAAATAAAATCAGTTTAAGAAGACTAATGGAAGTTTAAATATTTTTTTCCAAAATGTCATTTACAATCCGTGGCTTATTTGAGACTTTTGTTTCTCGCGATGAGTACCATACGATGCAACAAAAAAAATTGTGTTTCCAAATTAATATACAAGGTCAATTTTGTATTCCACATTTTTGAAACATCTCCACCGACCCGAATGCGTAGAATCATTTCGCAAAGCCACGCAGAATACTTTTTTGGCATCCTATACATTTATATTATCTATACGTTTACGACAATGATAAATATTTCAATATGTTCCTCTTGTCGTGAAGCAATGAGAGCGTAAAAATTAGAATGCCTGTCGACGAAGCAATATTCCATAAAATATTTCATAAAATGGCCGCCAGCATTCCGCTGTCTAGGTATTCCTAAAAAAAAATAACCTACTTTGAAACTCGCTCTTTCTGGTGAAATAGTTGACTTTAATTTCTGACAAACGGCACACCTTTGTTGATATTTAAAAAAGACGTCGAAATATATGGCCGTTAAAGTTCAAAAGTTTTCCACATATACTCAATTTAAAATCTTCACTTCCTTTCTTTTTTTCTCGCAATATTCTTTACGTTATTCGCGACTTTTTCTTAGCTATATTATTTAATAAGGAAATTCTAACTAATTAGGAAAATCTTCTACTCGCATCTGCTTTTCCCCTATCTTTTTTGCGACATTCTTCAGATTTCATCGTTTCTCTTAACTGCATCATTCGGCTTAAAAAAATTTCTGTTTTTTTCTACGATTTTCTTCTTGTTCCCTGCAATTCATTATCTCCAATTCGCTGCAATTCGCTATCCTCTATTGGGTTGCACTTGACCGGAAACGAGAGTTGGAGACTACGAGGTTTGCGATCAACGCGCGGCAAATTCAAATTTAAATAGCGTTTATTCTAACAACATTGGTACGTTGTAAAAAAAAAACAACAAAATGGTCAAACTATAATGCAATCTCTTCTTTCGTCCACATATTATCGCCATATTCTTTTCACAAAACTCATCCCAAACGTTTAAAGAATTCCAACAGCCGAATCAAACGGAAATCGACCAAAAGATGTAATCTCGAATCGATCGGTAGAGACACGATGATAAATCGTCGTTTCGTGCCATGAAATTCTAAACACGATCGAACGAGACCAACAAAGCATAAAAATATCCACTTGAATAGAGTACAAACACAGTGGGTCCCCAGAGAGATAAAGAATGACATTCGATCGCGAGAAAGAAACGTAGGAAAAGAAGATGGCGGGAACGGTTTCGACGAAAGGAACACGAGTCCACGATAAAGTTGAAAAGATGGAAAACGGAGGAATGGAGCGGAATATAACACGCCAACTAACTGTTGAGTTGTTTCAAAGTTGTTCGTTCGATGGACGTGTTTCGAACAGGTGGTAGGTAGGACTTGTGAACGGAGTTTGATAGTTTTTAAACGGTCTCCGTGCCTGAACTGGGAATAGACGTTGGATGACACTCAAATGGATATCGATAGAGTTGAACGACGTCTATTTATGTATTTTGAAAAAATAAGCTACATAAGTAAAAAGAACTTTTTTCAGTTATGTATTGCAGCATATAATTAAACGAGTAAAAGATAGATGATGAAATTCTATTGGTATATGTAACTTTTTATATTGATTTTCATTGAGACAGTATTTGACATTATTTTTGCAAAATGGATTGTGTGTATTTGAAGAAATTATCCTTGTTTACTTTGTTCAAATTGATATCCTAAATTTTAAGAGAGCTTATTACGTTGATATCTATTAAAATACAATTTGATCTCGTTTTTAAAAACCAGGTTATGCGTATTGACAAAATTATCTTGATCTATTCGTCGAGTTAATATGTTACATTTTAAAATACATTCTGAGAATGAAAAGCTAAAATACGCTGATGCTCGTTATTAATCCAGCATTCTCGGTTCTTGCATTTCAATATTTTTATGCAGCAACAACTGACAAAACTAGCCTCATGCTTGTAATAACGATCGCATCCCCTTCTCCGGTCGGCTGGGACGTCCCAGCACCGGAAATAGATGCTCCACTCCTTTCCGTCTTTTTTCAGACAGCGGAGCACGCGCGATTCAGACTTGTTTCAAGCGTGTTTCAACCGTGCTTCTCTCCGGCTTTATGCCTTTGTACAATCCCTGTGCCTCATTGTCCTTTCAACGACGACGACGACGACGACGTCGACGTCGACGCCGACGCGTGTTCTCATGCGTCTCATCAACGTAACGGTTGTTAAATCCAAATCGACAGCACATCGTAATCGACAAAGCAGTTTCAGACGATCTCGAAGCTTTCCAACTGCCATTTTCTTTCTTCTTTCACGACGTTTCGTTTATCCGTCGTCGACGACGAATTTCCATTTCTTTTTTCCAACCTCCTCCGCTTTTTTTTTTTTCTTGTTACATCAAACATCAGAGGGATCAAAGGTCAGCATCAGACAGGATGCAGAAATTCGAACGGATGTTTAGAGATCTTTGAAGTGCGAACCGTCTATGAAAGAAAGCTTCTGATGAGGATGAAAGTAAGCTTTTTGCAATTGCAGCAAGATGACGTATATGTGTTGTAGCGTGTAGTTTTCTTGAAAGGGTGATATTTCGAGAGATGTAATTGAATGATGATATGAAGATTTGTGATAGAAGTGGAGAAATTAAATGATGTAACATTCTCAGTAATAAGACATTAAGTCTTCTCAAATCGTTTTAATTAAACACTAATTATGCTTGCATATCCGATACTAGTTATCCGAGAGATTTAACTGGTATGAAGATTTATGATGAACGTCGAGAAATTAAGTGATGTAACATTCTCAGTAATTAAAGAACTTACAGCATTAAGTCTCCTCACTCGGATCGTTTTAATTAAACACAAATTATATTTGCATACCTAACACAAATTACGTATCTTGGATTGCTGTAATAGATATATGTTGGCTCACAAAATTATTTCGATATTCGTAGACCTGTTTTGTGAATATCTTGCGCGTGTTACATGAAACGTTTTAAAATTCCATTAGCGCTGTGCTAATATCTCGATTATTATGATTTTTGCATCTATTGATAAAGTCTGAAACTGATTCGAAAATATACGTAGAAATTACAAAATATTTCTTACAAGTATATATTTCGTAGAAAACATAAAGTATGCAAATGGTCCATTATTCATTATACCGAAAACCTCAATATTCAGTTTGATCATGTTTTAACACTTGTCATATAGATAAATGTACAATGACTATAGAAAGTATTTGTACACCATTGAATTCATTATAACATTTATTAACTAATTAATTAAATTCGAGCACGTTAAGTTTCGTATGCTTTTCATATGACTAGAAAAATTAAGTACCACGAGAACAAATATGAAATCCGATAAAAAAGCTTCGTTGAAAAGTAAAGGTATGTACAAGTACTTTCGTAGCCACTGTAGTTACACAAGTATTATACATTCGTTATTTAATTACGTGACTCATTAAAATACAATATAAAGTATACCCGACATCGAACATGAAATACAGAATAATGTTCCACTACACTCAAAAACCGAGAAAAATTGGTGAAAACTTGTTACAAAATTTGTACCTATGAAAACTTCGTCGATACAACACGCTCTCCATTATCGAACTCGTAAATAATTTTTTAGTCTGCGTCCACTCGTTTGAAGCCGAAGTTCTCCACGTGTATGGATTTATAATCGTGAAACGGGTTGATTTCAATTAAAAAGCCGAACGTAGTGGCTGAGAGAAGTTTAAACGTTTATACCCGACGCGCGTACAAGTTTCACCGGTGGGTCCTGCATAAACAATTTCCGAAACAGTCTCGCTGGAAAATCCAATGAAAGAGAGAGAAAGAGAGAGAGAGAGGAAGGGAAAGAAAAAAGGGGAAAAAGAAGAAGAGAAGTGGAGGTCTTCAAACTTCATTTTCCACAGCGCGAGACTTTCGTTGATGCCTTTCTATAAACAGTCCTCGAAGCACCCTCGGGGAAAAATACCGCAACCCTGCTCGAAACATATCCTCCCTGCTTCTTTTCCAGTGGATTTATTCGTAAATTCGTGCCACGCACCGCCGATACAAATTAAAAAGCAGCCTGGAAATTTAACTACTCGTATTGGCCAACGAGTATCACGAATTTAAATAGTTTGAGAGTTTCACGATGATGATTTTGGTTTATTTTGATCGGGATGAGGCGAAGTTAGAAATTTGAGGTTTTACAGTAATGTGTTTGCAAAGGGGTAATTAATTAGTTTGGAGGGATTGATCTTCGCAATTACTTAGTTTGAGGAGATTGATTGCTTTTTAGATATTTGGATGTTAGAAGATGTTAATTAATGTTAGGTGTTGGGATTAAGTAAATGTAACAGAAGAGGTAATAGAATTTACTGGTAATTTATTTGGAAAATGCTGGAAAGATGGATAATTCGTCTTTTGTGTGTCTCCAATTAATTAGTTTAGAGAGATTGATTGGCCTCTAGTTGCTTGAAAGATAGAGATTGCCAATTCATCGTGGAAACTTATTTAATTGCTGTTAGTGATTGGGAAGTTTTAAAAATATGACGAAAGAAGCAGCAGTAAATATCTTTTATAGCGAATTTGGAAAGAGGTGTAAAGAATAATTTTTTTCCTTTTGGTACTGATTTCTTTTTCTTTTTTTCATCTAGGGTACCAAAAAATCCTTTCCAACTCCGCCATAATTTCCCAAACTCCATTACCTCAACGACTAATCAAGGCATACCCCATGAAACGCAACAAACAAATAAAAATCAGAAGAATGTACTTGAAAATTCCCAAGAACCATTCAGACAAATTTAATTTTCGTCCCCTAACTAAACCTTTCTAGTTTGAATATTTTTTAAAGGCTACCCCTCCATTTCTGCTTTCTCTGTCCATCTTTCATCCTCTTTCTTTGTCCACATTTTATCACGAAACCGTCCACTGTTTGCAATCGAGAGAGGGCCATCATGTAGACGGTATATTACCATCTCGTCATGGCTGATGTTCGCTTCTGGATGCTTCTCCTCCGGAGTATTTCCATATTTCTTCCAGTGGCCATATTTGTTTTCACTATTATCGATATTAAAAGCGGCGGAGCGCGCCACTTCGACACGAACGTTTATCGTTCAGTTTTCCATAGGAACCGTAGCGATCCCTTATAGGACCCTCGAGGACATCCCCCACAGATGTTGCGATTCTTATGAGAATCGAAAGGAATTCCATATTTCTGACCTGTAAACTGAACGGTTATTGATTCGAAATTGACGGGAGTTAATTCAAGATAATCCACGATCGGCCAGGTCCTGTATATGTCTTTTTACAGTACGCACATCGTTTAGTTAAGGGCTGAAATTAATATCTAAATTTTTATCTGAACTTACCTCATTTAACGAAACCTCATGGATACCTATTTTCATTATCTGTCCATTTATCTTTGTACTCGGCTGTATCTCGCTACATCGAATTTAAAACTAAAGTAAAACGAACAGACTGAACGAATCGTGGCTCCACGATACAAGTAGTCTACCAGTAAACAAACGTGAAATAATCGGAAGCAAAAGCGAAAGAAGAAGTCGAAGTTAGGTACAGAGAAATAAAGTCGTAACGCGACGGCGCAAAGAGAGAGGAAAATGAGCTGGAGAACAAGAAGGCACGGAGAAGTTACTGTGCAAATGTGTGCGGACACACTTACGCTTCAGGTGGCCAGCTTCTACGAAGATTCGCTGTCGGAAAGGGAGATTTTTAAGTTGGAACGTTGGTAATAGAAATGGGAGCTAGTTTGAACCGGAGAATGAGATGTCAACATTAGCCGTCCTCGTGGAGTAGTACCAATTACTGAACCGGCGGAAGATGGAGGCTTGAATCATGCAGCAGCTTCCGGTCGATGGACCGTGCATGAAATTTGGTTCAGAATGATTCTGCTTCTGTTTATTGAATGGCTATGAAAGGATTTTTTTCACTTTGGCTGATGAAATAATTTTTGTTTAAATTGATTCCGTATCTTCTCGAAGAGAATTCAAATTTTAGTTTATTGCTTTGTTGCAATTGCATTAATATCGTAAATTAAACTTTATTGCTTAAAATGGTACAGTTGCTTGATATAGTTTTCAGTATGCAACAAAATCATGCGAAATTACAAGAAGGGAAGAAAAATTACAGAAGTTACATAGAGAGTTATAACAAAGATAATGTTTCTTTAAAATTGTAATATGGAAAAATGTTTGAGCTCGACATATTTATTACATATGTAAATTTGCCTAATATGTTAAATGGATATAATGAAATTTTTATTCAGATATTAATATACATACATATGAGATACGAGGTATATAAAATAAGAAAGATCGGGGAAAAGAAAAGTCAATCGTAGAATTTAAATTCGGTCAGATTAAATTTTGAAGCGAAAATGTTATTTTCGTACAACCTATGATATTTATACAAAAGTTAAGTTCTACAAAAGTTTTGTTAATACTTCAATCACTTTTTGAAGTTGAAGAAGAAATTAAAAAAATAGGTTAAACAAATCAATTTAGCTGAAACATCATGACTAGCATTCGCGATTAAAACAAATTGGAAGTTCAAGTGAGAACAATTCCGAACTCGTGGGAATTCGATAGACACGGAACCTGTTAAACTCCGAAACTTCGTAAACTCGGAGCTTAGAGTTTTGGCCATGAACTTGCACCATCACTGGATCCCATTACATTATTCGATAATTGCAATAACTGATTTCATAGAAACCAAATTGTAAATATCCTTCTCTTTTTCTAGCAGACAGAAATTTATATTTCCAGAAAATTCCTTACAATGATATCCTTAACAATTTGCTAATAACTTCTCAATATCTGTTACAAAAAAAACATCGTTTGTACCATTTCCTGAAGAGTTTAGATAACGAAATAATCAAGGGGCGAAAATAAAAAGGACTGTATGTGCCATCTCAAAAAAAATTCTTTTTTCCTTAAGAAGGCCGTTTATATGAAAACCAATATCACTAAATATAGAGGCAAGTGTTATCAATTTTTAGCATTTCGTATGTGATATAGGATGCACGTTGCACGATTCGTTTCCGAGATTAGGCCAAATATGTCCGCGAGCTCCTCGTGCTCGGACATGCACGTTGCGTCTTGAATTCCGAGAAGAATTTATTTTCATTTTCGTCGCTCGTCATTCGTTATGTGACCACTCCACGCGGACAGCGTATATTATAAATAAACGTAATATAAACGCATATATACTCCCGCTATACCTGTGGAAAACGTAAACGTGATGAGTAATATCAGCGTCGGAAAAAGAACGAAACGCCGAAGTGACGAGAGATGTAAAGGTAATGAACAAAAAAAGATTCAAACATGGGACAAGAAGTATAATAGAGAAGAAAATAAAATTACTCGCCATCGAGATTAAAAATAAATCTGCTTCGTTTATCCCATCAAGTAAGAAAATGTGTACTGATACTTTCACTTAAAATATAAAATAGTTTTTGTTGTCGATCAACAAACCTTTGAAATATAAAACTAAAAATATCGTAAAGTTATATAGGGTAGCAGAGAACCTATAATAAACAAGTTTCATTCTATTCTATCAATAAACAACATTTCGGCGAACAAAAAGCCATTTTCCCCGAAGCTTTTGTTTTATCACTTGCAGCCATATTTATTTCCGCTTCTCAAGTTTTATTCAAACATTTTTATACAAATATCGCATACAAAATACAATCTAAATATCGATATACAAACCGAAATTTCGTTTTAAATATCAGTACATGAAAATCTATAGTGACAAAGAAACGAAGATTATTACGTTTAGTTAGAAAAATATAATAACTAATAAGACAATAATTCTCACCTGCACAACGAAATCTTCCGTATAACATATCTGTCTGAAACATAAGAAGATCAAATATAAAATAATAGATATATTCATCCGCACCCGAAAAACACCCTACAGCAGCAATTATCAACCCTCTCGAACAACGTCTCGCCATCATCTTCGACACGTAGTAAGCCCATTATCTGACATCTCTACCTATACTTCCACCTGAAGCATAAAAGAAAACCCATCGTCCCATCGATTGTATCGTTCCCCGGAGACGCGGGAGACACGCCATCCACCTTCGTCACCAACCCACCCGTTACCTCACCCGTTAACGACGAACGCGTTAACGACGTTGGCACGTCGCCGCGATACGACGTCGTCGAAGGCTGCTCCGTCTACTGTTCTTGGGTCAGGATAGCGTCGCTGATAACGTTGCTCGTTGCGATGACTAAGGAGGACGCGCAGGTGTTTCCGTGCGGCGCGACGTGCAGCATGCACAATGTTGGCCCAGTTGGTTACGAAACAAACGTATCACGGGCGGACACGACGTGATGTTCACCGTGATATTCTGCGTCAGCGGACACACGGTGCCTCGTGTATACCTGTACTGATACAGGAGACGAAAGAGAGAGAGAGAGAGAGTTTAGGTGGAAGGTGGTACCTGTTACGTGCAACCGACCGACATAAATATGTATGGGACATGAATGGCTGAGCGTGTACAAGACAAGAGTAGAAGCGGCCCGTTAGCCCGTACTGGATTCGGATGGACGGATGGGGGTGGATATCTGTTTACGTATGAATGTTTTGCACACTCTTCGCGAGAAGAATCGAGAGTAATATCGTTGCTGTGAATGATACGCCAGGCGATGGTGCTTAAGAAAGAATTTGTTAAACACTCTTTTTCTTTTTTGAGGGGGGGGGGATTTTTATATATTTCTGGGACGGTTGAAAGTGAAATTTTGTCGTATCGGCCAATAAATTTTTTATCATATAAATACGCTAAAATATTGTACTTCGTCGCGGAAACCATGTACGCGTGCCAATTTTCAAGTTGATCGGATATGTGGGAGTAGGCGAAAATTGAGTTACAAAATTTTCTTACATACAAGTGAAGCTAGATAAAAGTGTGTAAAAATACACATAGTATATTTAAAAGTATGTATATAAAATATTCCAAGCATGATACTTGTTGAGTATACATTTAATATTTAGGGGGTGGGTTTCGCGAGACTGCGTGGTGATTAGGCGATTAGGGTAGCGTTTGCGAATTACTTTTTTCCTCGGTTTAGGAGGAGAATGGACTGCGGATTATTATATATTTATGGGAAATTTGAAAACGGAGAAATACGTATAATATTTATAAATACATCAAATATTCGAAGTATGATATACCTGCTAAGTGTAATGTTTAGGAGATGGATATCACGGTAGGATTTGGTTACGTATGAATGGCTTGCACGTTCTTCGCGAAGAATCGAGAATAATTTCAATTCATTTTCATCGATTTTTATACGTATTGCTGCGATTAGAATGCGACGCGATGAAAACAATTTAATAGTTTAAAGCCTTTCTCTTATCGCTATGAAAATTCGATATGTACGTATTTACAAGGCATCAGGGAGAATAGACATTTACGAGGGACGTCGTTTGAAAATGAATTGTATGACAGGTAGAATTGACACGTGAAGCGGAATAACGTCAATCGAAGAAAGGACTTTGAACGGTATTTCATAGAGGCATTTGTACCATGGAACGTACACTTGCTAGCATGTTTAAACATTTGCCAATATTTCACTGTCCCTTCGCGTTTCCTACGAAATCGATAACGAATAGGAGTAGAATGAAACGATAGAATCATTTTATGGAACAAATCGCTACTTCGAGTGGTTTCGTTGATATTTCAGAATAAATTTGACGTAAAGCTTTTTAAAATTAGGTTTATAATGTGTTTTATTTGAAAAAAAGCTACAGATATATAAAATTATATTGAACTTTTAAAAGAAAGATCTACGATTTTATTATTCATAACAATAAAAAATTATACACGTAAAATTTATTTAAAATTAGATTTTCGTCTACAAACAATAGCGATTGGAAAATGCTTTATTATCTCAGATTTTCCATTGCGATAAATGATTATTTTGAAAAAGTATGAATAAAATTTATCAGTTTTATTTTTAAAATATAGATAAACCATGTATACCTTCGTTAAAGTAATTCCCCTGTTTCGATAATATTACAGACCAAGCATTGTAATAGCCAAACAAAATTTAATTACTTTTTCACGCTTCGAAGAGGCCAACTAAAAATCATTTTATTATCTTATTACTCGATGAAACAAAATCTCTGGTTCATCAAAGGATTATGTCATAAATTATTATCGAGTGAAATTAAATTACGTTTTTACGCTTGAAATACCACATCTAGGAATCAGTTTATTTCATTACTTCGTTAAACGAAAAATTATATCGAGAAATGATCGTGTCGCAAATCACGATCGAATCAAATTAAATTATTCTTTCACGCATGAAAAAGAAATTCAATTGAATGTTATTTTATTATTTCGTTACTTCGAAAAATAGGATTATTCTTCCATCGAGAAAGATTATATCACAAACTATAATCGATTAAATTTAGTTACTTTTACAAAACCTTAAAACTTATTTTACTATTTTACTAGATCGTAAAATGCAATTGTTTTTCTATTAAAAAAAAGATTACGGTGCAAAATAGGAAACAAAATCGAAGAATCTATTTTCTACGTCCATCAATGACGAAGCATGGTAGAAAAAGAATTATAAACTAGTTGAAAATAATATATTTGGAAAGAAAAATAATACAAATTTTTCCAAAAACTAATTAAGCATATAACTAAATATAACTAAATCAAAACTATTATAATCGTCTATAACTCGACAAGAAGATATTAATCGAAGATCAAAGTTTTTAGCTTTACCAGCAATTTCCTCAAATTAAAAGCGTCGTCGCTGCTACCGTTTCTCCATTACTCCTTTAAATTATTCAAAAAACAGCTCGTCTATATTTCGTTGACATTGGTTCAAAGATCGTGCGTGGAATTAGTCCATCTTTGTTCGTAAAAGTATTCTTCTTTCTTGGCTCGATTCTTATAAGAAAAGGGGATCAAATGGGGGATAGTTTCACAGGCGAACGAACGCTCGATTGAAATACGTGCCGGGAGAATCTGTCGCGAACGTGCGTCCATAGGGCATTCGAAGATTTTACAAAGTAGTTCGAAGCTTTTACGTAAACGCCTCGTCTTCGGTTATATGAACTTCCCGATACTTTGGTTGAACGAAAGAACGATCGTCTTTCACTGCGCTTTCGTCGCGTAATTATCGAGTGAGAAGTTTCGTTCAACGAAATTTTGAAGTTGCCGCAAGTTTCTGCAAGATTTTGAGACTCCTACGAGAATTGGAGCATGGAAATTTCCAGATGTGTATCGAGTAATTTTATATTATTAAGGTAGTTTTGAGGGGGACGTTGTGATTTAAGAGTGCTCGAAGCTGTTTGCTATTATTATTTTCAGCCGGATGTAGTTAAACTTGCTTTTAGAAAATTATTCTTCTAAAGTTATTCTTTCTACGCAAATATTGGGGATATTTGTGATTTTTATCGTCCTTATCTTTGTCGTTTTCAACGTTTTACGGTGGCGTGTAATAATTAGTAAGTGTTAACAACTGGTCCATCGTTATAAAATGCAATAATAGGTGTTTCTTAAAAATAAATCTCGTGTTTATTTTCTCTTTGCTAATACATAGTTTTATAAAGAATATATTAAATATAGTATTTGAATCACATATGTATACCGAATAATAATATATAATAGTACTTAATAGATGCACAATACAACCAGATACTTTTTGTATTTGCCAATTATAAAAACGGTAAAATAAACAGAAACAACTATGACAAACAATTCATATCCGTCACACGCTATCTTCAACGCCATAGAAAATTTTCGTGTTTCTCTGGGAAACACGCGAAGCTTGGAACAAATTACCAGAGAATTTCAAAACTGGAATTGTTTCTCGACGTTAATCCCCTTTTTCTCTACGAATTTCCATGAAAGAACGAATGTTTTCAAGGAAAAACGTGCTGAATGGTTCGTGTGTTCAGTTGTTTCACCCAGTGTCTGAGACAACGACTTGACAAGAGGGGTGGATGTTGCCCTTCTTGGAGAAAATGAAAATGCGCCATCCAGACGCTGCGAGGACGACAAAGCTTGGCCGACAGACGTTTGACACGAACAGCCGCCGGTGTGACTAGAAGAAAAACTTCAAAAAGAATCGATAGACCTCGACGCACACCCCTTTTCTCCTCATATCCTGTTCCTGCGAGAGGATAGGAGCCTCGAAGACGTGTCAGACCTTCTGATATTGAGGATAATGGAAATGTCGTAAAAATGAAAGCCACGTATACCGTTTTCGGCATACTTTGAAACTCGTTCTCTGATCAAATGATATATTTGTCATTGATCGATGACTGTTAATTGCATGCAACGCACTCGGTTTACTTTAATTTATAATCAGCTTGTTTTTCAATTTAATTGATTCATCGTTGTCGTTATTACAGTGGAAATCACTTAGGCGATTTCCAGGGAATAAACAAGCAAAAGACGCAATGCTAACCACTTTTGTATTTGTTCTCCTCTTCTTTCATACGATAAGTTTTACAAAACAAAAGTCGAAAAATCTACCAAATCAATAATGTTTCGAAATAAGTAGATTAATAATCTTTTATAGAGGACTAAGAATTATATGGTTCCGTTAAAAAAAAAAACATCGATTACCTTGAAATCTCGAAAAATACGATCTTAAGAAAAAATTGTTATTCGCCATGATGTTTGTCCCTCCGTATCAAACAATTTGTTTCTTCATCGTCTTCGCGTGTCGTTGAAAATAACGAAGACATCGCCTTGTAACGAAGTTAATGGGATACCCTGTGTGTATTAGTGACGCGTGAACGCGTATCTATACGCCTTCCGCAATTGAAAGAAAGGGATCGACAATGAGTTTACAGATAATCTTACATATTTCTCAGTCTATATATTTCGAACGAAAGAAAAAACTAAGGATACAGTCGATACAGCTCGAGTCGATTGCCACTGGCCCGTTTCCTGCGACTCGACGTCCACGTATCCATCCTGGTGCCTCGCGACACGAACGTGCATGCGCCGTCCCGCCGGTGGACGACAGTAATCGTACTTCCGATTCGCATAGGACCGTCGAGCTCCAAGTTACGAGCTATTTATCTCTGTATTTTTATTCCGTCGGGAGAGACGATATTAAATTGCTTCTTTCACATCCAAGAAACTTGGCCCCGTCGGGGCTGACTAGCAACCTCGTTTCCTGTTTCTTTCAGGGGCATCCACGTATTGTTGGATACCTTCGTGCGTAACAACATTATTCGATATAATAAACAGAAACTGTGTGCGTGCTTCGGAAATAAGGACCAGCTCGAATGTTCGATCGAGAGTAATAAATAGCTGCTTCGGTGCATTCGATTCCATTGGAAATGGATTGGAAATATTTATCGAGTAGAAGCGTGTTTTGTCGTGAAGTTTGTTTAAAAAGGAGACGTAGAATGTTGGGAAAGACTGTTGCGTAGATTTTGCAATTCCTATTTTTCTGGCTTTGGAAGATATGATATTTTGGGTATTGTCAATAACAGTAGAAGGTACGGAATTTTAAATATCGTTAATAATGTAGAAAGTATAGAGTTCTACATAAAAATAAAAATACATAAAAATGTCCTAAATAAAGAGGTATTATAGATAAGAACAAAACCAAAGAATTTCGAATAATGTTTTCCTTGGCTATAGATGATGTAGAATTCCAGATATTGTTAATAATACAGAAGATATAGAATGTTAACTATTGTTAACAATATAAAAAGCTGCTTGATAAAAAGATACCGAATAACGATAGAATCGAAGAATCTCAAAACTTGTGGAAACTCCAACGACGCAAAAAGCTAGCAACACAAACCACGAAATAGCTTCGACAAGTAAAAATGAACACGCTGGGTAAAAACAATCTGCACGTCACGATCGTTATCGCGAGTAATTTCATTTTGACTGAACCGGAGGATTCAAGGGTCACTCGAAATGTCCGAGCGTTTACGTTAGCGTGGAGGGCAGTTACACGCGAACAGCTTAGTCGAAATCTGGTGGACGAGGCAGGGATCTTAAAAAGAAGCAAAAGAGAGCCGAGGTCCGGCGAATCGAGCGATCGTTGGCTCCAACTAAATTGAAAATTTCACGCCTGACAGTGCGTCGGCAGCGGAATTTCATCGACAGATACCGAGGATTTTGCATAACCTCTCGCGCGGATTGGAATCGAGACGAAAATATCGAGGCTATCGCGTTATTTCCCCCGGATCCATGAAATCCGCGTATAACCAGCTTTTGTTTCCGACTGCTTCCGGCCTCCTGAAGCCGCTTTCCATCGAAAACAGTCGCGCTCCAAAAGGAATATCGGCTTCGATCGCGTTACGAAGATGTGCAAAATAAAATTGCCCTGTTTTCTCGCACTGAATGCGATTGATCGATCGAAGATAAATTTTTTTAATAATTTCCTGGTTTATTCGCGATCTTTTATAAATAATAACAGGTAAATATGGCGACATAATGCGCCTAAATAATAGACATTGAGTCTATTGGCTCATCTTCCGTTTGTAATGTGTATATATCTATAATGAATATATATGTTTTAATATAGTTCGAATCTTTAATTTGATTTCATAGTTTAATATAGATTAGAAGATTGGAAGCTACATAGAAAATTGTTTTATCTACTGAATATTATAACGAATTTAACGTATATATAACGTTACATATTTTATATATTTTCGTATATTTCGTTCATTCTGTGCGCGATTTACAATTTGTTATAATCGTTACTGCGTTTTATATTTGTTATATGAAGCGAAATAAATTATGAAATATTGCATTGAATTTTAACGTGTTTTTATTTTCAGTGGATTTTATATCGATTTAATAATGTTTTGTATTCATTAGATTGAATATGTGAAAATTAATAAGCATTGCATTCAATGTTATTTAATTTCCATGGTGAATTGTTAATTATCTTTTGCGATTTCTATATTCGTTTGAATGATTTTCATATTGAATGATCAATATTTTGAAACTGTATGTAACAGAAGTAAATTTGTAATTCGAATTAAATTTATTCCGATATGAAATGTAAACGATACACTTCTCGTGTATCGTCGATTGAACACATTTTTCAAGATTCTAATAATTTTCCGAATTACAAAAGCTTCATAAAATTTGAACTTATTTGAACTTAACGAAGTGAAGATAAATGTTTTGTATACCGTTAATAAAAACTCTTTTCGATGGAAAAATGGACGAAACGTAAATAACGTACAGAGCATAATGATCCAAAGGTGTATTTTTTCCATTAAGCTCTCACGAAATATCAAAGAAAGAAAAAAAGGAACGAAACGAGATATTACATATAAAATGAATTAAAATAATCCAACAGAACGTATTTATCACGCGATTCCTCATTTATCAAATTTTATTACACATAAATATATCATGAACGATACCAAGAGATTGATGATACGTTTCAACAATTTTAATATTTATATCCATTACTTACTATTCCATAATATTATTTCACATTTATATCCGCTAGCTAATAAATCATCAAAAGCGTTGTCCCCGCTATATAAATTATTACTGGTCAAGAATTGAGGGAAACGAACATTAACGGTCAATTCTACGTCAAATAATTTACGTACACTTTTTATTTATCGGGTAGACGTTCATCTGGTGTATCTAATTTATTGATAACGATCAAATTGGGAGATAAATTCCATTGTAAATTTGTCCATAAGTACCCGAATATCTGTATTCTTTCGTTAAATAAATTATTTCGCCGTGTTACGTTCGCGGATATGAATAGCAGTAACTAATTTCACGAGTCGGAAGAACATTTTGTTTTTCGCGATTTTTAATGTACGACCTCGTAATATATGACGTGTTTCCGGATATACACCGCTGTTGCAACGGAAGTTAAATAAAAAGCTGCGCAAAACGAGGACGCGCTAGCAAAACATTGAAAAATGATATTTCTCGCGGGCTTTGGGCAAAAACGCGTGAAATCGAACAACGAATTAAATGATACGATGCACGATATATATCGATAGGGTGAGCCCTGGGAAAGTTGTACAGCTTGTAAAGCTATTTCAAAGGGATTATTTGAAACGTGGCATTCGGAGGCCGTGTCAAATACTGGAGATTAACGTCGGCCGCTGACGTATTGCGTTACTTTGACGATGTAATTCACCAGTCTCATCCGTAAACGCCCGTAAATCACGCTGGACTTGTAATTAAAACATTTACCGATGACAAGAAACAGTCTAAATGAAAGCTTAAGGAAAATTGGTATTGCAGCGGAATAAAAACTGCGGCGCTGTTTAATTGTTTGGTTATAGTACTTTTAGGAGGTGTACCGTTTAATAATTGATAATAAATAGAGCCTCTGAGAAATCAATTTGATCACGCTGGACTTGTAATTAAAACATTTACTGGCGCCAAGGTCCAGTCTAGACGAAGGCTTAAATGAAATTGGTATTATAGTACCTAGAATAAAAACTGCAATATCGTTCAATTGATACATTATGTTACTTTTAAGATATATCATTTAAAAATTGATAATAATTTCAGTTTCTCAGAAACGAAACTGATAAACTTTTTACGCGATTATCAATTTCATAATATCATAAATTCAACTAAATTCAATGTTTCCTTTTTTTAATTTATTCCTCTGTCAATTTTAAGATTTTTTATTTGATCGCAGGTGGAAGGTTCGTGGTCACGTCTCAAGGGGACCTGCATATCCGAGCCGCCAGACCGGAAGACGGCAGAGCCACTTATTCGTGCTTAACTTTTCACGCGTTGACCGGTGAAAGAAGAAGAAGCGAGCCTGCAACGTTAACAGTCACAGGCACGTTATATTACTCTTCAATTATGATATCACTTATAAGCTATGATACAATCCAATTTATACTTTTACATTCACTTAACATTCCATGCTACGAACTGCAGAAACTTAAATTTGAATTAAATTTTAATTGAAGTATTAAATAAAAGTTTCGATTGCGACACTGTTTAATTATTATTTCATTCATAATTGCGTCGATATCAAAATTCCACTTCAACTCTTATATTTACTCACATTCCGTATTATATAATATGAATTATATTATAGAAATGTTAATTAACGTAAGTTAAATTTTAGTGAAACTATCAAAGAGAATTAATATTTTACAGAATATATATCGTTTAATTTTTAGAACCAACGGGATCTATGCCACCACGGTTGATGCAGAGATCTCAGATCGCCATCTCTGCGGAAAGCGGCTCGGACGTTCATCTAACTTGCTCAGCCCAGGGGACTCCACCCCCGCAATTTACTTGGTATCGCGATGTTAACGGTTGGTTTAATTACGGGATTGTTTACTGTGTAATCTAAATGTACTATAGTACCATATAATCCAACGTGATCAAACCATATCGGGTCATAACTGTAATATCGTTTAAATAATTGTAATTCCAACCATTGCTTTTGAAGAGCAGATGTCATATGAATTTAGTTACAACGGTCACTTTATAAAATTTATACAAAAACATTTGTTTGAGCAAAAACCTTGTGCACGAGTAAATATTTGCCATTAACGTGTTATTAATGCTGTCCTCAAATGATACAATATCAGAGCCACAAAATTTGTAATATGATCAATTTTGTAAAGAATTATACATACAATTAAGAATTTTGACTGCCATTTTCTACATATCGTGCATTTTACTTTAAGAAAAGAATGTTTAAGTAGTTCAACGAATTTAAATAAAGAGTCTAATAAAAAAAAAGGATTATCTCGTCATACTGATGGTAATAACAAAATTTGGAATTTTTACGTACTGATAGATGGCTCATAAATATTAATTCTTACTTCTATACTATCCAATTCTTTATTAACTTATATGCTTCATAATTATGCTGAATTATATAATTAGAATAATAATTATAACAAATAAAAATGATAAGCCTTCGTGCAATCGAAACCACATACATCATCTATATTAAATTTTACGCCAATCAGTTCAATCTAACAACTTTATTCCCTTCCATTCTTCATTTTGAACGAAAGCGTGCGTGAAAATGACGAAGTACGATAACATGTAATACCCCGCATTTGCGAGAGTAGTATCGAGCATCAAGCAACGAATATCCTGTTGTTGCAGGTCATTCGATACCGGTGGAGTCATTTGGTCGAATTCAACTGTGGGGCGATTTGATGCAAATTCGCCGCGTGGACGCTCAGGACGCAGGAAGGTACATTTGTCGAGCCAGCAATCAGGTCGGCGAGCAACGAGCGGAAACACACCTGTCGGTCACGTCAAAACTTAACGCGCGAATACAACCGCGAGTTCAGGTAGAATTTGGATTTATTACCTTCATTCCTGTGTAACTTGACCTGACTTAGAAATTACATATATACATACAGCGATGTGAAAAAGTCTTCGGAATTTCTCCTCGCGTTTCGATAAATAAAGAAATATACGTATTACGTATATCATGGATCGTGGCCTTTTCAACGATAACATATCCGCGATAGATTATAGTGCTGTGCCTTTTTTTCGATGAGAGATTACTAATTAGATATTTTTCTTTTTTCGTTTTACGTCGTGTTGTCAAGTATACTTCGTATTTTCTCAATAATAGCAATAAGAATGATTTATAGTTATAGGATAGTACTTTTTATAATGAGATATGTTTAATACTTAAGAATTAACAGAATTGTACATGAAAAGTTGTTCGTTTCTTTATTTGTTGTAACATAAAGGGAAGTTCAAAAATCTGTTTCATACCATTGTACATATATATTTATTCATACTATTTTTAATTTTATAAAGATTTTTTATTTGGTGCACATATTTTAATTTTCTTTCTGATATGTTAATTCTATCTTTTATGTACTATGTCTTTCATTCTACTTGTAAGCCTATGTTCTTTACTTCATTACTTCTACTCTCTTATTATGTTATAATTCTATTCCAGTAATCATTTTTTTATTATATTAATTCTACATGCTTTCCACATAGCTTACAGACCTTTTCAATCTACTCGTAAAGTCTTTTACTCCTGCTAAAAATGAAATTACTATTATACTATTATAGATACTATTATAAAATACTATTATAGACACAGGGATATGAATATCTTTTTTACAACTTATGAATTTTTAAATATGAATTCTAGATCACGATTTTAGAAAATTTGAATCTTGAGCTTTAATTGTAGCAGCCAACATAAGGATGGACCATAATCATGACAACTTCGCAAATCATAAATCATAGGTAATGGTGTCGATTTCTATGAATTCATAAATTGGCATGAATTACCAAGGATTCGTTAAGCCGTCGAAATCGACTATGGTAACTCCCAGGCTACAAAATTCAATCGCGACCATTTCTGAGTCATAAAATCCAATTACAATTGAGCCCCGTTTTCCACAATAGCGAAGTACTTATCATAAGTGGCAGCTATGACACTAAAACAGTTGCTGTTAACTTTTACGACTATCGCGCCAGAATCGCAGAAACAACGTAAAGATCGAGCCATTCGATCCTATGAAGATTCCAGATAACATATTTCTCTTATTACTCAAAGTATATGCGTGTATGTGTGTGTGTGTGTGTGTGTGTGTGTGTGTGTGTGTGTGTGTGTGTGTGTGTGTGTGTGTGTGTGTGTGTGTGTGTGTGTGTGTGTGTGTGTGTGTGTGTACATACATATGCAATTAGCAAACTGCAAGTAAAATGTGAAATTCTAATTTCTATTACCAGAAAAAATTCACGATCCTATTAATTTCAAATCTCAAATTATTAATTGTGCAAAAAATGTACGTATACATTGTATACATGTTCATGTAAATGTATAGTCTTTGTAACATTGCGTCATTTTTATTTCAATTCGTATGTATTGTGCCTCAATTGAATCGAATGTAAAGTACTTGAATTGTAAGCAATTTGATATTATTATATTTTCGGTCTCAAAGTGACAAAAAAGCTGAGGGTCATGAAAAATGATTGTCTGAAGACAATGTTTCTTTCGTATGATTAATTGTAGAGGATGACTACCTAAGGATACCTACAGATAAATTGATGAATAAAACTTTCTTACAGTAGTCTTACAGTAGACCGCTAGAAAGATACACAAGAAGATTTAAAGATGGCATTGCTTGATTTTTAACATATATTTTTTAATAACATTATCCTATATAGAAAATAATACTGACAGTTCACGCGTCTTATACTCTCCTACTTTCTTTAGGAAGGAAATCCTTTGAAGATTTGTTCTCCAACTTTATTCCTATTATTTCAGACAGTAGTATTCTGCTTACACTACCGATTATCTAAATGGAAAATTCTATAAAATTATATATACGTCATTGAATATATAACGTCACATATAACAATTACCTAACAAGCTTCATATCAAAGGTTCACGAAAGATTCACGATTTAAAAAGAACACATAAAATCCAACAATATATTATCTCATACAATCACTGTACTCAAGAAATCTAACGTCGTAACAAAGAATCCCAAAGAGCCTCCTAACACGAAAACTCTTACAAACATCTCAGCACTTACCGTGTAAGTTCAAAATCGAATCTCCATCCATTTTCCACGAAAGACTTTTCTTCCCGATAATCTCCAATACTGCAACAAACCTCAATACTCTTCCGTGATATCGATTAAATTTCACAAACTAAAAAAAAAAAAATTAAAGAAAAAATGCTAGCACCATGAAACGGTTGGGCGATCAACGAAGCGGATGGACAGTGCAGTGTTTACGTCAAAGGGGGAATGATCGTGCAGCTGCGTAAATCGCGGCACGAGCATTAACTTTCGAGCACGAATCGTTAACCGTTTCCCGGTATTTACAGATCATCAATTCCGGGGAGTCAGCCACTATGAATTGCACGGTGGAGGGTTATCCGGTCGAAAGCGTCGAGTGGTTGCACGACGGTGTGCCGGTATTGACCGCGCAGGACACGAGAATCAGATTGCTGGCTCCTCTGGTGCTTGTGATAGGCTCGGTCGGCCGAAGGGACAAGGGGATGTATCAGTGCCTGGTTAGAAGCGACAAGGAGAACGCGCAAGCAACCGCCGAATTGAAGCTTGGAGGTACATTCGAACGAATCTGATAAAGACGATATACATATTTGTTGGGTTCGTTTCAATCGCGTTAGTAGCACATTGCGCTTCGTTCCGACGTTTCGTGAACATTCCAGCTCATTTTTGCACGAAGCAGATCTGAAACTGAAGGTTTCGCGCCACCAGTTTTGCCTTAGCAATACCTAGAATCTTCATTTTCAAGTCAGGTTCAACACGACTGAAAGATGAATTATAGGTTTTAGAATTAGTCATAACAACTTGGATGCCTATATTCTTTCGTTGAACTAATTAGTCCACTATATAGTAAAATGCATCTAATAAAGTCTTGCGTAGATTGGGTAAGTTGCTTGAATTCAAGCTTTTAAATGAAAAATTTCCTTTGCTTGTACCACTTTCCTGAAGAACTCGTTTATTGAAGGGAAACATCGAATAAGGGCAGATATAGCACATGTGGATTGTGTTAGTACACGTAAATAGCAGATATTTTTTCAAAGGATGATGTAATGTTTGAAACTTGTAGAACAGTTGAGCTTAAAAACAGCTTTCTCCAAAAATGTGATGTACTTTACTGGCTTATTCGAGGTTTCCGTTCAATTATTATTGGAATCTTAAAAGCTTTATCTCCATTATGGCATACAAAATTGAAAGGCTCAGAAATAAGATTCTCAATATGGTAAAGTCAATATTATGAAATCAAATAATGATGATAGTGTATCATCGACAATAATGAAATCAAATAACCCATTTTTCTTAGAAATTCGTGTAAACAAAATCAAAGATAAAAGTACGAAAAGATACGTTTTATATTTGTCAAGAAAATATTGTTAATTTCGTGTGCTCTAGTTTCAGTGATAAAAATCTATTTCGATAAGGTCAGACTAATTTTATGATTGACTTTTGTTTCCTTAGCACGTGTTTCATAGTACTTGGTACTTTTAATAGTTGTATAATATAAGACTTGTTCTATGAATTGGTCTTTTCTTGTTGCAACCTACATCAAAAAATTATGGGCTGCGTACCGTGTTCAACTAATTTTTTGTCATTTTTAAGATTGACAGATTTCTACGTAACTTGGCCCAATTAACTATTTCATGCTCGATTTATTCTGTCAGATACTGTACCGGAGTTGCAATACACGTTCATCGAGCAAGCACTGCGGCCAGGTCCTCCAGTGTCCTTGAGATGCTCTGCTACCGGATCTCCTCCACCATCGTTCACTTGGTTACTAGATGGAGAGCCTCTAAGCGAGATCGCCTCTGGACACAGGTGCGTATCTAGATCTCATCGATCAATATTCAGCTTCTTAACCGAGCACGATGCCCGATACAGGTACGCGATAGGACAGTATGTCGATCAGTCCGGAGACGTGATCAGTCATTTGAACATATCGTCGGCTGGTGCTGAAGATGGTGGTCTCTACGCTTGTGTCGCTGCCAATACTCTGGCTACAGTCGAGCATAAAGCTAGACTAAACATTTATGGTAATTCGACTCATCCTTTGACTTGTTACATTGACTAATGCCATGATACAGATTGTACTGTTGGAATTTGGTCAAGGAGATTGTATTTGCGATAAGGTTTAATCTTTGCCGTTGCTTTATATTTATAATAATTGGAATCATCTTTTGGCTTGTGATATCAAGCAAGAAGAGTTGTACCGTTTCAATTCGAAGTATGCAGGTTGCATCTGTGATAAAGTTTAATCTTTAGTCTCACAGATTGGATAAGCAATTTTGCAAATTTGCTAGGTAAATTATTAATGAGGAAGGTGTAGTCGTAATTTTGAACTTGGTAATTTACTTGACAAGGGTTACGTCGTCTTTAATGCATTGTCTGATCTAACCGAAGCTAATTCGATTTCATTGATTTTTAACTTCACACTAGAGAAGGCCTCTGATAGAGAAACTGGTAGTTTTAAGATAGTGAAATTAGCAAATTAATATAAAAACTTTATTTAAAATAGTTTAACTTAGAAACATTGGTTTTGAATAAAAATTCTTAATATCTTTAGAATACAAGAATATTAATAACATTAATATTAATATTCTCCTCACGCGAATATTACTATTTTTAATTTTGCAATTAATTTCTTAATTATAATTCCATAAATAGCAATACTAATATTCTTAGCATCCTAAAAATATTATGTAACTGAAAACCCGGATCTAATCCAAAAGGGGGAGGGGGGAGGTCTATGAAAAAATACATAAATAAGATAATAAATAAAATTAATTATTGGCACTGAGAATACTTAAAAAATTATATGATAATACTGGAACATAACGTTGTAATAAAACTTTGGCGGTAAATCTCAAAGAACATTGATCGCTCCTAATTATATCGGGGGTACCTATAATAATTCGACTAGTGGCCAGGTGAAATGTGTCGGAAGGCACTTCATGTCGATTAATAATTTCAGGACCGCCGTACATCCGATCGATAGGACCAGTTCGTGCGATAGCCGGTGTCGATACCACCATAGCTTGTCCTTATTCCGGCTATCCTATCACGTCAGTCGAGTGGTCTCGTGGAGGAGTTGCACTACCTCTTGACATAAGGCACCGTGTCGACAACGAGGGCCATCTTACCATTGCCAATGTGGATCCAAACGATGCTGGCATTTATACTTGCATGGTTAAAGCAAGATCCGGTGAAACGGCGAGCAGAGACATCCGGTTAACTGTCAGTAGTGAGTATTTTGAGGATAAAAATATGGTGATTCTTTTACGTTTAATGTTTTTTAGCTATAGAATATTGATTTTTAATTTTTACTTGTTATAGAGTGTTCACATTTCTTCAACTATAAAATACCATAGAATATTAATATTAATATTAATTTATCCGATGGAATATTAAGGTATAGAAGATCGAAGTACTCGTGATTACAGGGTTAAATTAATTGTCAGTGTATTAAGAAGTTTAGAACGCGGGTTGGCTTCCTTTTAGATTTGATATAGTTTATAGGAAATTGAAGTACTAATGAAAAATGGAGCACAATATTATACATATTATGAAAGGCCAATATTTACTATAATTATTTATTTTTCGCGGTAAGATTGTATTTCAGTAGAAGCAAAAACCGTAAGTACCACTATGCACATACATTCGTTTTAACGAGAAACGAGTTTTTGTTTTTGTTTCTTTACGGTCGGGCCGCTTACGTCCGCGAAGAAGTCACGAGACTAGGCGAAAGAAGTAAATTGCACGCCGGGAAGAATTCCTCTAGCGTTACTTCTCAACTTTTTCTCATTTATCGCGACGTTTGAGAAAGTAAGCTAAAAGGTATACACGTGGACGGAAACTAATAAGTGTTAACCACAATGATTATCTTTACTTTCTTCTTTTTTATGTCAACTTTTACTCCGCAAATGACTGCAAATAACAACATAAAAATTATATTAAAAAGGTATATAATTACTGCAATAATTACCGTGATTTACGTGTATAGTATACAATATATTTACGTATATTCGAAATAATGATTGAATGAATAAAGGCAAGGAAATTTAAAGAAATAATAAGAGCAAAAAATGTCACTCGTTTCAGGTCCACCTGTAATGAGTCCTTTCAATTTCCCTTCAAACCTCCAAGAAGGAAGTCGTGCCCAGGTCACCTGCACCGTCACTTCCGGTGATCTACCAATTTACTTCTCCTGGCTAAAGGATGGTGAACCGTTGCCTTCCTCTTTACGTGTACGTCTTTCTCTCTCTAAGAAAACTAATTTAACATGTGAGCCAGCTATTATATCGTATGACAAAAAAATATTTAATTGCACAATTTAAGAACCAACATTAGACTTAACAACAAAATTCTTTTCTACTTATTTGCTCGAGCGTAACACTTTACAAATAAATAAACATTTTATCGTTTGGTAGTCTCAAAGTAATTTAAAAACTGTACTCTATTGTATGAAAAAGAAATAATTAACAAACTACTAAAATTCTAAGCTTCTAAAAAGAAATCCCTTACTATCTTTTATAGTTTCATACAGTTTCATATAGTTTCTGTACAAGTGTACTGTAACACATAAAGCTATTAAATGCTATTAAATTGAAAAAAAAAACTCCATTCACAAATATTTGCATTTCAGATCGAGGAGAGGGTGGCCGAATTCTTCAGTCTGCTCGTCTTTAAGGAACTTTCTTCACGACACAGTGGCAAATATACCTGCGTGGCGACTAACAGCGCGGCCAAAGTCAACCACACAGCGGAACTTTTGGTAAAAGTGCCTCCACAATGGATTTTCGAGCCGCAAGATGTGGCCACTCTCCTGGGAAATCCATTGAACGTTCATTGCGAGGCCAAGGGATTTCCTCCGCCGCGTGTCACGTGGTTGCGTGCCAGGGAAAGAACTTCCAACGACTATCAACCTCTTGTTGATGGTTCTGATGGAAGATTAACTATTCTACCGAATGGATCTCTGTGGACAGCATCTGCTGGACCACAGGATGAAGGACATTATTTGTGTCGAGCAAATAATGGCATTGGGTCTGGTTTAAGTAAAGTGATCTATGTGTCTGTTCATGGTAAGTCATGTTTAACAAGGTGAATTTTTGAATTTTATGTGATGAAGACATTATCTATATTTAATTCATATTTTATGAAATTATCTATTCTACATTTATGTTTTTAGTGTTAAAAGACAAAATTTGTATTTAATTTCTATTATATTATTAAGTAAGAAAATATATTCTATTTTGTATTTTTAAATTTGTAATCCTAATATTCAACTTTGGATCGAAAGAAAATATTAAACATACATCTATAAATTTACTAAAATATTAATATTGATAATATGTTTATGAAATATTTGTACAGCATTTCAAATATTATTTTTTATAGACATTTATTACGAATCCCAATTATCACTTTAGTATATCCGTCACTTATTTATTCTTGATGTCTGCGAAATCTGAAGATATATTGGCATCTTTATATACATCATAGTTATTCCATTCTTTTATTTTCTCTTCTCTTTTTTAAGAATACATAAAGGTCAAAATATTTATAAAATACTATCAAATTTATTAGAATTTCGTTGCAGTAACCTTATAAAACAATTTTTGTCAAACGAGGATATTTTATCGTACTTTTATAGAACCAGCCAGGTTCGAGTTCCAGAGTAAGAACGTGACAATCCGTCGTGGCGAATCCGTGACTCTAGATTGTACTGTCATCGGGGATAATCCCATAGAAGTGCAATGGATGCACAATAGTGACCGTTTAGATACTAACAGTCACCGGTTAAGCATCAGTCAAATGAAGACAGACAATGGCCTCAAGTCACAATTATCTATAGCAAGCAGTGATCGTCAAGATTCTGGAGTTTACAGGTGTACAGCAGACAATGCCTATGGGAGAAGCGAACATCTGATTTATCTTGCTGTTCAAGGTAGTATTCCCTTGCTTTTGCATCTTTAATTTCGTTCCCTGTAATAATTAATGGGAATTTTAATAAGATTTATTTCCCTTTGATTTTTCATTGTTGTACCTCTAGGATCATATTTCAATTTTTTGATGTTATTAATTAGGTAATTTCTTTTTTAATTTCATATCTGATATGAAATATTAAATATAGATATAAATATTGATATTTAAAGTGAAATATTAAACTAAAGGAAGTGTGTAAAAAAATATTTAAAAATGGAGAAAATATTTTTAATATAATATTAAATAACTCTGAGTATTAGTATTAATCATAGTTTTTAGAATTTTTAAATCCTTGATAATACTTCCAGTACGACATTCTTGAATTCTTAAAATGTTTCATAGTACTCAGAATAAAAGATTCTTCAAGTTAAAAGACTCTTTAAGTGAAAAGATTTTAAAGTCCAAATAATTAATAACAATGATATTTGTTAAGACGAATAACATATGTGCATGTTCAATAATTGATAATACAATTGCTATTAACTCATTACATTAATTAAAAAATATTTAATTAATCTCTATAATATATCTCTACACGCTCCTAAAACATCATATTATCATCATGAATAAATTTATTGTTCTATTCTCTGTATTCAAATGAATTAATTTATTCCGTGATCACGGCAGATAATTTAATTATATTAATTCTACCACCTGTACAGAGAGACCAGATCCACCAGCCTCGCTCGAAGTCATAGAAATCGGCTCGCGATCGATACGATTATTGTGGAAGAGAGCTTTCGATGGGAACAGCCCGATACGAAATTATGTTATTCAGTATCGATCTCTGAATCACGGTTTAACTGACGACTGGAATCCCGCAAAAACGCACAACGTCACTTACACCCCTGGAAGTTCTAATAACGGGAATAACATACATCCAACGCAAAATGGTAATTTCATTTTAAATCATGTAAAACAATAACTGTTATTTTTTTAAAATGTCCTCGTTTTTATCCCTACCCTACTTTTTTTTATCTTTATAAGCGATAATACTTTCGAGCTTGATTTTGTGATATTTAATGAATGACCTATATGCATAGAGTATACCGTTTGCAAAAAAAATGGAATTTACGAAAGCGCCAAATATCCTTTACATTCGACTAAAATAAAATTTTTAACTAATCTCTTTGACTTCAGATGATGTAGCATCTTTGCTTTTATGTAGTATTAATTGTAATTTAATATAATAATCACAGTTTCATTTTATTTAGGTTTATCACCTTTCGAGACTACTAGCGACGATCAGGAAGTAGCTTTGGTAGGAGGACTTCATCCAGCAGTGACCTACACGTTTCGTATATTCGCCATAAATTCTATAGATGTGAGTGTGCCTACTGATCCCGTGGTCGCCAAAACTCAAGAAGAAGGTACAAAAATATACCCCTGCCTATTATAATTTTAATAAACTTGTAAATATTGTATTCGCTGTTATTTCATAATTTCCATATTTTTTTATTTGTAACAGCACCTACTGAACCACCTCAAAATATCAAAGTGCAATCAGCAGGACCTGGAGAACTCATGGTTAGCTGGCAGGTAAATATACTTCATAAAATATATAAATACTCGACTATTACTCAATACATACTATTCCACAACCTAATATATTAATTGTACATGTTAGATAAATTTGGTTGATTTTGGAGGAAGGTGTCAATTCAAAGTAATTTTAATGAAACGCTGAAAGGTTTATTGCATTTACAGCCGCCTCCAAAGGAATCTTGTAACGGAGATCTATTGGGCTATATAGTGACATGGTCGGAGCATTCATCTTCGACATCAGGTGTGAACCAAAGCAAAAGTTTAACCGTGAACGGATGGGCGACTACGAAGGTGCAGCTTACAGGCTTGAGAAAGTTCACCAAGTACGATATATCGATCAGAGCTTTCAATAGTATAGCCAGCGGCCCAGCCAGCATTCCCATTGTTGGAACAACTCAAGAAGGAGGTGCGATAAACATAAACTTTTCGCAAGAACATCTCCTTTTTATGAATATTATTGTTTTACCGTTTAATGGAACGATGATGATCTCTTACTGATTCATTGTCTTGTAATTATTTTAGTACCCGAGACTCCGCCAACGCAAGTATCGTGTATTCCTCTGTCTTCCCAAAGTGTAAAAGTTTCTTGGAGTGCACCTCCACCTCATCAACACGGAGGAATCATTCAGGGTTATAAAGTATATTACAGACCAGTACCCACTGACAACAGTAAGTAAAATAATGTGTATTGTATCTTCTTATAAATATTTTTAAACACAATATTTACTATATTCTATAAGTATTTTTAAGCACATCATAATCTGTCTCTTCTTTTCTAATTTTTATCAGTATATTTAATTGTATTTTTTTCTACTTTTCTTCCATAATAAACGGATATCTCAGTCTGCCACAAGGAAATATTTATATTTTGTTTAATAGTGATCTGTTTTAGAAATTATATCTATTTTAATAAAAACAAACCTTTTTCATGTATTTGTATAATTTTTATCCAAAAATTGGCACTGTAATACGGATTAAAGATATAGTACTTTTCAGATATATCTACGACAGATCTATGATAGAATTTTTAGCATTGCAATCTGCTCAAGTTAAACATTTTATATTACAGGTATCTGATTCTCTTCCTCCATTAAAAGCTTGTTTGCATTAAAATTTGTTTCAGTGGACATATCGACAGTGGGTGAAGTAAAGAAAACATCCAGCGTAGAAACTTATCTACACACTCTGTACAAGTATACGAATTATTCTATTCGAGTATTGGCTTACACTGGTGCTGGCGATGGAGTCCTAAGTCCGCCGATTTTTTGTACAACGGAGGAAGATGGTAAGAATCATATTTCTATTACCATTTTATTGGCCTAATATAAACACTTTCAATATTTATAACTTGTGACTTGCTTATCATTCATTTTAGTACCAGGTCCTCCAGCTGGTATCAAAGCTTTAGCACTAACCGCGGAAAGTATATTAGTTTCGTGGTTACCACCCCTACAACCAAATGGGAACGTATCCAAGTACACGGTTTACAGCAGAGAAGCAGGCTCCAGTAACCATAACACGCACACCATGCACGAACCACCATCGTCACCGACTGACACTCTTACTATGGAACTAAGAGGTTTGGTTGAAAGGTAGTGGTCATTTTATAAAATTACTGTAATGAAATTTTAATACAAATAATGATGTAAAATAAAATCACGTATCAGTAAATTGTACGAGTTCTGGGTGTCAGCAACGACAGGGCTGGGTGAAGGAGAACCAACCACCATAGTAACTCAAACTACAAATACTAGAGGTTTGATTACTCATAGAATATTCTTTGTAAATTGTTTAATTTATGGATAATTTCAAATATACACAAGAGGGTTTAATAAAATTATTTCTACAGCACCAGCTAGAGTGGCGTCTTTTTCACAATTATTAAGAAGAGCGATTAAGTCATCAATTACCTTGTCTTGTTTGGTCGTGGGTAATCCTACGCCTCGTCCAATATGGACATATCGAAATAGTCAAGTTTCTACTGGAAGACATTACGAATTAACTGCTGATGGTCATCTCAATATTCGTGGTTAGTTTAACAATATCGGTTTAAGAATAGTTGAAAAGATCTCTGGTAAAGGGATCGATAAGGTAAAATGATTAATTATATATATATAAACCTATGAGTCCTCTCAAGAAGTTCGATCAATAATCTTAAAGAATCGTTGCAACTTTAAAATGTTATGTAAGATTCAATAGAACTTTGAATGAATTAACAAATATATAAACGAAGAAATTAAAGAAAGTAAAAATTTTAGGATTAGAACAATCAGTCGCTGGGAATTACACGTGTTCAGCTAGCAACTTATTCGGTGACGATTCCATCACTTACACATTGGTCGTGGTGATGCCTCCTAGAGCACCAATGTTAGAACTACAGTATACAACAACGAATAGCATAAGACTTAGGTGGAATCATCCTAATAATGGTGGTGCTACTATTCAAGGTATATTAGAAATATCGAATATCAAAAATCGTAATAGAATAATCAAACGATAGAATGATATTATTTCTAATATTAATGATAATTAATAAAACTGATATAAAAATATTACTTTTGTCAGGCTACGTGCTAAGCTACAAAAGGGACCAGGGTGGCTGGGAAGAAATCGCATTATCACCCGAACAGACTGAGTTCATTTTATCAGGATTAAAATGCGGTTCTTCCTACTTGGCACATTTAACAGCTCATAATCGTGTGGGCACTGGAGATCCAAGTCCTTTAATCAGTGCCACGACCAAAGGAACTGGTAACTTTTTAATACAAGTTTAACTTCTTATATAATCTTCTATTAAAATACGATATAACTGTCTCAAATTCTTCTCGTAGCTCCTTTATTACCAAAAGAACGAGACATCATCTCTGCCAATGGCACCTCAGTCAAATTAAATCTTATATCTTGGCCAAATGGTGGTTGTCCGATTCAATATTACACCGTAGAGTACCGTAGACGTGTCAGCACTGAACCATGGAATTTAGTGGCGAGTCGTGCTACAGAAGATCTAGTCATAAGAGAGTTAAAGACTGCCTCGTGGTATAGTTTACGTCTGACAGCTCATAATGACGCTGGATCTACGCAAACGCAAATGGAATTCGCGACGACCACTCTCAGTGGCGTTAGTATTGGTCCTCCGAATGACCTGATTATGGAAAACGATGTTAAGAAAGCTATACCTAATCATAAAGTACTTTACGTGGTTGTACCTCTCGTCTGTGCAATCGTGCTGATTATTTCCGCCGCCATTCTGGGATATGTGATGCTGAAACGCAGTGGAAGGTATATCATTTTTAAAAAATTATAATTTTAATTACATATAAAATTAGAATTATATAAGTTTCAAAATCTACCATTTATATACATTTTCATTAATGTATATAAATTTAAAAAATTGTCATTTATTCAATAAATATTTTTATGTTTAAGCAAGATATTATTTGTGCTTTTCAGAGCTAATTACTTAGGAGAAATTCTTCCTGGACAACAACAGAATCAACAATCAGGATTAGGTTTGGTTCAACAACAGCAACAGCATCAACAACACCATCATCTTTCAAGCTGTATGTCGACCATGCAACTGAAGTCCACTGCTGAACGTGATAATAGAAGGAATCATCAGGTTTATACCAGTTCGCCAGTAAAGCAAGAGAATCATAAGTCTAACGATCATGGATCAGGTTTGTTTTTATCATTTGTCAGATTGGAGAATTAGATTCAATAGAAAGAAGTTACAGACTTATATTAAAAATATAATTTTCTAAAAGGATCTTTAGATAATATTCTTGCATTCTTATTACACATATTAACTAACAATCATTTTCTCTCTTGCAGAAATGTACGAAATAAGTCCGTACGCCACGTTCAGCGTACCAGGAAGAGAAAATCGTTCAGTAACAACAGCCACGCTCGATTATACGATGCAATTCAAAACGTTTGGACATTTGGAGAACGAAGACATCAACACGATCGATTACGAGAGGTCCAGCGTGGACTTCGAGAGGTAACTGTTTTCTTTCAACCCTTTTCTATTATTTCAAACGCATGCTAGACAGAGTAAACGTTCCTTGCTCGATTTCCTTGCTAAAGAAAGCTTGATATCCTGCTCCCAAACCCTTTTCTCTTCCTCTTTCTGGTGTTTTTTCACGTTCAGGTCTAAAACTCCAAGGTGGCACAAGCAACGATACTTCCCAAGCATCGCAGAAGCGGAGAGCAAGTTGCGGTCGAGTCGTCAAGGTTCCGGAAGCGACACATCCGGAAGCCCTTGCGGAGAGTGCGCTGGACCTAGTTACAGGGTGCCAGTAAAGCCTTGCAGAGGTAAATAATGTAATATTGTTTCTAATTCCTATTGGAAATTCACTGTTTTTCTTTGATTTATTAATACATTAACCCTGCAGTTCCATTCAAATTTTTATATTTCTACTTTGCCCCCTGATCGTGAGTGACACAAATTTTCTACTAAATTTTTTATATTTTCTACATTTTCAGAAAGATTCGCAATTAAAGCAGCAATTTTACAAAAGTAACTAATTTCCAATTATTTGCAATATGATTGTAACGAAGTTAGAATAGTGAATATCCTTGAAGTCGAAGGTCTAAAAACTTTAACTTGATTAAGATTGATTCGATTTAATGTATTGCTTTTTTTTATCAACTAAGTCTATAGATTGAGAGATTTACAACTACATACTTAATTGCATAAAATCATTTTATAGATGTATTTTCACGAGGGGTGGAATCGAGTACAGAATCCAACAACGAAGGCTCACCTTCACTTGCGAGACGACGAAGCCGACAGCCGAGCCGGTCTACTCGCAGGTAGCCAAGGTTTGTTTGTTTCCACATAGCACTCAGTCCTGATTATGTTCAATATTCGTATCACGATCTTATCAATCTCGTGTCTGTGTAAGATAAATAATAGAAAAATGTAAAGTCCATAAGAACAATCACGATTATAATAAAAGAATTAAAATCTTTCATATGCAATACATTTCATAAAAATTCATTCTTTCTACTACATTGATTACATTTTTCTATTACTTAAAGATGTCGTATCATATATCTTCTTAAGTTTCATCACATTCCTTGACGATTAAATTCATATATATCATCATAATCTCTCATCATCATGAAGTAATTATATCCATATAAAATATCGAATAACAAATTTTGTCAAGCTTCTCTAAATTAATCTGGATCTACTGATATTATACAAATATTTCATTTAAATGTTATTTAATCATCAAATACCATATCCAGAATAATTAGTCAAATTCGAATCAAAGATCAATTTCTCAATGAATGGCGATAAGAATATTTTCCAATATAATATTATGAATAATTTCTTATTCTCCTAAGAGTTGTGTTTCTGATCCATTGTGCAGTTCGGTGGAGGACATGACGTTGTTGCCGCCAAGCGGGTTTAGCGACAGCCGCGAATTGAGCGACGTAGAGTGCGACCGTGATCGTGATCGTGATCGCAGCGAGCGTGATCGTGATCGTGAACGGGACTGGCAAGATCTGTCGGCTGGAACCCGCCACGGCGGCAGTTTGGGTAGACTGCCGATCGAGGCCGTCGAATCTATGCTCGCTAGGTATCGACACGAACCTCCGTAGACCGTAGTAAGCTGACACGTTCAGATTCCCTTCTGTACTCATGTTAATCCTGGGAAGGCTTCTGAAATTTTGGTTGACTATATTCTGTCCAATGAGTTTCGTCAAGAGATATACGATAGTTACCAAAAGTATTTACACACCACTATATTTGTTAATGATGAGATTAAGTTCAATATGTACTTATGAATCCAAACCAAATCTAATATCAAAGGTTTGCTTCATGGACTTTGTATACTGCTTATTATGGTCAATAGATGTTATAGTTAATTCAATGTATTTTATAAGTATTCTAACTGAACCCTCTGCAAGTAACGGTCGAATCATGAGATTTTGACCAAAATTAGCATTTTATTCTCAGAATAAATGTAGGAAAATTTTGTAGAGTTATAGATAAACAGGATTGCTGTAAATTTTATTTTATTCCAAGACTCTCAAATTAGATCTAAAGATTTCAATTCCAACAGATGTCTTCTAAGGATTAAAGAAGCTACACCGAAAAGTATCATCGGTCGAACTCAAATAAAAATTCACGCCACATATTAATCTAGCAAAAACTTCAATTACACAAAGCTTGTTTAGCGTTAAACGATAGATTAGTGTGTAAAGAAAAATAGCATACCTCCTGCAACTTGAAGCACGACTAAAAATATTATTACACAACTACGTTTCAGGTACCAACAAAGGAAGGAACAAGAAAGGCAAGAATTCACTATACATGTATGATCAAGATCTAGCAATTCTAGCGGAACTCTTCATGAAAAGATATAAACAGAGGTCTAAAGAATCCTCTGACTATCTAAGGGTCTTACGGAAACGTCAACGTACAGTGAAAATTGCAATTTTCGACAACTGACAGAGTATGACTACAACTCCTGTCAAAATCGGAATTAACTAGGGATTTTCGTCGTAAAAATAAAAATCTTTGCTCACGTCGGAACACTGAGAAGAGCGTTTAAGGTTTCGAAGATAATGTCCATTTTACTTAAGAGGAATTAATGTTAGCATAACATCTAATATGTATATGTATATGTATATGTATATATACAATACATATATACAATATACATACATTTTATATATATACACAATATTGTATACGTATATATACAAAATGTTTCTATAGGTTAAAACGATAGTTTCTCTATATTTAAACATTTTTCTCAGTGCATTCTCCTGTTAAATGTTATCGACAAATCGTCTGAACGATCGCTTCATCGTTCATCGAATACTGCCGTTGCGTTATTCGCAGTTCTTTCCGATTGACCAATCGCAAAACGACAGGAACCAGTTACATGTGAAAGTATCGACAGAAGTCCTTAGCTCTATATAAGAATTTCATCTTTTGAAACCCAACCACATACATCACGTGAGAGCAACAAACACAATCATTCCTGGGAAGATTCTGCAACAGCGAACATCAACAGAGCGTTACGAAACAAGTCAATTTAAAGATGGAATGATGGATTACACACGTGTATAATCGTCTTACTGTATAGTATAGATTGTACGTATCACTAGTCACACTGTTACCATGGATTGTATAATTGAAGAGGCATGATGAGAGTGAGGTATCGAGAATCGTTTGCTGCTATCCTCGAGAAACATCGTTTAAATATCTATTGTATAGTCACTTCTATTATACTTGAACAGCACGCAATAAGAAAGTGACAAGTCCATCTTTCTTAATTTTTTGATTTTAAACAACTTGTTAGATGCACAGGTATGTCTCAGAAAAGCGGGCGATAGATCTTTAAAATTATATAAAAAAAAACAAGTGATGAATTATTTTTGAAATGTCCAATAGAATGCAAGAAATATGTGATTCCACAATTACTTGAAAGAATAGTTTTGGTAACATGGAATTGATTGTTGAATTTTTAAATTGTTTATCTTGTCTTTTGTCTGTGGTCTTCGCTTTATATCATAAAACAAAAAAGCTGACATGAAACGTTCATTGAAAATCTAATGATATGATAACTAAGTACAATTGTAATTCTATTATACTGACAAAGAATTAAGAAGAATGAATGCAACTTCATTTCAGTGTATTCAGGGCAACTATATTAAGTCGACGCTGTTTACATTTTACCATAAAAAATCTGTATATTCCCTTCTTTTCATACAAATATTATTTGTAAAAATATTGCTACGTAAATTAATAAGAATAAGAAAGTATAATATAACGATGTTTCAAGAAAGAAACGAATCTCCAAATACATCATGGCAACTTTCGCTTTACGCAGAGTGCTAATTGCAACAACATTCCTAAATATCGGCATTAAGAAAGCACGAATGTGCGTTTCGACATTTCGTTTTGATTAATTATGTTGATAAAATAATTCGAGGATTATATTAGCGTCAAAACGCGCAGTTTCGATTAAGGATCGAGAAGTGTGAGTGAGAAAGAGTATTTAACGGTATGTTTTAAAAATGTACATACATGTATGCATCATATTTAGAGGGTGAACAATTTATCGACATACAATGAGCTCGATTATTAATTAACGACAAAAGATAGCTTTAAGTATTACGTTGTCTTCATTCGCGAAATATTCTATATAGATATTTTAATGTTTAACCTTTCGTGATCTTGCGTTTCGAAACGAGGAAAAGGAAACAAAGGAAGAGCAACAAACAGGAAATTTTTTTATCGATAGTCGGTTTCTGAGAATGAAGATTAACTTCCATAAAAGCTAATACGAATTTTACTAAAGCGCAAGTAAAAAATTCTAAATCGCTTGTTCCTGAAATGCATAGTGAAGCAAAAGGTGAAACATTTTGTTCGAGGCAAAACTTATCGCATCGGACGACTTTCACGATGATCGATAAGTTACCCATTACGCGGACTGATAAGGCATTTTCTAATGTCGATAAGCAATTAAAGCCTCACGCATCATATTCTCAAAATGATGCGACTGAGGCTAATTAACTACGCTTAAGTTGATTTCTGCCAAACAGAGTTTACGGTTCCCAAAGACTATTAATTTGTAAGGCTATTGCCTTAATCGTAATAATTAAATGAGATATCGTTATCATGGTGTCTAAGACCGTACGTTTTTCGACTGCTCATAATTCCAGAACTTCCACAAACGAGGGCATACTTCGTGCATTTTATCCAAAAGAAAAGGGAGGCAAAGAAGTTCATTTTCTATACGACTAATATATTTCTACGAAAACTTTTAACAGACTAGTTTGTTCGTAATAATATTAATACACAAACGTTTTTAATAAGTAATAAAAGTGCTATTGAAACTACCGAATTCGATCGTACTAATATATTTATATCGATACTTTAGTTTAAAATTAATCAATAAACTGCCATATCAACTTTTAACTGTAACAATTTCACATTTCAAATTTTTTACAGGGATTTACTAGATTATAGCTTCAACTTCCGAAGTTCCTCTTTCGCTAACGACACACTCAATAATACGTCGCATATTTATCATGCACAAAAGCTCAGGAAAGTGAACAACAATTCGAACATTTGTAGAAATCTTTTATAAATTTTTGTGTTCTACGAAACATTTTGAAATTTCATTCGCATCTCTAACGAGACTCGACTATCATGATTATATTGGTAAAATTTGAAGTAAATAAAATATACAGTACATACATAAAAATTTTCTATGATAAGGATTCAAATATTTTTGTGAGTTACTGTGTGTATTTATTAAGGGCTCTCCCAATGTTTTCTAAATTTTTTACATTTTTTAATGACGCGCCTTACTATTGACGTGCAACATATGCTAAATGATTAAATTATAAAACCCCTAGAGAAAAATTCATAATTTAGACATCAAATATGCAGAGTATGCCCTCTTACGGGATAACGACGTAATTTATTATATGTACGTGCATAAATACATATTTCGTCCGTACAAACATAGCGGACATGGCGAATTTTATGAAGATTAAATCGTGCAGAAAACGTACGAGAGCAGCGACCGTATGGTTTCTAGTAAATTTTTTTCATAGTCAAAAAAAAGCGTGATCGTAGTTAGAAGAAAATTTGGGCGAAAATAAAAAATAGCGCAATTGGTTTTTCGAGTGTGCGTCCGATGAACGCGTGCATAGGTAAGATGCGTGTGATAATAGAAACTCGTCGCAACTACTGCGAACCAGCGAATTATTTGTATAATACATGAGATCCGTGAACCTTAGAACTTATGTATCATATCCTCGTATAACTATCCGTGGACGAGTTCGATAAAATTAATCGTCGTCCGTTATGGTTAACGCGAAAATAAAATAAAGAATACAAAAAAAAAAGAATAAAACAATCGAATGTCTTATCGAAGTGTCAAACTTTCACAAGGTATGCTAACTCAGCTTGTTAATAAAGAGGAACAGACATTTATCGCGTCAAGTTTCATTGTCATTTCGTATTCCTTATTTCACTTCCCAATTTCAAGTATTCTCTACCCCATATCTAATATACACAATTCACTACTAACATCCTACATTCAATATTTCCTACTCCATACCACTACTTTCTTGCATCCGGCAACCTTTCTCTTGTATCCTACGCCTTGTTTACCACATTCGAGTTTAAAAATTTTACCCTTTCAAATTAGACTTCAAATTAGTCGAAAAAAATTAAGAAAATACCCACAGAAAGTCTTTCCATAAAATGTGAAATGCAGCGTACAAAATAGACTACAAAAAATCGTCGCACCATACAAAATATTGTAAAATCCATTTCCCACGAGACTCACAGAAGATCGTCACACAAATTCATTGACCACTCACTAATTTCGTCACAAAAAAATGTCGGGAAATACCAACAACCGGCACGCATTAAAATTGGTAAACATTAAGAATATAATAATTTCTACGCAAAATACGATTAAAGTACAATTAAATACATATTGCAAAAGTGTAGAATTCTAAATCGCAAAAATTCTTCATGAGCAAAATATCCTGTTTTATACATTATTTGTAATTTCATAGGAAGATTTAGTTTCAATTCAAACCTTCACTACGCTGAATCGATAACGTTGCATGCGATACAAAAATGGTACGAGGTGTCAGATAACCCCCAAAAATTTGGGACACGAAAAAGCATTGAATGTCACATCTATTCTGTACCTCGTCGGTGGTAGGACACATGATATATCGATAATATCGCATGTGACACGTAAATGATAAGCGAGTCAGTTGACTCCTAAAACATGGAACACGAAAAAGCATTGAATGTCAGGTCTATCCTATACTTAGTCAATGATATTTTCTACGATACATTCTATTGCAACGATATTTTCCTATCTATATTGAACAGTGCGCATGGCTGTCAACGTGAGAACGGAATTAACTTAACTGATCTTAACAACGCTGAAGTGTACCAAGCTTAACGACATTACCCGATTGATTTCACGTTCAAAGTGAACCAAAATTTTTCTACTACTCAATAACACGTTTTTCTAAATATATTTTCATACACACATCTTTGAATAGTTGTGTGATCTGTACATTGGTGTGTATAGTGCGTGAGCAATTGGTGGTAACGTTGAATCATCAGAAGCAATTGTCAATCTGATCTCATCAGACACAAGATTTATCATTATGTGCGCGAAAATGGCTTTTCAGCATCAAGCTGGCACTGCTATGGAATGCTTAAGCGTAAATATACAAATGATACTCGTTTGATTATTGTTAAGTACTTCTTAGGCATTGAACTTCATGATTAATTTAATTTTTTTTATTTCTGACAATATATAATTTCATTTTTAAATTCTTTCTGATCCTTTTGGTTTTCATACAATATAAATTGATACAATGCAATAATAACAATAAAAGATATTAATGTAGTAATATTGAACAAAATATTCTATTATGAACAAATTTTACTATGTACTTTATCTTATTTTTAGATACCAATTATATTGGTAAAAGAAACGGATGTTAATGAAAATGGGGAAGAAGTAATGAAGTGTGGTTTTAAAATTGGAGGTGGAATTGATCAAGATTTCAGAAAAAGTCCTCAGGGTTATACAGACAATGTAATGAAAATTAATATGATATAGGATATTGTAAATGCATCCCTTATTGTCAGATGTTATTAATTGATATTTTACAATATTTTAGGGTATATATGTAACTGAAGTACATGAAGGATCACCAGCAGCAAAGAGCGGTCTTCGTATGCATGATAAAATTTTACAGTGCAATGGGTATGATTTTACAATGGTAACTCATAAAAAAGCAGTATCATATATCAGAAAGCATCCAGTATTAAACCTATTAGTTGCCCGTAAGGGAGTGACAAGTACTTAAATACCAAATAAGAGATCTATTTGGTCTAAGAAGAATATTTATTTTGCTCTATACAATAACAAAGTCAATTTATTGGAGCTATATGTCTGCCAAATATTGTATTAGATTATGACCAGTAGTAAGATATCTTTGAGTTAGTTTTCACAAAATGAGTAATTTGTATTTGTAAAACATATTTGTAACAATTATTTACGATTTCAGTTATAATAAGGGCATAATGTTAATTGATGCACACTCACTGATTGTTATGGTTACATTGCAGGCATAATATCCGTTTCTAATTGCAATAGAAATAGAGCATTAGAACAATAGATATATATGTATAAAGGTCCTGTTATGGTTCGTTATTGTTGTTGAAAAAAATGTGATTGTATGGGAATGTTTTTCTGATAATGGCTAATAATGCTATCATTCATGTAAAATTATGCTTAAAAAACATGATTTACATGTGCCTGCGTAAAAATCGCATTGTATAATGTTTATTGTATATCAAAATTTGCAACAATATTCCTTGTGCCAAACAGTAACTGCTGCGCTGGGTCCATATGAGTATTTCTTAACACCTTGTATATATTTATATACAAAAAGAAGTTTTATTTGAATGACAAGAAAGTGAAGCGTACTTCCTGATTGATTTTTTAACAAAAGAAATAATTATATGGATGGGAAAGTCATGTATTTTAATTTTTTAAGTATTTCTATATTGTAAAATATATAACAGAATGCCAAAGCATAATGAAGTTACAGTAGCTTAGATATGCAACATACCTTTACAAAATTTTGTATTGCTAGTATATCAATATATTACTGTAAGATTCGTATGAAATATTTCGATTTTATGCATTTAAAATACTCTACAGTGACTGAACAATCATACAATAATCATTGTTTTGATATCGTTGAAAAGGTATATCTAATTTACACAAATAAGTATTGTATATTACATGCAACTACTGCATTTATAAGCATTTACAGAATATTTTCTGTTATTGGCGCAAAGAGAAGGATCATTGAGACTGTACACCTTGAGACCAATAGAAGTATTAAACTTTGTATTTTATAAACTTTATACTTTAATCAATAATGAATGCATTTGCGTAAAGTTTTTACATGTAAACAACGGCAACATAGTTTCGTATTTTTTACCTTAAATTGGCTAAAAATGTACAATAAGTGAAACAAAAAGGAGAAAGTTCCTGTAACGATATGTACGATTTTCTTTTATATCCCAAGATTCTATCACACAATCATGGTGTGAACAATTTTGTAAGAGATAGTGTAATATGTTGTCATAATTTTATAACTAGTCTGTTAAAAAACGGAAAGGATTAAGGGATAAAATTGTAGAACATAAATTATTATGCATGCGACCATTATGCATGCACGTAATACTTAAGATCTTATGTATAGAATCACAGTATGACAAATTACATACATTAGTTCGCGTGATCTATACTTATATAAAAGTTATATGTTATTTATTACCAAAAATATAATTAATATAGAAAACTGTGAAACACAAACTAATGAACGTATATTCTGTAAATAACAAATAAATGCCCTATACTATCATAAGTATGTAACATTATAGTTTTCTTTTATTTAACAAAATCGATAAAATTTGTTATTTTATAAAATTACAAATACTTAAATCATTAGCGCTACGTGATATTTCAAAACTTTTTACTTTTATTATGTTATATATCAAAATATCTTATTTATATCATTGTTTCATTTTAATCTTATTTTAAATTTGATAAAGCAGATAATTTTTAATATCAAGTTATATTTTACAAATAAATTTGCCGTACTGTGTTCTATTTATTTTATGATATAATAAGTTCTACAAAACTTACTAATTTAATTTGAAAATAATTATTTATGCAACTGTTCATTCTTTTAAAGATAATTGGATATTATTCACAGACTGCAATTATATATAGTTTGATAAAATTTTTGGTCACGATTCTTCGCATGAAAACGCGGCATAAAGATCAACGCTCACGCATCACTGTGAGTTTAATGGCATATGATGACGTGTCTAGAGTTCACTACGTGGATGGTATGTATGTGACACGTCGCTTTATACTGTGTCTTATGCTACCAGTAAACGTTTAAAACTAATTGGTAGAAGAAGGTTGGCTTTGCATGATACAATACTACCAAGTGACTTTATTCTAATATTCTCTTAATGTTGTTCACAATAAGATAACGAAACGTATCTTAAAAAAGTGAAGAAAACCTACATATTAATTCATTGTGAGTTTAAACAAAATTATAAATTATAAAACAAACTTTTCCATATTTGGTACTTACTGACGAACAAACGTCAAGAAAACATAACAAACAATGGTAAGTATTCTCGTAAGAATTTTAAATAGGAAATAAAGACAGTTTTTTGTGTAGAAATTTATGGTTATATTTTGTTTCTTTTTAAGCCTGCTGCAGCTAGTGCTACTTCAGTTGGAGCCGCGGGCCGATCGCCAAGCAAAGCTATAGCACCTAGAACAGGTGGTGGTGGTACAGTTAGGCAAAGAAAAACTGCAACAACTACTTCAACCAGAAGTAGAAACACAGGAGCTGGTTCTGATGGCATGTGGAGGTTTTATACCGATGACTCCCCTGGCATCAAGGTGTAAGTAGACTAAAATCTTGAGAAAAGATATAAAGATATAGAATTCAAACGCGTATAGTTACCCATGAAAATATTTGAATATTAACTGCAGAATTTTTTTATAAATGTATTATATGTATTATATGAAACTTCCTGAAGTTTTATAAGTACTATAATGAGACAATCCAAAAATCTGATAATGTATATATAATTTGCATAACATGTTTCTAGAGATGTTCAAATAATTTCATGAGCTACTATATTTGAGTCAAATGCTAATAATCAAAATTTTTATTTACAGTGGACCAGTACCTGTGCTTGTTATGTCTCTTCTCTTCATCGCATCTGTCTTTATGCTTCACATCTGGGGCAAATACACTAGATCTTAAGATCAGAAATAGGTATTAGCTTAAGACAAAAATGAAACAATTGGAACGAGCTGTGCAGTGCAGCTATTGAAGTGAATTAAAAAGAAGCTGAGGATACTGTAAAAACAAAAGATCAGTACGATTCAAGAAAACATGTTACATTTTTTATATTACTTCCCAATTCATTTAAGAGAACCAGAGCACTGCAAGTTATAAATTATTACATTTCCATACACAATGGATCTCTATACTTTTTTATCGCAAAGAAAGACCAAAATTTAATGTGCGATCATGAAACACTTATTATAATCATTTATCCTCATCAAACTGTATTTTATAACATTAAGAAAGATATGCATTGAGAAGCGTTGTCTTATCTAAGACATAGTTATTGTTTGTAAAGTTACTATTATAATAATATAATATACAATATTAAAATAAATTATTCTTAATTCGATTTGGAGAAGCGATCTACTAATTCTTTTTATTTTCATCCATCTTTGTATAATTACAAAAAAATTCCTAAGTTCAATACGAAACTCGAGCATTTTAAAAGATGTCTCTTAAAGAATACCCATTGTTTTTACAAGTACAAATGAATGACAATAAAAATGAAAAGCATAATGCGCCATGTTCCATTTAACTGGAAACTCACCCGCGCTCGCGTGCACGTATTGATTCCATGCTGAATGGGCGCGATCACAGCGCTCTGAGAAAAAAGAGCAATTGTGATAAAATAACTATGCAGAAAGCAGGGAAACAATCACATATCATTTTATCAAAAAACGAGCAAAAACATCTTTCATGAAAACGTTACCTATACCTACAAAAAATGGTACAAACACATACAAAAGTAAACATCATATACACATATCTTAAAGAATGAAATAAATTAAAAACCTTATAGTATATTTTTATCCCTTTCTAAATCATTTTAAATAACAAATTCTAATAATTCTTTCTAATGCAAGATATTTTTGTTCACCTACTTTTAAATAAAATAAACCTTTTCTTAAATGAAATCATTAATGGTAAAGCAATCATGAGGAAAAGTACTAATTATGGTAATAATTATAATAAACCATAATGCCAGATGGTCAATCTGAATAGGGAAATCCAATAGGTCGACACCATAGAGTAGTAAACAAAGAGAAACGCGTAGCGTAGCGAGAAAAGGACGGAGCTAGAAGAAAAGCGCCGATGCGCTCGCGGTCGTTTCATAGCACGTGATCATGGGTTTCTCGTTTTAGACTCGACTCGACATTGAATCCCCTCGTAGTCCTGCCGCTGCCTGTCGCCGCGGGTGGAAGCAAGTCCACCCGTTCTGTCAGTTACTACGATGATGTTCCTCTCTGTCGAGGTAATTGCCGTTTCCCCTTAACCGATGTATATAACCATCGCACAGACTCTGTACGTTCTTTATTAGCTAAAAATTCGCGCTACTAAGATATTGTGACTTCGCTGAAATTTCCGTGACATTCTCGAGGTGACAGTGGCTCGTGTGATCCGCATTCATCTCCAACGTAGCGTTGATGCGTAACTTAAAAATGGTTAATCGAATAACAATTAACGATTTCGGTTTTAATATTTGACGATACTCGAGCTCGTGAATGGTGCTTCGCGTTGTTTTTCATTAATAACATCGGACAAATTGCCTCTTCAATCTTGATGGTAGAAAAATGGTAGAAATTTTTGACACTGGCTCGAAGGTCGTGATAATGTGCACTTTCGGATACGCGTACTGTTTTGAATAAGTAATTGATATTTCAGAATTTCTTTCTTTTCGTTTTTCTTTTTTTTTTTTTCTTTTGAGTAAAATACGTTTTGTCTTATGATTGATTAAAGATAGAATTGTGAGAGTATACAATGCAAAAGTTTCGAATTAAAGGACGGTAAGTACAAATAATGATATTTTTGTTTTTTGACTTTTTTTATGACTGAAAATATTTTGTGAAATCTTACTGCATTAGATAGAAGAGATTATTTAAGTATTATGAATATTTGTTGTAAAAGGAATGATATCTTTTTGAACATTTTTTGTGAGGATATTGAGCAAACTGAACTGCATTGCGACGCTCTACGATGCAGTGGCAGTTAAAATGATCATAATGCTGACGCAGGAATCAAAGATATACAATGAAATATATTAACTAAACTACCGTTTGCTTAGAGGAGGAATATATAGCATCTGTATTTTTAACTTTGAATTAAAAATTTTTAATTTTTAAACATTGCACTTTCATTTTAATCTTTCACATTTTTATCTCAGGTTGTCACACATAAATTGTTTTAAGTTTCTATCGAATATTTTATTGAAAGTTAACTGTAAATTAAACGATTCAAGTTATAAAATAAAATTATTAATATTTTTTTTTTTCAGTTTCAAGTAGGTATGTCACATTTTTGGAAATATATTATTCTTATTGAGTAATGCAATTGCAGTATGCACGAGCCGATATAATTTATAAATGAGCCTGCTTATAGATATCAAGGCTGCTTATACAAGAAACAAAATAGAATCATAAAGATGTCAGGTGTTTGAGTTATGTATCAACACACAATCTTCTCAAGTCTGATCAGACCGTTGCTTATACTACTTACCAGTTATAACACTGCTGTTCCAGCTACACTTATTACGCTTGTAATCCACTACATCAATCATATTACAAGCAATTACAGTAACACAGATTGCTAAAATATTATATATAAATGATATTATAAGAACACAGAGAATAAATTTTCTTTTATTAATTATTAATTATTTTATTAAATTACTTTATTCGATTTTATTTATTATTAATAATTACAGAATTATGAAAAACTGACTAGATAATTAAAACAAACTTAAAGAAAGAAACATAACCTGTAAAGGACTATTATGAGGTAAAAAAATAAAAAGTTCGAAATAACTCTCTGACATTTAATTATTACATAAAGTTATAAACAAGTGGTTAAAATATCTAAATACATAACAAAATATAACCTTCAAAGAACTATGGTAAAATATCGAATTACGAAAAATAAGATTACATAAAAAGATTATTTACGTAATTACATATGAAGTTATTCATAAGTGACTAAAAATTTCGTTCTGGAAGCACAGTAATATTTTAGATCTCTATCTAACAAAGCATATATATGAAGGCACATGCAAAATCTTCATTAACGATTCCAGATTCGAAAATAGTTCATCGAGCGCAGGAGTGGGCAATCAACGAGGATCAATGGCGGTCGATATTTTAGACGAGGACCACTTCGCGGTGAGCGCGATCGTCACCGTTGGCATGCAAATCATCTTCTTCACGATTGCGGCGACCTTTCAGTTGGACAAATTAACGGATTTTGCTGGGGGCACGAACTTCATCATCCTCGCCCTTCTCACTTTTTTTCTCGGCCAAGTGGGCAAGGTATTCTAATTATAAAACCGCTTCCACACTCGTGCACGTGTAAATGAACAACAGACCGAAATTATTTAATCGAAAATGCGCGGAAAGATACGTTTGAACGTTCGATTCAACCGCCACAGTTTATTTTTACACGACCGTTTATTTTCGAAAGAGATCTATGGCCGCCATTAAGAGATAATTCGAACACTTCCTCTCAGTTTCAAGAAACTATTAACGTTTCTTTATGAAATTCACCATAGGGTATTTTGGAGAAGTGTCTTATAGTAATTTTACATTATATTGTAATAGATTAAGGAATTCTACTATGCAGGAAATTCACTAAAAACTTACATTATCTATAATTGTAAATTATTAAATTATAACTGTAAATAATGTAAGATTATTATAAACAAATATAATATTTAATATTAAATTTTTTTCTATAAAGAGATTAGAGATTAAAAAGAAAATTATTTTCTACAGTATGTATCATACATATGAAATGTATGTTAGATGTATCAATAGGTAAAACTTCTAAAATTGTTGATTTATGATCGTATAAATAATTTGTAAACTATTAATTTATATTTGTACGAACAATTGTATTGTAGCCTTACGACAGCAGGCAGCTTATGGTCACCATATTCGTTTGCTTATGGGGTATTCGTCTTTCTGGATATCTGTTGTATCGAATTATTAAAATTGGTCGTGACAAGAGGTTTGAAGATCGCCGCAGTAACGTGATTCGTTTCGCTGTATTTTGGACGTTTCAGGTGACAGACAACTTCAAGATTACGCACAGTTTAGACAAAATCAAATATTTGTTAAGAACACAATAAATATGTATGTATAATTAATTAAAATTTATTTTCAGGCTATATGGGTTTATGTGGTAAGTTTACCAGTGATTATCATCAATTCGCCACGGCATAAAATACCACCAGCTCCTAAAACTATGACAACATTAGACAGCACTGGTACAGGGCTCTTCGTGACCGGCTTATTAGCCGAAACATATGCCGATTTACAGAAATTTTCTTTCAAACAAGATCCAATAAATAATGGAAAATGGTGCAATGATGGTATATTTTTTATATTCAACTTCTTAAAGTATTATTCAAACATTGTTGTTTACTTTATATTTAATTGCAGGATTATGGCGACTCTCCAGACATCCAAACTATTTCGGGGAAATAGTGGTATGGTGGGGTATTTTCACGATATCGTTGAACGTGATTGAAGGCTTTGAATGGATCGCTATAGCTTCCCCAATCTTCACTACGATTATTATCCTATTTTTGTCTGGTATGCCTCTATTGGAAAGAGCTTCTGATGAAAGGTATCGCGAGTAAGTTTCCGATTTACAATCCATATATCACTTTACCAAATCTTCAGTCTTTACTAATTCTTTGTCTTGTAATATCGTGTGATAATCGTGGTATAGATTATCGTTACAATTCAACAATTCAACTCTAGCTTCAATTCTTTAAATTGTATATCACAGGGGAAAGAATATGATACGCAATTTTCAAATTCGATAATCAATTCTTTGTTACCAAAACTGGCTTTTTATCTGGTTGTGAGATTAAGAGACGTAAATTAAGCAATTATTGTAACAATTATTATAATTAACACAACAATACCGTTTGAGGGATAAATCTTAAGACAAGGGATTCAATCTTATATAAATCTTTTATAAAATGTAGCACGTGTATTTCAATTGCACCAGTAAGAAATATTCGTCAAGAAAAATATTCTATTATCTTCCAGTAACGCCGAGTATCGCTATTACAAGCAATCTACATCGCCGTTAATTCCGATGCCACCATCCTTCTACGTCGAGGTGCCGTACTTCCTGAAATGCCTCTTCTGTTGTGAGTTTCCGATTTATGACTCGTTGGATGTGAAACCACGATCAGCCGTTACTGAATCGACATCAATAAGTCTAGCTGCGTCCACGTAGCTATAGTCACACGCCGGACGATCAAATTCAAAGTCCGGCGTGCAGTCGTCCACGGCTACCACAGCCTTTTGAGGAGGCTGTCATGATTCTTTGCATTTTACCGTTCGTACAGTTCTTTCGAATTGTTTCACTCGCTTGAGAGTGATGGTTAAGATGTTACATATGAGAAACCTTCAGTGGTAGAGTTTGAGACGAGCTGGACAAGTATCTACCATATTCTTTATGATGTTAATATGTTGCAATGGCACTTCTTAGAATTTGCGAATTGCAAATATTAATGTTCCTTGTGATATGAGTTTAAAAAACGCAGAAAATATTATTAGAGAAGAAAATAAGAGCAAAATGGAATTATGCGATTATGGAATTAACGTGTGTTACAATATTTTGCTATATAGCCAGTTAGATGAATAAGAAGAATTATTTTCTAAATTTAATTGTGAATCTGATTGATTTGACATCTTCGAAAGTTTAGAGAGTTAAAAATCCTAGAAAGGATGATACTAAGAGATATTAAAGAACATAAAATATTAAACCAATATTAAGATCGTAATTATACTACCTCGAACATGATACTCTAGATCGAGTCCATCATGATATTTAGATTAATATATATAATCTTGAAAATTAATTATATCTATGAAAATATAAAAATAAATGTGCGATAAACTGTAGAGAGTCGAAGCTATGTAGTTTCTGCTGAACTTCCTTTTGTTTTATGAGAAATTTGACAGTAATTTATTTCAAACATTACGAATATGTATATTCATTTCTTTAAATATTAGTCTTATATAGACAGAGATTATTTTTTTAAAAAATAGAACATTGGTTATCATTTAACAACAATTCTTAGAACACGATTAAAATATTTTTGAATCAGTAGGGACCACATGTATAGCAATATTAGTTGCTTGCGTCTATTTTTACATATCTAGAGAATTTTCTGACTTTCAGGAAATAACTTCCTATCAAGTTACAAGATTGATAAAAATATTTTAGTGTAATAAAAGGAGAGTTAATATCTAAAAGTTTGTGTTTTTAGTTTCTAAAGTTAGTTTTTGGGTTGATTATTGCTTTTACGAATCTGTTATAATAATTATTTTTATAGACTAAACGTTGTTGAAAAAAAAGTCGAAGTTTTAGAAAAAGTTAAACAGAAAATAAAAATGAATATATAACCATAACCAAATCTAAAAGATTCGGAAAATAAAAAGCTATCTGCGTGGCACTGAATAATTGTATACAAGTTAATCGTAGCGTTAAATTATAGCAATATTATACATATCTTGGTGCCGAGTAGAAGGTCGTAAAGTAAAGCTTTAATCACTAAAAAGTATTATTAAGCTGTATTCTTTTAAAAGCGATCAACAGTAAAATCTTCTCAAACTTGTATTATAAAAATGAAGTTATATGTCTCATTAATTCAAATAATTTGGTACAAACAAATTTAAAAAGAATACAGCTACCGTCGAAAATTACGCCAAATTAAAAGTATTCTATTGTAAACGATCTTACAGAATCGTTTTAATCGTTCATTGTTATGTAAATCTTCAGATTTTAGATAATAAACAAGAGTTGGTCTAATCATAATTTTATTCTATTCAAACGCTTCTTCGGTTTTATCACCTTCGTCTTATGACACTTTTGAAAATAAACTAAAATAAACATTAATATCGACCATTGTGAATAAATTTTTTTATTCTGTTTTATTAAATCTCTAACTCGACATCGACAATTTTGTTCTTATTCGTTATTTATAATATAATGCACATATTGTTCTACTTGTTTCTAATTATACTTTAATTTCATTTATGTATATATGTATATCAATATAAAACTTATATCAAGGTTTGTATGAAAAAAATTATTGATCGTACAGCTTATACACGACGTATGTACATATTCGTTATAATTATAACATAATTAAAAAGGGGGGGGATTAAAAAATGAAGATTTCTCTTGAAAACGAAAACTAAATTACGTATATCGCCTAACCTAAATTTGCATGCAATGTATACGACGTGCTATCTTCAAAAATGCACAAGGAGAAAATGTGTGTCGCAAAATACAAGCAATATAAAATAAAATATTGATTCTTCTTTTTTCTGTTACTTGTAAAAAATATCGTTCATCGTATTAGGTCAGTTCAATAAAGATCGATGAAAATTTCGTAAAGATGACATTATATTTATAAACACATTTTATTTGTTCGTATGTATTTCGTTAATAAATGGTGATATAATAATGACAATGAAATGTATAGCGCCGAGCATAAAACGAGCAGTCATATTATAATTATTATTATTATTCCTCTTATAATAATCTTACTGTACTGGATGTGTGCCTACCTACTGTGCTTGCAACGTTTATGGTCTTGTCCAAGTGTTTTCTTATTACTTGTTGTATCTCCTTTTCTTTTCTCTTTCTTTCCTCTTCGTCTAATTTTTCATTATCTTATTATTTTACTCGTACTCGTAATAATCCATAATAATTAATAATAATAATAATGTAACCACGGATGTAAACGTATGCGTTGTTCCTAAGGTATAAACAGCTTCCACACACTAATTGTTTACTTACTTGATTTTCCTTTTGTCCTTTATGTAATCGTAATCGTCATTTAATTATAGTAAGCTACTTAAATATTAATTATATTAAACTCGTGTCCTCGTGGAATTATTTTCCTGACCAACGCTTGCTAAAAAGCGGGTCTCGTACAAAAAACATTCAATTCCCGTTCGATATAACATTATACATCAAAATGTCTGTATGTGTGTGTTTATGTGAGTGTGTATGTGTTTGGTGTATTCTTTGTGTGTAAGTTGTTTCTTTTCCTTCATTTCGATGCGTGAAAGACACTTTTTTGTATTTTCTTTTTTTTTCTTCTTCTTCTTTTACTTCGGTATGTAAAATTTTTCTCACACATCCGAAGAAAAAAATCATCTAATAAAGTTCAACTAACACACGGGGGCAGCACAGTGTTTCATTCGTTTTTCTTTTTCTTTTATTCTCTAAAATTTTTATTTCGTTTTCGAATATCGAAAGGAAACCCAGATAGAGGGATATTTGCCTGGTGCCTCTTTCATAGTTTCCTTTTGTCTCTTTGTTTCATTTATATTTTTTCTTTTTGTCTCGATGAAAGAAAAAGAAGAAACAAAGCGCCTGAAACGATTTCAGAGCGCGGCGACGGCGCCGTTTCCGCTTCCAGCGGCGCCATCAATCGGATTGCATCCGCGTGCACGCAATATAAATATCTCTAATAATATACAAATCATCGTAAATATTATCATTTACCGCCGATCCGCAATCGCAAATGATTCTTCGTTCGTCGGAGAGACGTTAATAAATCGTAAAAAATGTCACAATTCGATGCACGCGCATACGTGAATGGATTTACTCGAAAGAGTCGTATAAAAAAATAAAAAAACACGATGCAAATTCAAGGCGATATGAAAAACAGTCGTCATTCTTTTTCTGATGCACCTGACAATTCGATCTCTGATTATCGTTGCATGAAAAACGATTTCTGGGAGATCATTCGAGTATTCAAATGTATTAAAAAGGAATCTATGATATATTACGTTTTGAATGATGATTATTCGAATGGAGTCTGGTTGTGTCGGAAGAATGATTTAAAAAAAAGAAAACTATTAAAATCATCACATATTAAATACACAATTCTAAAAGTACGGATATATGTGGCTAAAGAACACGATCAAACGAAGATCATAATGTGATATACGGTACGTTGCTGGAACGCTAGGTACGTAACTCATTTTGCACAGTAAGAGCCAATGGTATAAGAAGCGACCACAAGACGCCTTCTCCCTGAATCAGTGTCAGGGGCGCTATCTATCGTTCTGTATCGCAACCATAAACGATCTCGCTCCTTCGCATTAAACTGCATCGTATACAATACACATCGTGTCTATCCGCACGACGGGTACGATGCGTTTCATTTTGGCCACTCTGTCCAGCGAAAAAAATCTCTTACACACCTGAATGTATCAGGCTATTGCATTTGATATATTGCAAACCTACGATATTCTAATGACTTATAAGATAGCCCCGTTTCTGTTATTATTTCTCCTCTCGCTCTTCTTTTTTAATTCGCCTTTCATTGTATGTATTATCTTTCGCGGGGGGAAAAAGGGCCCTGGGTCGAATATAATAATAAAGTTTGTTGTTCGATATTGGGTGTGCTGGGGTGTCGATGAGAAATGGCGTAACGTGTTACGAACGTATAAACGAAGTATTTAACATTATGAGTCTATTTTAATATCTATACGTATAAGTAGAGAGCTCTAAACCTGAAACCCCCCTACTACCCTCTTTTTTCTTGCACTCATCGAATTCCTGTCGCTCTATCATTCACGCACATTCTTACCCTTCCTACTTATCATCATGCTCTCTATATTCCCATTCTTTCTCTTTCTCATACACACACATTCTCTTTCTCTCTCTCTCTTTCTTTCTTTCTTTCTATGCCTTTCTGTTGAACATTCCACATGAAACGCATTCACACTTGCGCGCGCGCGCTCATTCATACACACATACACGCGTACATTCATTCATCCATACTCCTTTCTTTTTCAACCCCCTCCCCCCTTCTCTATATCTCACCAGATCACACCCTCAATTTTCTTCAGTTTTAAATCTTCTTTTTCCTTTCCCTTTTTTTTTTTTTTTTTTTTTTTTTTTTTTTTTTTTTTTTTTTTTTTTTTTTTTTTTTTTTTTTTTTTTTTTTTTTTTTTTTTTTTTTTTTTTTTTTTTTTTTTTTTTAACGATTTACTTGTTTGCATATCCACTCGAGACAGCTTATTTCCCTTCTTTTTCCTTTTCTTTGTTCTCATCAACTTCCTTGTCCTTCTCCAGCTCTTTTTCTTCCTTATCCGCCTTCTCCTTGTCCCCTTCCTTCTCCTCCTTTGATTCTTTCGACTCCTTCGCGTCCTCCTTGCCTTCCTTCTCCTCTTGCTTTTCTGGCTTCGGTAGGTGCGTGTTCATGTCAAGGGTGGAGCAGATCTCATCCCAATCCGGGAAGCATCGCTCCTTCATTCGCGAACAGTGACCAACCAAGTTTGGACAATTCTCCTGCATGTAATCTCGGAGACTGTACGGCGTATCTTTGTCGATATAGAGGATTTGGGCAAGGTGGGCGAATGCCACCACGTCCAACTGTTTCAAATACAAAAATATTTTAGCAAAGATTAAATATAAGTGAAGATTACATGAGAAAATATGATAAGTACATTTTAATACTTGAATTTATAATTTCAGGGTCACTGTATGACTAAAAAGGAATATTTTAACATATTTTAATAAAATATTGAAAGATGTTAAAATATCGTTTGTCAATTAATCCAAAATTGTTATTTATTTCATTTTTTCTATAATTTGAAAAATATAATGTAAGATATGAGAAGCTTGAAAGTTTGTTATAATATTAATGTATTGAAAGAAATTAAACTATTTTATCTTAACGTTGTAATAAGCTTTCATCGCTTTTAATACTTTATATCTTTTTAATTAAGGTAGAAATGTATGTTTAGCCCCAAAGAGGAATTTTAATAATATATTATTACTTGAAAATGCATTAAATTTGAAAATTGCTGTCCTATAACAAATAGAAAATGTGACTTATCGTGCTTTTCCGCAGTAATCTTCAAATAGATTTGCTAAGTAAGTGAATGAACATTTACCGTAGTCGGTTCATCTCCAAAGAAGAAGGGCTTGTCGGCAAGCATGTCGGAGAGAACTTTGAGATCGGCGCAACCGAATTGGGATACCTCTTCTGGAGTATGCACACCCATACCCTGCGCCTTCACTTTTTTCGCACCCTGGAACAAGTACTCGTTGTACTGATTCAAATATTTAAAATATTACATTTCATATAAACACGTAATCATATTTTATTAACTCAAATATGCCCAATCAACCCTTATACATTAATTTAAAAATTTTCATATTATTAAATGAAATTTTTTTAAAGAGAGTCATCTTTGCCAACAGGAAAAGAAAAATATTGATTAAGATGAATAACACCGTAAAGTTTAAGTAGAATAGAATAAAATTACTTTTTAATCATTCTCTTCGAAGGATATTGGGTATATCTGAGTTAATTCTTACAATAGATAATTAAAGCTTAGAAAATTTTTCTTAATTTAATGATACATCTAGTTATAATCTGTCCCAAAGATTGAATATTCAAAATATATATAAGCAATTTTTTAGATATAACAACGAATGAAAGAAACGGAATTCAGAATAGGAAATTACCTTGCGCCCGAATGTAAGCTTGAAGAAAAAGTTGAGGATACCATTAGGGATGCGAGTACCGAGCGCGTGCTGAAGGTTCACCTTGTAACCCTTCAAAACCTGATCGAGATTCTTGATACGCCAGCACATGACAACCCACACAAGGTGGTTTTCGATCATCGATATCATTGCGTGAGAAACGCTTCGTTGCTCAGACGTAAGGACAGCGTCCAAATCCTTGTCAAATTTCGCGCTCAAGTCACGGAGAATGATGGTGCTATCCGCGATCTCCTCACCGTTCAACTCGACGAACGGTAGCGCGCCCTTCTTAGAGCGGAACTTCATCTTATGGTCCACATTCTGAAATCAGAAGGAAAATAATAAAATTTTAGATTTTTTTCTTTTATCGAAATCATTAATGTATTATTACTATAAGAAATGTGTTCGCTTAGAAAATAAAATTTTAGAATCTTTTCCCTTTATTATAATTATTAATATTCGAATTGCTGGAACAAACTTCTTTTCATATACGGAGATCTGTAAATTTGAAATTCCATATTTCGAAGTGGAAAATACTAAATAACCAAAGTATTATTTGATATTAAGCTAAATATTTTTCCTGCTTTTGAAAATTAATTAGCGAAATTTGGGAAGTAGCTTTTCGACAAGTTCACCATTTGGTGTTTTCTAAAATGTCGGCAGTTCCCTAAAAAAATCACTAGAGTGTTCTTATGCATTTTTTTCTATTGACACTCTAATGAATGACACCTTCCTCGCGTGGATCCGTCACCTTGCATATAATGAAATCTAGCCAAAAGAAATATCATTTTTATATTATACACAATGTATAGTGCAATAAATACATATTTCTCTAAGGATAGACACGCTTTACATTGAATGTTTGGTACGCAATGTTTGAAAGCGTCTGTGCGCGTGGAATCGGAAGCCTTTGCGATACACAACTGTGAATTCACAGGGGGAAAAAAACCGGAAAAAGTAAAGGAAAACCAAGGGGCTTCAATAGCGTCACGACTAAGGCGCGGGCTATTGGTGCTGTTGACTCGTGTTCGAATCTTGATACGAATAAAAATAAGTCTTTCATTTCATTCTGCTTTAACATAAATAAAACATTTATCTTTATCAACATGAATTTCTAAATAAACAGATACGAACTAAGTTCAGGTATTTAACTGGTGCATTGAAATATATATATACAAATAGTTGCACCTGTGGCAAAACGCTACATTTATACGCGTCAGCGCAACACACAGAGTACACATCCTCGCCCACATCAGTCAATAAGATATCTCTGGTGTCCTTTACAGGTGCGATCATATTGCAAAACAGTATTGGTTATACTATACTATATTATACAACAATAGGTCTGTAAGATGATTTCAATGTATATATAGTTTCAAAATAGGGAACGACTTCGATGAAGTTCGATAAGCTAATTGAGAAGAATAAATGGATATAATGTTTCTATAAATAAAAAATAAAATTCCAGCGAGTTAATCATTCTGATATGACATTGATATGTAAGGATATGAAAATTAATACGGATGTGATCCACTTTCTTCAAACTCCGTTTACAATGGGTAAGATTTAAAACACTGTCAATGGGAATAACATTTATATTGCCTGAGATTTCACCTCAGCACATAAGAAACTTTCTAGCTATTTGCTGGCCATCTGTTAGCACATTTTATTGTGAATGAACGGTGACCTAGAATCTCTCGATTTACGACTTTCTTTAAACAAATTGGTACAAAATGATAAATGACACAGCATGTGTATGCAACGTTATTACAAATTTTTGGAGATTCAGTGAATGTAACAATAGTAGAATATTAATATGAATTCTTCCGGGTACAGTGAATATAACTCCTGATTTTGATGTTCTCGCAAATTATACATTCTATTCGTATTTCCATTCCCTCTTCGTCAAAATTACTAGTTTTAACATAAAGAACATTCCAACCTATTCCATTTTAATTCTCTTCTCCTTTTCACCTGCTTATATGGAGCACAACGGATGTTTATAAATCTATTTCAATAGATATCGTATATCATATAGTTGGAGACAAAAATAAGAACAGATAGTGTTATATACTTAAGCTTTATTTATCTTGCACACGCATAGTATATAAATTATTTATTACATAATTGAAATTAAAATTTACGTTTCTACGTAAAAAAAAGGCCGTATTTAACGAAACTTCATTAATATCTATTTCTACTACTTGTTCACTTATTTCTGTACTTAATTGTGTATGAACCTACAATTTTAGTTCTCAACAATTCCCTAAGAAACCAATATGGCGTCGCTGTCGAATCGTCGGCCCGATTCATAAAGAACAGAGGATACTGAAACACAAGGACAAAAAAAAAAGCCAAGGAAACGTGTCAATTACGAATCGACAAGCGGAACAAATGGTGCGCGCTCGTGTCTATAGAAATCACCTGAATTAACCGTACAATAATGTACGAAGAGACCGGAGCATCGAGTCCGGTCCCACGAAAAGGGGAACAACGTCGCGATATATATACGTGGGAATACCTCTTCGGAAAGAGCTCATCATCGTCAGCAATCAGCGACTGCCGCATGCAGCTGCACCATCATCGGAAATAAACGAAAGTAAGTCGAATAGGAAGATCTCTCGGTTCAATGGTGAGAGGAGTGGCGGAAGGTGCGTTGAGGACAGGCCCTAAAGAGTGCAGTACGCGCAGCTTCCGTGCGCATCTTTCCTGTGTGAGTGATAATAGCGATGATGGAAACGACGTGGACGTTTACGACGACAGCGACGGAGGTGCAACTGCTGTTTTGCAATGCGAGTGCGTCGTGATAATGGTGAGTAACGAGCGGGTGGTACAAGAAGGGGTGGGAGTAGGAGATGAGAAAAGAGGTGAGGGGAAAAAGAGGTTAGGACAAGGGGGAAACGAAGAGCAGCGGAGAATATATACCAATGTGAATTTCAGGCAGGAGAGAAACGGCCTAGGGAGAGAGACACAAAGCGGGAAAGGAGAAAAAAAACAAACAATCGAGGGGGAAAACAAATCGAGAAAAAGAGAAGCTTAAACTGGAGGACAGAAAAAGAAGAAACCGGGTACACATGTGCAACGGTAGCCGGAAAGATAAAGGGATATGGAGAAGATACACTATATATGTACTCTCTCGTTTTCGCTGGAATATTATTGGAAACGAGCATCCAGGCTGGACATTGAACTCGCGCGTTGTGTTCGAAACAAACACAACGCGCGACGAAAAAAAATGGAGGGAAAAAATGGTCGCGAGTTGAACGCTGAAGCCGTACATAAACGGAGGGACGACGACTTGAGCAGAAAGCATGAAAATCCGATATGCCCTGGCGAAATTAAATATCCTCTGGCGTAAAATCAATGCAGGCGGTCGGTACTGATTAATTCGCGGGTCCACGGTTCCACAGATGGCGCGGTGATCGCGGTACACCGGTGTGTGGCCCGGCGACGATCGTTAAAAAACGTCCGCGCGCATTCAAAAGCGCATAATAACCGAGAAAAAGAGAGCGAACCGACGCCGTGAAATATCGCGGAGAAGCGTGTATCAATTTCGAGAGATGAAAAGTCGAGCAGAGGCGGAAGGTCGGTGGAGTACAAATTACCGCGGGGCAGCTGCCCTCCGCTCGCGAATCCCGTCGACTCGCGTGTATATAACACGAGACGAGCACGCATGCGCGTTCTCTGTGTACGTTCGCTTGCACATCGAGGGGGGCTAGGGTTGAAGAGGGAAAACAAACCGACGCGAAAGGGAAAAATAAATGCGCGGAGGTGAGACGAGTACAAGAGGGGAAAGAAAGGAGGGCGAGAATCTAAGCGAAAGAGAGATAACCTAGCAAAGTAATTTTCTTCAGATGAGAGGAGCCCCCGAGAGGAATAGACTCTTCGATAAAGCCGCAGAAAACAGTCTAGGAAAAATCGGACTAGGGAAAAGACATTGACCGAACACTGTGGGACGATGTGGAAAATACGAAACCTGAAGAAAAAGGGCCAGAGTACTCTACATAGGAGGAGGAAGAAACAGATTGAAAGAGAAAAAGATGAGACGAGAAGGAACGAGAATGTAAAAGAGAAGCCAGAGAGGGAATCAGGGAGTGGTACAACAGCGAAACGTCAAGGAGGAGGGGCTTGCGTGGGGTTAGAGAGGGAGAGGGAGAGGGAGAGAGAGATAGAGGGAGCATGAAAAACGAGAAAGAGCGAGAACAAGACAAAGTCGAGTAGAGCGGGGGAGAGAAGAGGAGGAGAAGGATAAACGGAGGGTGAATGGGTGGGTGGAAGGGAGAAGAAACATGCCAGAGGACGATGAACTCTGGCGGTAGGCAGCTTCCGTCGCCTGGCAACGTTCTCCTCCCTTTTCCTCCTCCTCTCTCTGAGGCTCCAAGCCGTTATGTCGTGGTATCGTACGTAGGCAGTCCTCGTCATGGACGTAGTAGTCGTGTCATCGTCTTCGTCAGTGACGATCATGGTAGTCGTTGTTGTATTTTCACGTAGTCGTGGCTCGCAGCTTGCGCTGCGTATTGATCGTACGGGATGCTGCTGCTGCTGCTGCTGCTGCTGCTGCTGCTGCTGCTGCTGCTGGTTGCTGGCTGCTCCAGCGCCGGCTAACAGTGAGCTTTAGCCACAGCCCTGTACCAAGGACCAATAGGACCACCACATTCTCTCTCTCTCTCTCTCTCTCTCGACTTTCTACTTGGCTTATACCCACCCATTATGGTTGCCCAAAAATGAAAGTAAATGCGATAAGCTATTGTTACTCTATCTTTTTAGATGCTACAAAAGCCTCTGGTTGATTAATTTGATAGGTGTGGTAGTTGGATGATTATAGAAAAACATAGGGATGTGATAATGAATGTTCTTTCATACTGTTTCATTTCTTGAAACCGTAGAAGAATAAAATAACAAATTGTATTTAGAAGAGAGAATGTGTTCAAGTTGAGATTGGGAGATGTTACAGACATTAAAATAATACAGAATACTGTATTACTTAAATGCAAAAGATTCGTACAGAGATGACAGTGATACAAAGATCTAAATATATACGTAGAATACATGAGAAAATTCTGGCTCATAATTTTACACGATATCGTTCACATACTCAAAATCCATTAGCCATGCATCACATGTGCTACATGTGTGCAAAATGTGAACATCAAATCAATGACCCTACCGTGTCTTCTCCCCATCAAACGTCGAACCTTCGTCTAATTATATCGCAATATATCTCAAAATAACCCAACTTCATCATCAGCTAACTACACCTATCACTTGTACCAATACTACGCTATTTCTTTACCATATACAAAATTGGAGAGCGACATGTTTCACAACATAACCATATTTCTTCCACCATACGCGAGGCATACAAACGAGGCACAAATACATCTAATCCGCGAGTAAGTGTAATTTATGTATCTCTATCATTTTCTACGTTGTATTGATCCTACTATTTTGATTCTTCGCTATAACCAAAATCATAACATTAATACATCACTATATTTTCCAGCACGGCAATAATACATCGACTTCCAAAAGGATTCAAAGTAATGTATGGAACATACAAAGGGAACATAAATACGTCCACAACATTTCTATTGTTCGCCAATTGCAAGAGGAAAGCGCGCGTTCACCGACACCTACACGTCGTGCAGAAATGTCGGACGGCTATCAATGGTTGGAACACGTCGTCTCGATGAAAATACCAGCGAGAGGTGAATGGTTCGCGGCACGTGAAAATAGTTTCACTACACAAGGCTATGTCGTAAAGTCGGCCGCTACCGCGAAGAACCGATCGAGCCGAAAATGAAAGCAAACGCGAGCCGTGACTGCCAAGTCCAACGAACCTGCCACTTGGCAGCCGACGTCCGTGCTCAAGAGTGTCTTTAATACACTGAACCCGCTAAACCTAAATCCATTTTAACCGCGGAGTGTCGGTGCCCGGTGTTGGCACAGAAAACTGTCACTGGCATCCATGAAATTGTCGGTGATCCGTTCGACACGGTTACCAATGAGTCAGCCGATTTTCTTGAATGAAGTTTCTTTCTTACCCTGTATTAACGAGACTCGAAACTCGAATTAGGGGATGGATAGGACGATTCTAATCGGACGTGAAACATATACACGAAATTATTATTTGACGTACAGGGATGAGTCACGTATATGACTCACGAGGGAATAGATGCACACGGTGTAATTCATGCATGAGCACCGTTGCAAGTAAGTTTACAAAGAGTCTCACCGTAATTTATAGCCACGTAATACGCGAAGAACTACTTCGAGAGAATGACAGCGAAGGGAAGTTGTAAAGCAGAATATGTTATTGATAGTTTATAGTTACAGGTCGTTAAATGTGGCACGAGGTCTGTAGAGGGAAAGTGTCAAAACACGAGGAGTGAGAACAACATTTTGTATAGTCGAACGTGTCCTACTTTTGTGCAACATGCTTTTCGCACATCCTTTTACAATTAAATTAATGGCTGCAATTTTGTTGTAATTTTATATAACGCACTTGTAATCTTATCCACCAGAATCTCTTTTTTGCTAATGACACTGATGACTAATGAAACCTAAGAGAATATACAGCGTTATAAGGGTTCCTCCTAGTATCGCATTATCATTTCTACACTAATGCCATTTTTCACGACAAGAGAAACGAATTATATGTATTATAGAGCTTCTAGTGCCACTTTTAATCTTATAGTTTAATATATATATATATGGTTAATATTATAAACCAAGAAAAAATACTTTTCCATTTATACCTTGTTAATGCACAAGGACTGCTACGCTCCAACAAACATACCACCAAGTTAACCCAAAGAGGCGGTTCCCGTCGTTAAGCATCCACTTTTTCCAAGAAATATAGCTTCAAGAAAAACGGAAACGCGAAATTGCGCAGCGTATCTGACAATGGGTCTCTTGGTTGACGATTGTCGCGGAAAATATCCCAGAATACAGAAAGTAGGAAGAAGTTGCCCTTTTTCTTTCTTTCTTTTTTTCTTTTTTTTTTGTATCTCTCAAACAATGGGCAATTTGTTGCGTAAAATGGCCGTAGCTCGGTCACTTTGATGCGCTTCGACCTTTCGAGACCACCGGTATACCTACCACTGTAATGGAGAGGACTGAAAAGTGGTCCCCATTCTCTAACTCGTACACACCAGGCTGGCCGGCCTATCTAACCGTTAACAAATGACCCTATCGCTCGATTACATCCACCGGTGGCCAGAAAGAGAGAAAGATATCGAGGGGTTATAAAAGAGAAACAGAGACTTTCTGGACGTGACAGAATCGTGGTACCCCATAAATATTCCTAATGGGCGCCCTGTCGCGATGTTCAGAAGCTGTAAAACGAGTGGGTCCTTATATTCTGTTCGTGGTCTTCACCGACGATTAGCTTCGCGGGATTAGAAGAGGCTGAAACCGATACAGAGCGGGGCAAGGCGAGATGAAGAAGCTTGTCGTTTTGAGTACGCGAGTACGAGGGGTTTTATACCTTTTCTGATGGTTTCTCTTTGCGAATATCTATGGGGAATTTAGACGAATAGAAAGACACTGGGATAACGCACGAACGTCTATGCGTTTGTGAAAACATTTAGAAATAGAAAAATTCACAGAGTGCTTTCGTACTTAGAACAATAGGTTTATGCATCTGTGGAAGATTTAGAGATCAAATTCACAGGATCATCGTGTGTACGATGAAACCGGGATAAAATACGGATTAATAATTTACTAAAATTGATCACAGAAGTCAGAACGCGAAATACGACAACTCAAAGGCCAAGTCAATTTCAATCCAATCTCAACTCTCAATTATCTGAAAACGGTGCTTGAGAACACATATAAAACGACCGAGATACGAGGTATTAAACGGGAGAACTCTGAAACTATGCGGAAAGTATGTATCTAACAATGAGCGAGATAAATCAACGAAAACTTGGTATAAAATAATTCTCTTTTCACCTCGTATAACTCTCCTCGTTTTTCATCGTTTAATTCGCTCTGCGTTACTCGTCTAAATTCCTCTCCATCGAACCATTTTATAATTCACACGATGACCTACTTGAAAGGTAATGCAAAATGTATCGTTTTCCATAAATTAGAAATCCTCGTTTCCCCGGTAGAATTTCATAGGAGGATCGTGAATGAAGGAGAACCTCGTGAATCTCGAAGTTGCACTAACGTGCCAATTACTATCCGTGGCAACTGATGGAATGGCAGAAGGAAATCCTACGTAATGCGTGGTCCAATGTGGGATGCAGCAGTCTGCATCACTTACGACGAATCTGAAAAGCCTATGAGAAGAAATTACTCGGAAGAAGATTGCAGTAGCTGCATAACACGCCTAATCTTCTGCTCGTTGTCTGCCCCCCTGCCACGAAATTCCGATCCATAATCATACGATTAAATTTTAACGGACAGCGTGCACCATACGTGCCTGTGCAACTGTATCTGATACTCTACCGTTGTCCGACTAGTACAAGAGATACACAGTGCAACAGATGTACGAAAGTATGTGGTCGATTATAATCGTTTCAATTATTGAAGCTGCAAACATTGGACTTGTCTCTGGAGAGACGTTTTATCGATTTATTTTCTGTTTTTTCTCGATACGTACTGATTGAAATGTTTCCAGGCAAGGTGCGACGAGACCGTGGACTAAGTCTAACAGATTCACGAATACGCGTAGCGTACTGTGCATTTTTCTTGGGATGTTTCGTTCGTAATTTTCTAGTTAAACTTTGGTATTTTAATATCTGATGAAACATACGAGGAATTATACGAGGATTTACAAATCACAAAAGATTGGAATTTTTGTTGTATTAAATGGATTAAATTTTTTTTCTTTTGATATTTTAACACCCTGAAATTTGCATTTTTGGAATTATTTAAAGAAAATTGTACTTTCTAATCTGAACGTTCCTATGTTCTGGTAGATTGAAAATTCTTCGTGCAAAATACGTGTTCTTTACATACTACGATAAAAGGCTAATTGAAACGTGGGTTTTAAACCTACGCCTGAAAGTTTCATTAATTATATATTCCATCTAACGAAACTAATTGTGAGCAATCCATTGAACGAATTGAATTTCCCAGCGTAATGACGAAAACTTTTTGTGTTTTAACGACTAGTATTTAATTTATGTTGCGTACAATTTTTTATTTAACCCGCATTGACCTTACTTTAAACATTAAAAGGGTTAAGGATCCTTTTACCATGGCAAGATTGCAGCGTTAATTATGGAGAACAACGGTTTCTTCATAGCACGAACGTGCATAATGAAGATCCCCGGCTACATTCATTTCGAAACGCCTACTTAACCAACGATAAACACTTTTGACCGGTGGAAGTAGGAAATTATGAGAATCTTTTTAAAAGATTGCTTCAATGGCAGGCCTGCAATTAACATTCGCCAAGCTATATATTTACAAACTAACTGAATACTAACTTCTACCTTTTATCATATATTACCGCCAACCAGATAAGCCGAACACTTGTATGCATATCGATTAATTATGATTATGCTACGTAAACGTCCAACGTATTTGTGTGTACGAACGTGACAATACAATTGTTGTGTAATCATTGATAAATGAAAAGGAAGTTGCCGCTTTTTAAATCTAAAATACGAATGTAAATATTGATTATATTTAAATTGGAATTTTTTGTACTTTTAGTTGGAACGTTGAGAAACATTAAGTTGCTAGGTTTTCAAAACCTACTTAACAATATTTCTGTTCCTGACGGTAATTTTAAGAAATACGATATCGCCAATATCTCTCGTATAAATCTGACATTTTCCAAATAAATAGAATAAAAAAAGAAACGTTCGATCCTCTGTCATTTAATTTCAGAATCAAATTTCCTTCTTCCAAACCAACATCTTTTCTTAACAAATAAAAAGAAATTAATAGATCCGATACTATCTACCAGAAACGAGTAGTCTGAAGAATGTAAAGGCCAAAGCCTGAAATACAAATGAGGTATCGTTAAATAAATAAATAATACGCATAAAATCCAACATACGATACGATAAAACCTATATATAAACCTGTATTACCCTATCAAAACACGCAAACAAATCATCTCGTAGCTCCCTCGCCTATTTTGATCGACGACTGGCGATTTTCGATTACGCATTTGGAACAGGTCCACGTATAGAGGATAAGATAAATAAAAATGTAGCGGTACGCGACGGGACACCGGTCGAGAACGCAGAACGAGTCGGCCGGAGCGAGTCGACTCTAGAACTCGGTAGAGAGGTCGGTGGCCGGCCTACCTCAACGTATCGACACTCGATGCCGCACATGTCGGCCAGCAGTTCAACACGTGTGTGTCCAGATAGTTCACCTTGTTCGCCGCGTTTCCGCGTCAACGTGCACCAGCGCCGTCGTCGTTTCACGGGCTACCGCCTCTTTAGCGTTGTGCGAAACGACAACGCTTAGACAGATATGAGATTCTGCCGTGTTATACTTGCATTATACGTACGAACGTACACACACAGTGGCTAGAAAAGGTATTTGTACATCGTTGTATTTGTCATAACATTTATATACTGATCAAAGAAGTTTGTCATTTGGTAGTAAGAAAAATCTGATAAATAAATAAATAAATGCATGGTTAGAGAAGAAGGGTAAGTGCAAATTCTTTTTATAGCTACTTAATATAGCGAATAGTATGCCGACTGGGGAGATACGCTCCGTGGGAGACCAATTGTGAATACATCGAGGGCAATTAGAAAATTACATCGTATTCGTCACTTTCATCGTTGATACGATAAAACTAGATCGCCATTGCTTTTTGCGTCAGCAAATTTGATGATTTTCCATGTAACATTTTGACACGTTAGTTTCCTGATTATTTATTTTAATTTGTTGTATCGTATAGTTAACAAAATATTGTAAGAATGTATCTAAATCTAAAAAGATTCGCAGATAATACGTTAGAATATAAATATTTATATTACGAAGATTACGAAACGCTCGGGACACACGAGCCAAAATTGTGAAACCATTACTGCATTATATGATTATACATCTCTGCTTTAACATACGACATACCGACGATAAGAAAGGAAAAATATTTCAGCCCATCGAACAGATAAAGATCCTCGTTTTTTTCATCATATACAGAATTATCTTGAATTGACTATTTCTATGGCCGCGTACCGATAGATCGTCGGCAATCGAACAATGAACTTCCTTCATTGCCGCGTGTGAGACGTCTTACGAAACGTTCAAGATAATTCTTCTTTGATATCTGGACAATAGAACAGACTCGAAGGAAGCGTCTTCTCGTCTGAGGCCTGCCAAGCCATCATCCACTCGATGCGATTACGGCATCACGTATCCTTGATAAGGGTTACCAACGTCGAACGAAACACACTAAAGGACACTAGTTCTTTCCACGTTCCTCAGATACTGGATAGATAGCGCTTACGTGACGTGTACGTTTACGAGTAAGACTTTCCAATGAATTCTTGTGACCATGTGAAGGTTCTTTTCTTCTGAGAAGTTTTTATCGCTGAAGGCACTCGTATTAGGATTTATATCAGAATAAACATTATCTAATATTTCTTCTTACGAAGATAATTTTTTTTTTTTTTTTTTTGATTATTAAGAGTTTACTTATTTTTCAAGATTTTCGAGATTTTCATTAACTTGTTAAATCGTCGTAAAAGTATCGCGTCAGTACTCGTAGCAATTACGTGCAGTCTAAATAACTCGAAGAATGCCATAACACTTGTCTATCGAAGTTAAAAAGATACATACGATATATACGAAAATGAATCGTTCCGTTACAAAAAGAACATCTTTCTTAAAAAAAATCTTGTTTACAATCTTGAAGAATTAAAAGATAACCTTAGGTAAGAAAAAATCACGATTCTTTACTCGCCATTTCACTCTGATCTGTTCTCTCGATAAAAGTAACTAAACCAATGGGCAAAACCGAGATAAACGAAACACCCTATACGATCCGGTTGAAATCTTCTTCGGGCAGACCCCTAGGGAAAGAATCGCCCTGTATATCGCAACGTCCAATGTTCTTGTTCGTTGTATGTTGAAACGGTGCAATGAACCCACGAACCGACGAAACGAATTTCTCGCGGTCGAGGAATACCACAGAGAGAGAGCAGAACGTTTGGCCGCGTGCAGTCTTTCGAGCGTTCCAACGCGATAAGATAAGCAATGATGAGGTTCAATTGGAAGATTAATTAATTAAGACCCGCGGCAAAGGGGATAAATTGGGTACATTGCGGTGGTATGCCGACACGATGTGCTTCTGTTGCCACTACGCTAAAGCAAACGTCCCCTAGATTCTTCGCCGTAACCAGGAAAGAATAAGAAAACTAAGATTAAGTACTAAGCAGAGTGCTACGACGACTAGGATATAATTGTATCAGAAGAATTTGGAGGATGGAAAAATCGACTACTACATACACCGTTATATCGTTTGTTTTTATTTCGATGTTTATTGTTTATTATACTTTTACATTCTATTTTTGCGAATTTGAGCATATACAGGTGTGTACGGTAGGAACGTAACGGGCAAAGAGGAATTTGTAAAATTGGGCACGCGGTTTTCCTTTCCCGATTCGCTGAGTGACTGCATTTACGGTCATTTTTGTAGGCTGTGTTGTATACGCATCGTTGACAACCGGTGATATTCAATAGAAACGTAACTTACGCCTAGGAGGCATCATCGAATTAATCCATTGCTCGATGAATCACGTTTACACGAATGACGTCTACGATACTCGTAGGTATCCTTTGTTTACATTTGACATTACGTGTGACATTAACGTGACATTAAAATGAAGACGTAGATACGAATATGGATTGAAAGTGAGAATTATAGTAAAATGCATGTTCTCTCTTGTAGGAAGAGGATAATGAAAACAGTGAAATACCATACCTCTGCATCTTTAAATTTCAAACACCCACCATCCAATAATAAATATCTAATAACGAACATTCCTGAAAGAAATTTTATTTTATTTACACATATATACATATATACATATATATATATATATATTAATTATACGAAATGAAATTTGCTTCATAGAAAAGAATAAATTTCCTACAATTTGATAATACGCCTTTCTGTCCTACGATGAAAACGAATAAATGTTAGAAAGACTGCAAAAAGATGCAATAAATATGCCAAGCAGCGAGAAGAAACGTCTACGAAAGAAACTTTCATGGAACGCTGAATGGGTTAACAGGCGAACTTAATGGGAATGGAACAAGAGACGAGAAACTCGGAGAGTAAATAGAAAACGGTTTTACGTGTACGAGACGAGCTAAAAATATTGTAAGTAGGAGAAAACGAGAAGAATTACGAGCAACGAAGGATTTATGGCAGTTGCGCAGCTTGTATTAACGATGGATTCGAAAAAGAAACGTTTATGGGGCCCGCATGATGCATCGCGAGGAAACGTGGGCTCCGTGTATAGTCGCATTGTAATCCAATTAAAGGGTAATTTAATTATGGGCGGAGTTCGATTATCGCAGTTGCTCTATACATAACGGTACTGTTCAATTTCCCTGCCTGTCTAGAGTTATATAACTTCCCATTACAAGTGACTTACGCATCGGTTACTCGTTTCACGATACGAGGAAATAGATCCATCACCTAGGAGGTTACGAGTTCATCCACTACGTAATAAAGAATTCTCCAACATGATCGAGTATAGTAATTACACCGTCGCGTATAATTGGAGCCACGTTGAATTATGAGAAATTTTTTCTTTTTGTTTTTTCTCTTTCTTCCCTTTTTCTTTTCTTTTTTTTTTTCTTTCTTTTTAGCCCTTCCTCTTGAGAAGCGTGTTGAGTCATGCGATGTTTTCTAAACTGAAAATCTTTTTTGGTCTACACATCGTTTGATTTACTACACGTAATATATATATATCGTATATATATCGTACGCGTGTGAGTTGATCTAGTACATAACGAAGAAATTTCTAATATAATGAAACACGGTAATTACAGCGTCGTGTTTAATTGAAGCCAAGTTATCGAGGAATTTTTGTTATTATTTTTTTTTTTTTTTTTTTTTTTTTTTTTTTTTTTTTTTTTTTTTTTTTTTTTTTTTTTTTTTTTTTTGAAACTTTTCTTGGAGAAGTGGTTCGGGTCGGCTTAATTGCAGCTAAATTAAGGTGTAATTTTTGTTTTTACTTTTTCGGGAATTTTTCTTGGAGAAGTGGGTCGGGTCATGTAACACTTCCTTAAAGTGTTTGCGCTCGTACATTCGTTTCCGAGAAATTCTTTACCGTTCGTTTCCAATTTTGAAAGATCTCTTTTCCATTTATATGTCACGTTAAACTGGCACGGTATGCTAAAAGAAATTTCCAATTCGTTACTTTTATTTGCATTTACGTTAAATGCGTAAAAAGTAAGTGGAAGTTAATTTCAAGATTTTCTCTCGCACTATGGTTAATAATAATCCGTTTCATATCATATTTAAACAAACTGTAAGAGGTGAAGAACCTCGTATAAATATCCTATCGATCGCACAATAAAGACGAGGGTAGAAAGAGATGGTCCGATGAAACAACAATAACAGCTTTGATCAAAGATAAAATTACACCAGCCAGACGGAAAACCATAATGAACTGCTACGTATGTCCTACGTATCTCCTTCAATATGCATATATAGTATGCCGCGATTATTTGCGTGTAACTTTTATCTCGATCGAATTAGACAAATACGTGCTCCTTTTTTCTTTAATTCAACGATATATACATAATCAACAATTTAATTAACCGTTAAACGAAACCAAAGATATACATGTACTGTATCGTTTATATATAATATGTACGATATAAAAATTGAACGGTTTCTTTCAACAACCTGTATAGAAAAATAACTTCTAACTACATCCAACTATAAAAAATATCATATCTTCCATATTCGAGAACATCCAACGATCAAAAGGAACAAACGTAATTTTCTTCTATCAATTAGGATCGACCATTAGAAAAAGCTGAGAAATAACCAGGGATATCGTAAATTTGAACTACGTTGAACTGTAGAAAATATCGCGTGGTCTTGACAACATCTAATGGAAACAAGGGAACGACATTATTTTCTCCACCTAACTATCATATCTTGTTTTCACCAACGATAATCGGCCATTAAACAGAGTGGAAGATAAGTAGAACTGAAGTTCGTAGACGGATGCTCGAAATCCCACGAATACTCTTCACGCGATTCCGGTGTGACTACGAAGTCAAAGGTTAAACGACCCTGCATTCCCGAAACGAGCATCGTCACGGAGGAAACTAGCTTAAATTATCCGACAATATGGGATCGTTCGTTAAGAAGAACGAATAAGAAAAAAAAAGAAAGAAAAAAGATGGGAGAAGGGAATGGATGAGTTACGGAGCACGTCAATTGGTCGCTCGCTAATCAACGACTTCAAGAGAGCAAAACGACTACCTTTTTCTTCCTCCTGTTCGTCTCTCTTCTTTTCTCCGCCTTCAATTCCACGTCTATTTAAGCCCTCTTTTCTTTTATTGTTCCTTTTCGTTGACAAAGATCGTTGTACGAGTATATACGTACTCGTGGATACCGAGTTCTTGTAATGATAATAAACAATGTAGTAAAAAAAAAAAAAAATGTAGAAAATTGGAATCGTAACTCGACAGCGTAATATGGAATTTATTGAAACTTGGAAAGTTTACTTTTACGATGGATTCAAATTTGTATATAATTTTCTTGCAGAATCTATACGTAACGTGTTAGAATTTTAGGTAAGTAGATATTAATATTATTATAATAATATTATTAATAATATTAATATATATAATTAATATTAATAATTAATTATTATATATTATTATAATATTATATTAATATTATTATATTATATTATTTTATTATTATTATATAATTATATTATATTAATATTATAATATTATTATTTATTATAATAATATTATAATAATATATAATAATTAATTATTATAATATTATAATAGGATTTTACACCGTAATATGGAATTTATCGAGCTTTATTTTTATGGCGGTAATCGTTGTATGATTCATCGATAAAATCTATCGTATACCGTACGAGACTCTTACTATGATCCGACAATTTGAAAAGATCGAGTGAAATAATTTCTTCGGGAATTTATAAAGGCCAGAAAACGAGAATCGTTACTTGGTTCTCTTTTGAAAGATAATATCCAAATACGTGACCATTGGGTGTTAACTTCTCGAGGGACAAATTTATTAAGGCTAGTACAAGATAATTATCTTTTTCTTTTCTTACAAGAATATTATCCAAATACTTGGTCATTGAGCGGTAGCTTCTTGGAGAGACAAATTAATCAAGATTACAGAAATTTTCTTCTGGGAATAACAATGTACAAATACCCGATTATTGAACGCAATGATCCGAAATGCAACAAGAGAATTTCAACAAGAATTACGTATACTCGGAAATATTTCTCTAAAATATTAGAGAAACGCTTGTCGCTAACAATTAATTAGAATCACGTTAAAATTAAAGAAGAGCTAAATGTATACATTATACGCTGATATCCTTCAATGGATCAAGATTAATTTCCCTGGCGATTCATTTATTCGCAAAAATGTTCATTGTATCTTTCCAATTAAAATAAACAGAGAGGCTAAAGCAACCGTTCAATTTTTCTATTTTAATGCTTCGATTTCAATATTTAACGAATCTTTAACATCAATTTAACGACTCGTCTTTCGCGTAAATTCGCCCCCCCCCCTTTTCCCTTTATATCGTTAGTTCGCAAATTATCCTCCTACGTTGCTTCTCCGATTTTCTGTAACGAACAACGATCATCGCTCGTGTCTTTGTTTCGTCGTGTCCAAGAGATATGCACAATCGGCCAGGTCCATCCAGAGGTCTCGACGCTATTTTAAGAAGCCTCTGCCCCCGCATTCGTTGCGGCGACTTTATTTCTGCCGCGATAGAAACCATCGAGACGCACGGCCAGAAACCATTTGGCCACGAAACAGTGTTTCTGTCTGTAAATGCTTCGTCCACTATGAAATACATGGTTGTCACGGTGACGAGAGATCGTTCAAGGGAAATGATTTTCTCGCGACGGATTAGCCGGAATTTCTTTGCCATTTTCTGTTTTCGTTTTTTCCCCCTCTTTGCTTTTTCTCCTCTTTCGAACACGCGTTCGCGCCATCGCGATATTTCCAAAAATAGAAACATTATTTCGGATTAAGCCTTCCAGCGAAATTTTAATTAATTTAGTTAAAAAAAAAAAAAAAAAGAGCTGAACTTCCTCAAAGCGAATCGTCAACGTTTGAAAAATCTGTCGAATATTTCTGATTGAAAGAATTGTCTTTCCAACGTAGCAAAGACTCGCGATAGACATATGATAATCGTCGTAGTCAGAGATTAAGAGATCTCTTGAAAGTTCGGAGATTGGCCACGTAGAATTACAATTTCAACGATAGCCTTGTCTCGCGAATGAACTTTTCTACCTTTGCGAATATAAAAATAAATACGATTCTTTGAAACCATATACCTTTATCATTTACGTATATTTGCACTGGTTGCAGATTGCGATCGAAAAAGGAACGCGACTTATGCCAGCTGCGTGAACCATTCTACAGAAGCGTAGCACAAGCAGCGTAGCGATAACGGCGAGCAAATATGCGCAAACATGTTACTTAAACCAGTTGCGTCATACGAAATTAAAAACGACCTTTCCAAGTTCCCTTATCTCACGCACAGTGTTCTAATACCTGTGCCAGACACACGTGTCAGAATTTTCTGTCACGCGAATCCATTAAATATAGCTTAAAATTTGCTCGAAGAAATTTCTTTCCAACGTCGACCACGTATTTTCGCGAGAAGAACGATTCTTTAACTCTGTCCCCTTATTTCATCGAAAAATCTGTCTCCATATTTCTTACACTTGTCTCTACGAACGTAAATATGAAACCTAAGAGAATTATTGTATCATATCGATTACGTTTCTTTATTTATTCCTCGCTATAGCCTTCTATAATTATTATAACTTTCTTGAGTATCGTAATAAATTATGAACGTTTGTGCCAACTCGTATATCTTTACGAACACGCCTAAAGAAATATAATATACCGTAATATAATGAAATCTAAAAAAATATAATATGATAAAATATAAAAACATCCCAGATTTATATCGGCCTCTAGATATTATAACGAACGTTTTACTTTTCCCTGCGCGTTCTCTGTATTTCTGCATACTTAGATGTTCCATAAAATGTTGTATTCTTATACTATTTATTACGGTAAGTAAAAAGTTATAGGGTTTCGTGTATCCTTATTTCTCGTTACTTTCCTTACCTTTTGATCTACTTTATCAATGGTTTTGTAATTGTTTCGTCAATTTTCAGTCAAACATTTTCCACTTTCCGAATATTGCTTACTTAAGTGGAATACTCGGGAACAATAGGAGAGATATCTGAAAAATTCTATTTGGTCGGCAAAGTTTCCCCGACTTATTTGCCTAAGGCCATACTTACGACAGCTACATCATGTTCTTGGAATTCTCATGCTTTGATCAGCCGCAAATGTCTTTATAACGTGCGCTTTAGAATACCTAAGAAGCTTCGTGAAGCAAAAGCTCTACACAACGTACATACGGTTCATGTTCTCCGTGGATGATTTACATGAACGGGTTTATAATGATCGTAAAACGGTAACATCTACGTACTTTTACTGTATAAAAGAAACGACATGGAGGAGATCAAGAAATTCATAGGACAAAAGTGCGAATAGAGGACGGATCGACAATCGAACTACCACGATGATTAAAGTCGCACATGCACGATATTTTTCAAGAATGCGATTAATGCAAAATGTCTAAGGTATCAAAAAAAAAAAAAAATATATATATATATACTTTGAATGTGAAATAAGATTCAATGGAAGCTTGGCATTGCGAAAAATAACGTAGTTTCGAAGTTTCTCAAACGTCGAACAAGTATAGTTATCGAGTTCTTCAAACTGTGAATTAGGCTAGTTCATATTCAAAAGTATACTTTGTTCCATATAAGAAAAGAACAGCGGAGAAACTTTCCAAAAATAACACCAGCATTTACAAATAATATAATAAATAATACAATAATATAACAATATGATAAACACATACAAAGAACGAATTAAGCCGAAGAATTACACTCCTAAAATACGTTCGTGTTTCATACATTTCAATTTATACGTACGTATATATTCGTCTTTTTTATTTATTCGAATATTTTTGGAAATATCCGTGTTCCCATACTTCGAATTTTTCACACTGTAGATAAAACCGAGTTGTTGTTCCGATGACGCTCCATAATCGGAATTGTTTGCGCGAATAAGAAGAAAGTTATAATTATCCAGAGGAAACATTAAAAACAACCAAGGTTTAAGAATGAAACGACGATCGATAGTTATCGATCGTCTTTAAAAATAAAAGTGTACCGTAAGCTTGAAACGATCGACCAGCTGCCACTGGTATCCTTATTATTATTATATTTTTCTTACTACATTCTACACGTCGAACTTTGCCTCGACGACATTTCTATGTCGATATCCTTCGTTTAAAGAATCCTGAGACACCTCGTATATTTTTGGATTTGCAGTAAAATCTCCGTGCAGGGACCGCGATCGATATTACGAAATTTACACAGATTTCTTTTTATACGCCTTAAATGGACACCATGAAATTTAATTGATTGCAATATTTACGTTTATGTGTGTGTGTGTGTGTATTTTAGGGTTCGCGAATGACGACACGTTGCACCAGGTGCGACATTTTATTTCTTTTCCAGGGATTTAAATGACCAGGTGAGTGAGTCAGCCTGTTTCTCAAGCATGGCACGTTGAATTAGGTACTGCGTATATCTCAAAGAAGAATGCAGCGTTTAAAGGAGATTTCGAGGGAAGGTAAATCCTTCAAACGAACATTAAAAATTGTATAACAATCGTCAAACAATTAAGGATAATTTTAGACGATTATCAAATAAAAATTCGAATTATTCATTATTATAATTTTTCTTTTAAATTTCTTTACATAGATAGAAAAATAGAGCGAAGTTTTGAGCGTTTGATGTTGCATGATTCGTGTCGGTATGTTTTTGGATCTGTCGTCAAACTAATTTCATGAAAGATCGCGATCCTTCTTTCAAAAAGGCAAAACTCTCGCCTGGAATCCTCGGCTTTGGCCGATATAGAAAAATCTGTTTCGCGATAAATTGCAACTACGAAAAAGTGACAACACTTTGCCGCGAAATTTAGTTTTCATTTTAATAGAGTAAGAATATTACAGTGGTTATTTTACGTTGTGAAATTTTGCTAGGAGCTTTTAACGGCTTTTCGAGTGTTTTTTTTTTTTTTTTTTTTTTTACCAGTCGACTACGTTCGACGCGCGTACACGTCAATCGAAAACTTCGAGATAAAGTATTACCATTCACTATAGAGAAATACCACACTGAGATCAACGAAATTTCTTAAATTCTTCTTTCTTTAATTTTCCTTGTTCGATCTAGTCTTATTATTTTCTGGCGATTTGTAAGTTTTTAATAACAACACCTTTTTCAACGATGAATCGTCGATTTTCCATCGAATAAAAACGTAATCCCTCCTCGTTCTCCTTTACATTTTTCGTAAAATTTATTACTCGCCGTTGCTTGATTTTAACTGCGAAATACTGCTTAAATACGAACGTTCGCACATCGAGGATAAAAACTATATCTCCTTGAAAGAAGTATACATTTATGTACGTTCCAAGGTTTTGATAGCTTTATTAAATTACAAGCTTGCTCTAGAATTCTGAACGCTGAAATTAAACGCTTAATTAAACATTTTTTAAATATCAATATCGGAATAATAAGTTGATACATTCAGAATTATCGCATATATAAATCGCTTTAAATCACAGTTCCGTGAATAATCAATATTTTATAGCCTTCTTCCCGCGGATCTCTTTTCTACTAAATCTCGAATCATTTCCTAGATCCACAAACGTTATCGACTAATGATCGGACGAAGCCTAATCGACCGATGAATTTCAATTACTGTATATTAAAATAGACAATCTGGAAGATGGTATCCCGCTGCGGGTAATCACCCACATGCTATTTCTCAACTAAGATATCAAAATTTACCAAATGTCCCTGTGGACAAATTGTAAAACGCAGAATAAAATAAATAAATAAAAAAAATTACCGTATATATTGCGTTTCAAGTTGTAACCCGTTATTACACCACCAATACGACTAATCAGCAGACGTGCGTACAGTGCGCATATACTGGGTGTCTCAAGATGGTATGAGAACCAAGCAATAACTTATTCCGTGTGCAAAAATAAGTCGCAAACGTGGAACAACAATCTTCTCGTTCGAAGGTTAGTTCTGAGGAAAATCAAATTTCAGAATCCGTGGAATACGTGTATTTAGAAATCGGTCGAATCAGGTCCGAATCGATGCAACTTTCTTGTGTAACGCTTCGTTTTCGTTAATATCGAGTACCAAAGTAATCGACGTTCCTAAAATTCCAATGTTTAAAACTCTTTACCAACTAACTAAACTTTACCAACCAAACCGTTTACGTTTGCTTCTGTAGTTATCATCTATCCGGTATTATTATCTTTGCTGCATCGACAGCCAACCGAACGAGCGATTTAAACATTCGACCGCCACAGTAGCAAAACCCTACACGAGAGAATTCCATTTCGTACTCTTCGCCTACTTTCCAATATAAAATCATCCACGACTCGATGCTGCCGCCTATTTTAAGGCACCATATACATGGTGTCTTAAATTGATATTAAATAGATATATAAATTATTTTATTTTAAAATGATAAATTATATTATAATATATATATTATATTATATGTTATATTATATTATATATTATATATATTATAATTATATTATATATTATATATATTATAATTATATTATATATTATATATATTATAATTATATTATATATTATATATATTATAATTATATTATAATATATATATTATAATATAATTTATCATATATATATAATATGTATAATATATATACATATATAATATAATATAATATAATATAATATAATATAATATAATATAATATAATATAATATAATATAATATAATATAATATAATATAATATAATATAATATAATATAATATAATATAATATAATATAATATAATATAATACAATATATATACATATATAAATCGTTGCGAGCAGATTTCTCAAGTGCAGGCATGATTACTGGCGATTTACGGTGTCATCGATGCACCAGCTGGTGGACGGTACCACTTTTACGTGTCTGAAGGCTCTCTGAATCGGTTGGTGAGCTCTCGGCACTCAAGTAGTGCTAACGTAACGGGATCGCTAATATCGCCGGTGTCGTGTTACAGATTACGAGTAAGCTGTATTACACGTCTGTTTAGCGTTGCTTAGATCTTACGGACCCTCGTAGCGTATAGCTCAGGCTTATCTAACGTTGAAATAAAATTCAGAAGAGCACATAAACGCACAGAGCAAGGTGATTTATCGTTTAATTCGAACTTGCTACGGATCTCAATAGTTTTTAATCTCATTTTGGCTACGACGAAGAAACAGGTTTTCCAGTGCGTGAAGAACACTTTGGAGGATGAAGATATACTTGAAATCGCTTGTATCAATGAAAAAATTGTCTGAAGGAACTGGAAAACATGGCTAAAAAAGAGGCGTTATATATCGTACAATACGGCCATGATATTGCAATACGAATTAATATATATATTCTGTTAATTGAATATAGCAAATAATAGGGAAAATAAAAGTCTACGAAAAAAAAGTATTCGAAGTATGTCTGAAAAGAAGAGGCATTATAAATAGCGAAAGAGTAATTTCTTTAATAATCGAGGAGAACTGAGTGATCTCTAAAATTATTTCACTTAATTTAATTGATAACGGTCTAACGAGCGAGACTGCTGAGGTTGATCTTCTTCGTTATCCAGCTCCATTCTGCTTGAATGAAATACCAAAGGGAACTATTAAAGACGGAGACTTCTAATTGCATTCGTAGTACATCAATTATGGACTAACAATCCAAAGATCCAAGTTGTGAAATTTTAACCAACCCAGAACCTAGTGCTTTCTGACACGCAAGATCAATCTTTGAATTTACTATTCATATCGCAACTACGGGATAAAGCGATCACAGAGGAAAGGCCCGAAATGTAAACTGCTAATTTTCAAGCAAATCTCTCGGATCCTAATTGTCCAGACGACCAGTATAATCAATCGTCTAATTAAATACCGAATTGATATCATATTTCGGAAAATTCTATCCTCAGTGTGTGACCTTTATTTGGTTTGAAAAAAAAAAAAAAACACTTTTTCATGCCAAATCATCCATCTTTCGATCGTTATATAATAATTATAATTATATGCGAATCGTATTTACTTTGGAAAACTCTGCCTTCCGACTACGACTTTTACATTCTGTACGATGTAACGACAATCGAGACTTCACCGTGTCGATTCCAGGACATACCATTCCAGTAAATCATCGACCATGAATAACAGCCGTCTGTTTTCTGATCGTTCTGCTCGATAAGGAATCGCCGCATTACCCAGGCATAATCGCATTGCGTTACGTTAGAATCCGCTAATTTATAACCGCCTCGTTAGGATAAAGCGTTTACCGATATACCCGTATACCGATCCACTCGCATTCGATATTAAATAATTATCCTCGGCGAGAATCAATGCCTTCTGGTCACTCAATGAGAAGTATCGATTCAAGAGAGAAATTTCTTACTTTACTATACGAGTATTCTGTTTCAACTGACAGAAAGAATAATTTGAATCTTATCATTATTGTTATGTATTTATGTCGACGTATGCGATTGGACGAAATTTGGCAAGTTCCATAAATTTTCGAACAGCTGGATTTCAAACGGAAACGAAGAATGTTGTATTTCAATGAAATATGAAAAAAAGTATATAATATAAAGTATAAGACGTTGCGTTATTTTATTACGAATTATCGTGTTAACGTTACGAATTAAATTCTCAAGAAATCTGCTTTCGGAAGGTTCTTCCAAAATTTCCGGGAAATTTCAAATCTTGATATTTTTACGTCGTTCCAAGTATCAAATCTCGTGCTCTAGCGTCAAATGTTTCGTGTTGCTTTCGTTTCGGGCTGTATCACGCAGCCCGTGTTACTTACAACGTTTATCGTTATATTTAGTGTCAACGCGAATATAATCAGGGCATGCAGGTAGTTTTCACTACAGTACTGAAAAAGTCTGTGATAAAATCGACTGTTGGGCTAATTTCGATCTTCTGTCGCAAACGATAGATTCCATTTTCGCTGCGGGCTATAATTGTAAATAGTTGGGAAATAACGAGCAATTATCAGAAGTAGAATTTAACGATTCTAAGCAATAATAATATTTGTACGGTTGAAATTGATCGATTACGTTGTAATGCTTAACATTTGAAATTTAGCTAAGAAGATTAATGCCTGATTTGTGTGGTACCTACGATCCATGATAATTATCAGAAGTACACACGTACAATTTTCAGTGCGTACGTACAGATATTTCTTAATTCATTGCTCAAGCAAGGTAGGTGTAAACACAATCGCTTTTCTAAATTGGCTCTTTGAAACGTATGTTGAAATATTACATTCCGATGCAACCACCTGTCTGCGAAGGAAAGGAATTTAACGAATACAAGCGACAAATATTAGCAAAGTAATACAAATCTAAATATTCAAGTATTGTAAGGCGAACGAAGCTTATGACGTTGATTGTACCAATCGAAATTCTCCACAGTCTATTTCGCCAAGCGAATTTTCTTCCTGGTCCTTCTATGATTTTATCGCAGAAACAGCTAAGCTTTATAAATTTAATCGTATCGATTAAATATACAATTCGATGCAATTCTCTTTCAGATTGTTTTAACGCTTAACCGAGCGCCGCGACTTGCATTCAAGTCGATATAATTTAACATCTTACAACAATCACTTTCATTATATTTATTATATCATGTTATTCGATATTTAGGGAACGAATTGAAAACTCCTCGATCTTAATTTTTCAATAGACGCTTCGTTACTCGCTTTTATATTGCTACTATTTTATATTGCTACTATTTTATATATTATTTCATATGTATCTTTCGTATAAGCAACTATAGTTCCTATCTTGAAATTTCGGCAAAAACAAAAAAACATTTATTAATTCGATGTAATATCGAAGCCATGAAAAGCTTGCGGTTTTCCGGTATCGAGAGCAACGCCGAGTTGCCCAACCGCACTTCATGGATAAATAGGTAAAATAAATAACTACTTAACGAAACCGCGCATAAATTTCCCGCCGATTTAAACGAAATATACATATACGTACATGTACGTCGTGCGGATTCAACCAAAATGTATAGAGTGTATATATACATGGGCCGGATTCAATCAAAATATACACAACATATATATATATACGTTGGCTGGATTCAAAGTACTAGAAAACAGCGTAAACAGTGAAACCGTTTGCTCGTATCGTGCTAAGGAAGTGGCGCTGTTTACATTTCCACATAGAAATTCTTGCAAAACGTTATTGGCAACGAGAAATTTGAAAAATTCGGGGATATCCCATCGCGTAATTTCGCGTAATCAACTAAATTAGAATATTACAGTACAATTACGTATAACCGTGTTACTATATTATATATAACTGTAGCGCACGATTGCTATTAAACAAAATCTACTACCAACCAATTATTCGATCGAATAACTGACCCCTTATAATATTTCTGCCCGCAATAAAAAGAAACAACGCAATTACGAAAGGTTCAACCTTCAATTGTACGCTCCAAAGCCTGCAACACCATCATAACCAATAAATTACTCGAAGACAGCCTACAGTTCAACACCTAACCTCTAAACGCCAATCATTCCCATAAATACATTCCGAACATAACTAACCTTTACAATCTACCTAACACCGTGTGGCAAGCGTCACTTATATATTTGCGTTCATCGATTGATATCGACTATCGTCGATTAAACGAGAAATTTCCGAGCTATCGAATATTCACCTAACAAACGGAAACGCTTTCTACCGGTTACAAATATGTCGCGTGAACGTGTTTCCTTTGACACGCGCACGTATTCGAAGCAGGCTGCAATAGTATATATAGTTTGGTAGTTGGTATCGCGAAGGTATTTGGTCGATTGTAGAGATGTTTTATCAATTGTTACCGATATAATGATTCACTGTTACATAATCGATATCGAAATATATGTAATTTTTGTACACCGGATTCAGCTGCGCGGTAGCGATATACATGTATGTGTGTGAGTATATGCGCGCGCAGCGACTCAGAGAACGGAAGAATATCACTGTTTCTTAAACATGGTAAAAGAGGGTCTAAAAGAGTGCTGAAACGCGTGTAATAGGCATCCATGAATATCTTGTAAATCACATAATAAATAAATACAAAACTATCGTATCATCATCTCTACATGTAATAAAAATGTTTATAAATATTTATTTCGACGATCACGATCCACAATCCTCAACAATTAAATCATTACCATATTATTAACCTAATAACACGACATTAACGAGATCCGACTATCGCCATTATATCGAGAAAAAGACTTGAAACGAATTTGCAAAGAGATTACAAGATATTCAGCGTGTCTTTTAGAATAAAATTCAACGTTCGATGATACTACCTCTAACGCTTGTTACGATATATCTAAGAGCGCTATTCGCGTTGTAAATTAATTTCCAAAATCTACAGTATACAGAAACGACGAATTATTTACCGCGAGCGTATAAGAAGCTTCACAGAAACGACCAAAATATTTAAACAGTCAATTATGAGCTATATCGATAATAGCCAAACAATATTTAGCGAGACTGTCTTTAACGCTAATCGCATGCTCAAGGCTACCGCGCATTCGTGCGGTATACTGACATCCTATGAAACGTATATTTCTAATAAATATCTCTTGTAACTTCTATATAAATTGTCAGATCAGTTTCAAATTTTACCAGCATAATCGGGGCACTCGTGTCTCGTTACGCTGCTAATGAAATTTCGAAATGCATTATGTAACACGTACACGATACACGCATACGTAAAAGTTTTCTACTGCAAGTGTTCAAATTACTTTCGTCGGCTACTGTATATGCGCGAGCGACAAAAGCCAATCTGTATTCATAGAGCACGACAGGACGACGAGAGGCGATTCAATAGACCAGCCACGGACGAGTCGAACAAATCGAACGGAGGATGCTTTATATAGCGATGGAAAGAACGCGTATATCGCGTATTGCGTCTTCGAATGGACAGTCGTCGGACGGAAACCGCGTCGCGTTGATTTATAATGCGATACCTATTGACGACCGTCCATGGAAAACAACCTCCGTGTGTAAGGCCTTACACATGTACACGTACGCTTTATTCTTTATGTATCGCGTGCGAGCAGACAATGACGATATTACGAGCGCGCTCAATGGTCGATCGAAATTGATTTCTTTCTGTAGGTAAATGAACGTGTCTGTATGCAAGGTTATTGAGCGAAGTATAGAGTTGAAATCTGGAGTAAAACAACGAGACGTCTGTATCGCCGTTTGCAAGACGCTCGGTAGGCAGATGAGAAATTACTTGGCTTGTTTCGAAATTGGGTATCGGTAATTGATTTGACGTAGATCGAAGATGTTTGAGGAATTGAGTTAGCTTGGTTTTTTGTACGAGTTAGCTAGTTAATCTTGGTTTTTTTTTTTCGATCGTGTAATAAAGAACGAGATAAAGGAATACCTTGCGGGATGAAAGACAATAAAATTCGAACGATTAATGATTATTTCGTAATAACACGGATGATCGTTTAATGTGTTTGAAATAGATGGAATACGTTTGAAGATCTACGCTTTTCGAATAACGAACCATTTTTCGAAATGAATTTCTACGAGACATTTAGAACGCGTAAAAAGCAGAGAAGGTTTCTTGCGCGGTAATGCAATTTCCATTGATATTCTCCTTTATTCCTTTCGCCTTCTTTACACGGTACAACAGGCGTGATTTCAGACAAAAAGTAGCGAAAAGAAGCAATCAACGGAAGCGAAATTTATCGTCGATCTACGTCATATATAAATATGAAAACGAAATAGCGAAAAAAAAACGATTTGAGTAACCGCAACGTGAATAAGCTATTTCGCAAGTAAAAACTTGTAACGAAGAAAAAGTGGAAAGGCGAAAAGGCTGCAAGATAAAATCGTGACGAATGGAAGAAAGGTCTCGTGCATCGACAATGATCCTGTTACTACGTCGGAAATTCTGTCTTCAATTGAAGATAACATCTACTACTGCCTACGGTCGTGCGGTAAGTTGCTTTAGTTGCAAAGCGAGAAACTGCACAAGGGAATCACGTGCAACGTGATTAGGAAATTTTCCTTGAAGAACAAATCAGAAGGAAATGGTGGTAGCCGGCGAGTTTAAGTTAAACGAACCTAATGCTCACGGGAATAATAAATGTCTCAATTAAGAAGAAGGTTTATTCCGCTGATAAAACGAGCGCGAAAGACTACACAATTAGACAATCGTATACTTATTATCTTGATGTATTATCTTGATTATTAAAATACCTGTGAAAAAATAAACCATCTGCTTATCTAATTAACACACGGGAGGAGAGTTTCCTTGTAGTCTAAACAGTTTTATAATAAAACGTAATTCAAGAGAAATATCTTTCTAAATTGTAAAATATACAGTTTAAATACCGTACGAAATCTACAGTGTAATACAGCGAGGAATAACGTTATTGGAACAATTGCAATTTCTTCTTGAGTCTGTTAGGATCTTAACATTCTTTAGACTACTCCTGGGCTATCGAAATTTTTCAACAGTTTTTTTTTTCATTAAAAATAATTATATTATTGCGTTAAATTAAATTTATATCGATATCGTTACGTGTTATATTCATAATTATACTTATAATTATACTTATTAAGAAGATGTCCCGATAGAAAGAGAAAAAGGAAGGACAGATGAGTTTGTTTTCGCTGGCATTTTTCTATCGTTAGATAAGAACACGAATACTTGAACGAAGAACAAAGGTACGCATAAGCCATAAAATAGCAAGGCACGTCGCAGTCTGCGCAAGGTAATCATGGTGCACGCATAGGCATGAGAAAAATGCATATACTTTTAACGTGTGTGGATTCATCGATTCAAGGATATTCAAGAGCGCCATTACGAAATTCTCTCTCGCTCTGAAATTCTTTCAAGCCTCGTTTCAGCCGAAAGAAAAATTTCATTTGCATACTCCGTCACGTTATACGTATACGTGACGATATGCGCGATACAAATGAAATTCGCGTCCAGACGTTTCGGAAATGTTAACGAGAAACTTCCGCATTCCTTGTTACCTTTTTCATTAACAGAGAAGAATTCTGCAGGGTTATTAAAATTACACCGCGCTTCCCCTCTTTTCTTATAGAAATATATCTGTGGCTGATATTATTCATAGAAAAAAAAAAACTTTGTAAAATATTATTTACGAAGTATCGTAAGGTATTATTGTTATTAGTGTTATTTGTAAACAAAGAAATACTACCCACGGAAAAAATGTGCAAGTTATACCGCGGTAAAATTACTGCAATAATTTCTTACCCGAGAGAAAGCTTGCGCTTTTCATCGTAAAATACGTACAAAATTAACCATATTTTCAAGGAATATACTTAGGAAACGATGAAAAAAAAAGAAAAAGATAAAAACTGTTCAACCAATTACTTATCGAATTATCGATTTCAAGGAAACGATAAGTGCGTATGGTTTGCGCAAACACGAACGTTTCATTTTCATATAAAGCTAGAGTGTCAGAAAAAATGTATTTAAGTTTATTTATCTGCGCGATCAAAGCTTTTACCGCGAAATAAATACCGCCTGATAAACCCGTTGCAAAATGTAGCTGGGAATAATAATTTGTTACCAACGAGCATAGAATGTTTTTCGTCTGGAAAGTTATAAAAATATCGATCAAAAAGTTGCACTACTTTCGTTCGAAAATTACTGCTAATTTATATTACGGCTGTAATATTCAAATGCAGTAAATTACAGCGCCGTTATAACGCCTCGTAAAACCTCCATTAAAACGCCTCTATTATTAGCATCCACCAATACGTCCATTCCATTAACATTTCCATTAAGATTATTATCGGGAATTCCAAAAAAAATCCGCCGCTCATTGAGGCTCGTACAGTAGCCTCAATAAAGAGAATCGAGTTACGCCGTTCCAACAGCCGGAAGGCACATTGGACACCTCCTCCTCCTCCCCCCAACGAATCAAAATCATTCTCGTTGCAAAACTCGAAAACAATGTCGTTTTCTCGATCCTTACTAAAAATTAGCTTTGTGCGTTTCGTTACACGGTTAACGTGATTCAACGTTCGCAGAACTATCCTGAGAAAATTCGACTAGAATTGGTAAAAACTTAGGGGAACTAACGAGTCTACACGCAAACTGTAGATACCTATGCTTTAAAGTAAAGAAATATATCTTTGAAATATATTTTAGTACCACAGATTTTTGATTCGCGTGATATTCTTAACGTACATTTTCCATTTATTTATGCGAATAATACCATAATTGTACGCACGTCTGATCCAATGTATCAGGTTGTCCCGAAAGTATATTTTCTGTTGTAAGGGAATAATAGATGCACAACCTTTTCTCCTTTTATATCGTTTTATCGAATCATCTACGATCCATTTTCTTCTATTTCCATACATATTTCTATTTCTATTTCTTCTTCTATTTCATACATGATTCGACAGAAATAATATAAAACAGAGAACGTGATGCGTCCATTATTTCCTTACAAGACGAAAGAAACTTTCGGGACAACCTAATAAACGAGATATGCTAAAAGTTGGTATCGTGTTGATACAGCCAAACATCGTTGGCGTAATACTATAAATAATTTTGTCGCAGTGCGATGCGTGAAAAGGTTCGAGCGTTCAAATTCCAAAATATCGCTCGCGCACGTACTGCACATTTGCCCAATTCTTTGCATGTCCTCGTCTCTGTTACTGTTCCGCTCGAGAAATACGATACAACAGGAAATTCTACCCGAATTAATTCTACGTCCAATCTTTCGCGCAGTCTCGTCGCACACAATGCGACCCCGCTTCTATAGGCGACGCGATAAAACAAAACTTAGAACCGAAGAATAGAGCACACTGCTCCGTAAGCGCGCTACGCAATAAAATGCGAATAAATAGGATACAGAGAGAATTAAACGGTGTTCGCTACAAATACCGCAAATACTACGAATACTCCGTACGTAATGCCGTGATACCCTGATTCGAACTGTTAGCAAGTACCAAATCCTTCGTAAACAGCCACTCCGAAATTCCACGTAATCCCGCAAGCGCAAATACGAATATACAGAAACGTCTACGTAAACGGTGGTAGCGAACAGCCCTGCAAATTTCCCCATCGACTAAACCTAATCTTCGCGTTAATCTGCAAACCTTTCCACGGCAAGAATTTACCACCATAATCGTACGGTAACATGCCCAAGGGGCGCCTACGGGGGAGAAAGACTGCTCCTCCGTTTAAATGCACATGCTCCGGCTAGAAATTCCGACGAGGCAAATTTTCCACGATACGCCGTTAAACGACGGTGCACGCGCTTTTTCAGGCGTATAGACCTTCCACGAAACTGTTTTTAAAAGGCTGACAGAGCGAAGACAGGGTAAAGCAGGAGAGAACAGTTTACCCACATCTTCTCTCTACCTGCGCCGTTTCCGGCGATTTAAAGAGCCCGACCTGCCTCAAGCGTGAAGCGTGCACGCTTGTACGTATATACACACGGCTCGCTTTCTCGTCTCGCCTCATCCCCCTTTTGCTTTAGGCTCGCGGCCGATCGGTAGGAGGCGCAGTAGGCCAACCAACCGTGTGCCGTACGGAACGAAAGTCTTATTAACGCTATTTCACGTACTATAGCCCGACGTAATCGCTGAATTAACACGCTCGCCAACTGCGACTAATAGAGCCGGATAATATTGTGAAATTATTGCGAGCACGGCATATCATTTCGCTCGACAATTACGCGCAATGGAAATGGCGTTAACGTTGCGTGGAATATATATATATATAATTTATATACTTAATTATTATAAAATTAATAATTTAGATTTTAATTTTATACCTTATAACGTATTAAATTTAACCAAATTATTATTATCTACTTATTCTTCATTTCCTATATTTTTATCATTCATATATAAATGAGAATTTTTTGTAATTATAACTAGTATTAATTTTAATAATAATTTATTAATAATTTTACTGTTAGCAAATATATTTATAATTTGAAATTATTTTATAATAATAAAATATATAAATTTAAAATTTAATAAATATATATATAAACTTGAAATAAAATCACCAATAATAAAATTTATAATTATCATAATTTCATTATATTCATTCTCATTCATATATTTGAATTTAATATAAATTTTTTAATTTAAATATATATATATATATATATATATATATATATATATATAGACAGATAGACGCGACATGCGATGGATAACGGTGTATTTCGACAGACCGGCTGGACAAACTGAAAAAGCGACGATTGTCCATTGGCATGGTTTCCAAATTCATTTGTAAGATCGCTTGCTATACAACGATGTTATGTTTATGGTATTATATTGATATTATGTATCGTATATAAAAATTTGTATAACGATACTTGATGCGTAATAGTTTATCTTTCAGCCTGCTGGTCTTGGAAAGGGACTCGGGTTTACGACGAATCGTTATTCTTGGTTGCCTCGCTCTCTCAGTGGTACATCCTTCCAATTACAAATGTATACGTTAACGCGTGTATAATATTGATAAATTGCCAAGTTATGAGTTACGTAATACGTATACGATGTAAAATAGATTTTATAATCTTTTATCAAATAGAATAACAAATGGAATAAATGATAGAGTAACTTTCGAGGTTGTCCCGAAAGTTTCTTTCCTTTTGCAAGGAAATAATAGACGCACAATCCTTTTTTCCTTTTATATTATTTTATCGAATCGTGCACGATCCATTTTGTCCTATTTCTATTATTATCATCATACACGATTCGACAAAAATAATATAAAACGGAGAACGTGGTGTATCCATTATTTCCTTACAAATCGAAAGAAACTTTTCGGACAACCTAATAAAACTTTCCCTTCGCGGATAGTTCGTATTATCCCGTCTTAATACAAGTTCTTACCAAATATACAATAGCAGTTTCTTAAGTGCAGTATTATTCAAACGATACGACGTGCGATAATAATCAAGGATGAAGTTTGTCCCAACTTTAAAATTTATTCGAACGAAACGCAACATGCTGCTACAATAGAATGTCACTTAAACATATAGATTCTTGCAATTTTCCACAACTAGCGACACAAACTACCTCGAACATCTGCCCCGTCACTGTGTTCAGCCTAGTTATTTATGGCTAGGCAAGTTACGAATTCTAATTAGATCCGAAACTCGCCTCGCCTGTCTCAATAGGGTTCGGCGCGTTATAAACCCTCGGGAACATCCTAAACTTCAAGAACACGAATCGGTTTTCCAAATTAACACCGGCATTGGTGCTACGCTCGTGTGACTCGTACGCGACGAAACAAACTTTGAAAACTACCGCAAGACGCCTCTTGTCGTTTCACGCGCCACGCGACTACAATAGGACCACCATTATTCATTCGTTCAATACTGTCTGTATCGTTAGATTGTTGCTCGAATGAGATCTCGTCGTTCATGTATAGGGTGTTCCATAGAAAATAAGCTGGGAGGAGGAGAGAAAAAGCGGAGAAATTCGCATTCTAAGAAACCAAATGTTAACAAATTCAAACGAATTTCAACACACCTAGAGCAAACTGAAAATTGCAAGTTTACTTACTTTCTCAAATTGTTCAAACTATTTCGAACAATCTGAACCGGGTATTGAAATAAATGTGAAATAAATGTATCGAGTTCGAATAAACAACGATTATAACTGTTGTCATTCGCTGTAAGTCTCGATTATCGTCTCATCGTAAACGAAGCACAGTTTGAAAGGTTATCGGGATTATTTCGCAAATTTTCTGCACATCCTAATTACGAAACATCTTTTGACCTGCGTTTACAGCTACTTGAGAACTGGTCGAAGAGAAAAGCCAGTGGAAGCGAAAAGAAACGAAACTAGCGATATTTTGAAATGTACGAACTGCGGGTTTGCTAACTACGGAACTTCTGGACCCAGGAACTTCGAGTTCGGTGACTCTGAAACTCAGGAATTTAGTACGCTGAGTTTAGTACGCTTTGCTAACAGTTTCCAACGTGTATAATTTAGCGGTCGAATTTATTAGGCGGCGATTTTAAACGCTCCCATTTCGAAACGATCTTCAGAAACGACGACAAAGAGGACGTCGATATACGATTTCTAATTAATCAAGTTCCTTCGTTATTTTGCGAGTAACACTTGCAAATCTTCTTACACGAATACGTAATTCTAATTAAATTATCGTCTTTCTGATAATTTCAATTAATTACCATATCTGATAAACCATCGTCAGAAACCACCATATCGTGTGTCCTAAGGCCTATGAGCAGGAGTATTCATAAATTATTTATCCTACGGAATGTTAATCGACTTCTAAACGTTATCTTATACCGGTTTGTCACTTACGTTTAAAATAACGTTCGAAATAATATTTATGTATTATGCGATAAAGTACAGATAGAAGTATAAATAAATCGCGAATGTGACGACAGTGAAAATATAACGGAACAGCCGAATTTGTTTTAAAATACAGGTTACGAAGGATGAACGGTTCTAAGAATGCACGTGAAGATTAAGATACACGATGCCATGTGGAGACTTGGCTAGGAGCATGGCAAGAACGTGTTACATTGAAACGTTCGTGTTTCGCGTTTCACAGAAAGGCGGCAGGAATTTCAAAATATTCCTCATCTATCTTCAATAATCGTACTCATTATTTTATACATTCGTGTAAACAAAATTCACACGAAACAAGATATCCATATTCTTTCTTTATTTCGACAAGAACGTCTCTCAATCAACTGATTCTTTTCTCGAATCATTTCTATATAATAATACTAATAATAATAATAAAGGGCTAAGAGTATAAAACTAAAGGACATACATATACATATATATATATATATATATATATATATATATATATATATATATATATACATAATAATTCTACAAATCTACATTGCTGCGAATAACAGTATCTTCTCTTGATTTTTAACGAGCGCTGTGCATTCCTAAATCGGCAGACTTCCCTCGAATCGTTCGTATACGTACAAATATAATAAGAACAGTAAAAGCATAGAGTATGAAAGCTGTAGAACACGCACGCCTACGATTAACTTGTAAGCTAGAACCTCTCGAAAACTTGTTGCAAGTACTCTATACAATCTCGAGGAACGTATCGCTCTCCTCTTATAATTCTTCGGATAGAATTTTTATCCGGGTTTTTCATCGTCGTTAGAGAACACAGGGAATACGATCGAGTTGATAAACGCGCGCTATATCGAATAAAATTCATCCCTATTACAACGTATCACGTTTATCAAGTTCATTCATATTCGAGAATGATCCACGCGTCTGAACCATTCACGAAGGTCAGTCCCATAATTTGCCATATGAAAATAGATAGATAGACAACGATTCGAAGAGACCGATCAATCATGCAATTTAAGCAGTCGATCAAACCGCACGTCGCTTAATCGCAAACGCTTAGACGATGCGATAAAGTTTCGCTAAAGTTGTCCATGGTTGATGATAACTGCTGCTTCCAACCTAAATACCAGGCCCACTTTTGTTTTTTCTTCGTGAACTGCGTTCTCCGCAGTTCCTATGAGTCAGCTCATTCCATGGCTCGTTAAATCCCGACCCAGCCCAAGCCCCATAACTGCAAATCTTTTGGACCGTTTCCTCTGCAACCAGTCTCTTCTCGAACAATTGCAACGCTCAAACGTTGCCATCGCGATTTGCGTCTGATTGATTATGTCTGATTCAGACGTTATGGATACGTTATCTGAAATTCGATGGGGGAAACTCGTCTTGGAAAATTGATTTCCAATTCCTTTTCAACCTTGCGCCACTTTTGAGACGACCTTTTCCTTCTCGTTCTATCCTGTACTTGTAAACGTAATCAAGTTTATTACTCGTCTATCGTCATATACGATCCATCGTCGTTCTAGCAGCAGCACTGATTTCTGTGAAACACAAGACTTTTATTCCGATTGCGCGGCAGTATCGAATCTTGTAAAATCGGAAGATCGCGAACGACCAGACACTTTTCAGCTCGGCGAATTAAAAGTTCAATTTCTTTTGTCCAAGCGCAACCACCAATTATTATTTCTTTTTTAATTATCTGTTAATTTCTCCACTTCGATTTCCACGTCTTTAAACGTTCCACCGTAGGAACAAAAAGCGATCATTGCCCGATCGTTGTTTGATTAACAGCGACAACCACCTGTTACACGCTCGAATCTTCCTAAATATCTAGAAGCATCGACAAGCTTCTTAAGAAGCTCTAATCGAGCCTCCTAAAAGCCGTAACATAGACATACACGAGGATCGTTAAACCGAGATGCGCGACCTCGATCGAGTTTACCAGCGTTCTTTGCAACGAGATCTGCTTTCTCTCATTACGCCGTCATGAAAGTATAATACTTATGCTCGATGGAGCACCGACGTATCCTCGTATAATATTAAGCGGTTGCTTACTGCTAGACTGCGAATTTTTATGCGTCCATAGGAAATGCAAAAGCGTCGAGAAATGCAAAACTATATGAAATATTCCGAGTGAAATATTACCGTTATAATATTGAACACGGGAAGAACTCGGAAGCCAATCGGTGTATAATCAGCTTCTAATTTACGCTCTTTCGTCTCGAAACTTTCTGTCGACAGAGCCACTTATTCTTTATAATTCGTTGATCAATTCGGTTGCTATATAACATAATTATTTAACTGTTCCTATCGATCGAAGGTTCTGCAAACGAAAAGGTATTTTCACAGGGTAAGTCATTTTTCGTGGAAACCTCACTTACCTTCAGATTACTTGCGCCGATTACCTTCAGAGCCCTCCGAATGAAACAAATCGCTATTTGGCAACAATGGCTACGAAAAGTATTTCTGCGCGCCCTTATCTACCAACGAAGCGTTCTTTTTATTTGCTTCTACGCTTTACTTCCATAGTATCGAATCTTTGTAATCATACGAAAGTGCTATTAAATTTACACGTTCGATCTGATTAACTAGTATACAAATGCGATAATAAATTAAAATATAATTTCCAGCTACTGTAAATTCAATTATTTCTTTTTTTACTTATATTCACAAAGGTATGACATTACATAAAAATCAGTATTCTACTTATTGCAGAAGTAACCGATACAATCCCCACTCTCTCCCCTCCAACATCTCTCTACCCCCACTCCTGGCAATAAAACCACCGCTACAATCGGCCGTTTAACGGGCGACTGTGCGATGCAATTATAATGTATCGCTTTCGTAGTCGACTTCTCGTGCTCAGTATGTATCGCGGATACTGGTCGCGGGTAAATCGGACCGGAAACGAGTTTAGCGTGTTGGAGAAACGTCGGAAACAATCGATTGGCCGGGCACAAATGGCTCGGCCTGACAAACCTTCGTTGGGCATGCGCATTACGCGCGCGTCTCTCTCTCTCTCCCTGTCTCTAACCTCCTCGTTCTTTCTTCGGTCGTTCGCACGCATGATTCGTTGCCCTACCTGTTTCGACCTTCGTTCAACATCCCGTCGAATCTTTCCTGATCGATTTGGAAGTTTTCTAATGGGAAATGAGAGATTTGTTAGGTTATGATCGGATTTTTCCTCTTATTTTTCCCTTGAGAAAAGAGACTTGGCTAGGTTAAACATTGCTGCTCCGAAAGCAATGAGAGTGCAACGATACGTTGCTAGGATTGTTAGGTTATAATCGGACTTGTCCTCTTATTTTTCCCTTGAGAAAAGAGACTTGGTTAGGTTAAACGTTGTTACTCCGAAAGCGATGAGAGTGCAACGATACGTTGCTAGAATTGTTAGGTTATAATCGGACTTGTCCTCTTATTTTTCCCTTGAGAAAAGAGACTTGGTTAGGTTAAACATTGCTGCTCCGAAAGCGATGAGAGTGCAACGATACATCGATAGGATAGAAAATAATATTAAAAAGACGCGCAAGTTCGCGTACTAGTCTGTTTGAAAAGTTCGTAGAGTTAGATCAGCAAATCGCGCGACTATCCTAGCATCGAGTTTTCGGTGCTAAGGCTTCTCGGCGATCACCCTGCCAGTGATTCGTCGATTTGACGAGACAAATTTACGAACACGTTCAACGGTTTGTCGTCGGTGTGCGAGGTAGAAGGTCGACCCTCGCGAGCATCGTCTTTCGCGTCTTCTCTTCCTGCTTGAAACCACTTCATCCATTTGCAAATGGTTGCTTCGAGCATTCTCTTCGTACGGTTCTTTTAGCATGTCACCCAGTTCAGTTCCTTTCTTTCCGAGTTTTACGAGCAATTCTGCACGAATGCGTTTGGCTTTAAAAAGATCACCAAAGATTTCCAAGACGTACGGCAGCCGAAAGAAACATGAACATACTAAAGACGTTGCCATAAGCGAACAGCTTATCGTAGACTCGTGAAATTTAATCTGTTTATAGATAAGGCTACAAGCTGCATTCCTCGCCCTACCAAATCGTCGTTAGCGTTGCTGAGATGACAGTAAAAAGATCACGCTACGAACTTTTTCTACAGGGATGTATAGCGACAGAGCGATCCTAGTATATGAAGATACAAATATGTAACTTTTAGGTCTTGTGGTTTATAATGGTAAAATTTTAGAATAGGAGTATACATATACGCGTGAAAGAATTGCGTATTGGAATTATGAATATTGGTTCGTCGTTATACGCCGTATAGAGATAGCTTTGCTTTCTGATAATTTATTATGTGCTTCGCTCTATTGAACTTCCTATCTATACATAGCGTGTCATTGTTAAAATTTGTAAGGCGGTATTATTCAGCGTAACGCATAATGTTCTTTTACATTCGTCGATTAAAAATTCCACTAAATATACCATCTTACAAATTTCATTGATAATACGCAATACATAGATAAGAAGCCCAATAGAGCGAAGCACATAATAAATCATCTTGAAAGCAAAGCTATTTCTACAGCAATCACAGTGTCTCGACGACATTAATGGTAACTTTTCACATTCAGAGAGATATATAGGTAAAGAGCAAACAATGAAACGATGAAACGAATATCTTTATGATGTAAAAGTTTCCTGAAAAGCGAGCATTCGAATATATCGTTATAAATAAATAAATAAATAGATAATAGATAAATAAATAGACCGTGATATATATTAATGTATATTAATAATATATTTAAGAAATATGGAGCGTAAGAGGGCGTACGTGGCCGTACAAGGTTGGAAAAAGGAAAAAAGCTAAAGGGGGGAAAGGAGAGAAGGCGTTACAGATAAATTAGCGCAATTTCACGCGTTCCCGTGTCCCGCTAACTTTCGCACCGAAAAGCGCGCCTTGCCAAGAAAGCGTGAGAAGCAGATATGAAACAGAGAATTCTTGTTTCAGATTTTTTCATAACCTAGATTCGCGTATTAGCGGCTCGCGCTGCTCTCCACGTCTCTCTGCACACCTTCGAAAGTAGCCACTTGCTTCTCTTTTGTTTCGCAGCTCTATGCAAATCGTGCATCCTTTCAAGGACTTCCAATATTCCGATGAATATTCAAGATTCACGCCATAAAGCCACGTGTTTAATAGAATGAGCCGCATTTACCATGGCATTTTTCGTAACGAACACGTTCGCACAATGGACAATTTATTTTCCTCGAACTTTTCGCCGCCCTTTGTATTGTAAATTTTCGTTAAAACTCGTTTGGAACGATGATCAACCTGCTGTTTTATTTTGTAATATCTTTTACGATCGTTATTTGTTATTCAAATCAGGGAGAAACAAGAGAATGTTCGCGCGAGAAACATTACTTTTATCTTTAACACAATAGCGCGTATATAGGATACGAGGACGATTTAAAAATTTCTATCTGGATTTTTTCTTCGTTCCTGAAATAATAGGTATTTCAAGATGTAAAGGTAAATAATATTTAGAAAGCTAGGGCCAGAGAGAAAGGAGATAAGATTTCGTCGTTGTCGTTATTCTTAATACCACGGACCTGGCGGTTTTACTGTTTTATTTATTTCTCTCTAAAATAAACATTTCGCCACGTAGATCTAAATATTCGTGGAATTAAACAGTGACGAAAAAAAGGCTTCTTACAACTGGTTTCTAAAACTGGACGAAAGTTGCAGTGTAGCACGTTCAAGCCGCCATAAAGATATTGAGAAATCCCAAAATATCAATTCCCGTAGTTTCTACGGCTGATCTTAATACGGTAACCAAGAGAACAGCCCGTAATACTTTACACGACACACCCCGTACAATTTCAGACTAAGAGAATAACTAACAATGCACAATAACCGAGGCTGCCACGTCGATTTCCATCGTATAATTGCGCAGCCTTAAACGAGGCTGTAATTAACGATAAACAATAAATCCAATAAACAATAATGGTTAATATTCAAGATCGAAAAAAAATGGAGAAATACCGTATTGCATTTTCCTAATTAACATCTCAAGCTCGAATAAGAGAAATTACTAATGGATTTGCTCAGTCTCAATTTTATCACGTTACGCGTATTCTTCGATTAGAAATTCTTTCCTTCGTTAGAACCAGCGGCAAAATCTAAAAAAAAATCTTCAAAATACGAATAAAGGGGGAAAAAAGGAGAAAAACTTTCTTTCGGTGTTTATCGTTGAAAACGACGATATTTCCTCGAAGGACAGAAGACAATAGAACAGCGTTGTTCGGTGTACCATGATAATAACGACAATACCGTTCCAAATGTAGCTATCTAATACCGAATATAGGGATGCGTAGTATTTATCGCGGAATGTACAAGGATAGAAAGCATTTCTTAGAAATGGCAGGCATCGTTTATAGCCGGTGCAAAATTGGTCAAGTTGGCCAATTGATCCGGGCCACTCCACGCGTTATTTATACCTATCTTGGTAATGATCAGTTCAATAGGAACTTCCTCCGTGTATTACCTGTGACCTCTTTTGTTTCGCTTCTGTCATTTTGCCATTCCAACAACCATTCATTGCGGAACATTTATTGATACGATTCTTTCTATGGCAATACGATCTACAATCGTTGCAATCGAGTCGCCGCGATTTTCCATCAGATTCCAACAAACAAATAAAAAAAAGAAGAAGAAAAAAAGATACGACTTTCTTCCCCGTCGTCATCGAATTGGCGAATTAAGCTGTTCCAAGCGATCAGCATTGCGAAGAAGTTAAACAAGTTGTATTCCAGCCATTGAAGAATTGATTTTTAGTTACTGTTTGTGGACATCGAAGTTAATAGTTGATGGAATTTTATAGATTTTCTATTGAAGTAGAATATTACATTGGGAAGGAATGTTTCTATTAATAAAGAAGATGACAAAACACATGCGTGTCGTGATAAGAAATAGTCACCTGTATTAAAAGATAGCAGTGCGTATCTTGAATACAGAGAGAACGATAAACGTACACATATAGCAATAAAAAATTATTTATGCATTTTTATGTAACTTTTTTTTGGAACATTCTCAATAATTCCTTTCTTATTCCTAATAGATATTCCTAATAAGTGTGTGTGTGTGCGCGCGCGCGTGAGCGAGACTAACAAGTTGTATCATAGAAATGAGAAATCATTGAAATCGTTAAAAATGCATTTTCTTACAAAATATGAATAATACAGATCGGTTAGCTTGACTGATATTCAAGTATAAAATTTTGTATCAAAGAAATTAAGACGGCAGATATAGGTGTATGGGAAGATACGTCATAAGAGAAGAGATGTTACATATGGATTAAATAATAATTATCGTTATACATATACACAATATATGTATAATTTTATTTATATATTTCATTAATTTATTTTTTCATTATATACATTTAATTAATTTATTTTCATTATATATTTCACAAGAATTTGTTTCACATTGTTAGAGATGCAACTGTTGTAAATCTATGAAAGTTGGACGGAATTTATTATGCCGAATTGGCCATTCTGTCTATTCTGGTAGCCTTCGTGTCAAATATCATTGTGTTAGGTGACTAATGCAACAATTACCACTATGATTCAGTCAGAGCGTGCGTATGAAATCAAGAGCTGCGATCGGGGAATCCAGAAGCGGGTACCGGAAGTGGAGGCGTCAGTAACACTTGACAATTGCGACTGATAAATTACATAAAGCGCAATCCTCCATTAGGATGTCTAAAAATAGCCGTGCCAATCCGAAAAGACCAGACGAAACAACGCTATATTTATTCATCCAACGCGAATTTCAGATAATCAGGATATTTGGAAAGAATATTTTCATCGAAAGTTACGCAAATTCCCTGCGTTCTCTTCACGGGACAATTTACCGATTATCGAAATTACAGTGAATCGACAAATTATGATTTATATATGATTTATAAACCTTTGTCGCTCGAAGTTTTAAGACAGACAGAGTTTTAAGAACGAAAAGAATGGCGAACAAATTCTACAAATTCTATTTTGCAGATAGATACTATATATTCCATAATGCGACTGCGCTAAAATTAGGCGATGTAAATTGATAGAAAAGAACGTTACAAATTCGAATTGATGGAAAAGACGTTACAAGTATCGCTTGCATACGCAACTTTCTCAGTTATCGTTCAAGTCTTGTCAAATTTCATAATATTATTGTGATAATATTATTAATACCAATAATAATAATAATAATATTTCTTTTATGCAACAATGACATCTCTGGTTTAGTGACGAAGAATAGACGAGCGTGTAGAATTACGTAGAGAAATATGGAGTGTCTAAAATTTACTTTTTGGAAGGTCCGTGCGAGCATTATCTGTGGTTCGTTTTCGGGGGAAAGCGTTGTATGTTCAACAGATGTCGTGGCAAGACCCCTGCGATTCTGGCGGCCAGATGAAAAAGAACACCGCTCCACCAACAGTTAGAAGGAGATGGAGGTTAGCTTCCAAAAGTGTTTCAAAAGTGGCGACCACCCTAGGATGAAATACCATACGTTCCAAACGTGTTACAGAAAAATTCCTGGACTCTTTTCTTCTTTAACACGAAACAGAATACGCGAAGAATTTGTTTCCCGTTATTGGGAGACGATTTACTCGCATATTTCGATGAGAAGGTACTGCCTTTTTGTAATAAGTATATGATACCGTTAATTATTTTCAAGATTAAAAGTTAGAATAGTTTTTTTAAGTTTGGAATTACGGAAATTATTAAAACGAAGAGAATGATACGATATTATTTTATTTATTGCGCGTTCTTTGTACTATTTAAAGTAAAAGAATATGATATATAGTTTGTATATAGAACATTTAGCTTATTTCTAATATGTAATTTAAGAAAGACTTGTAGTCTGATAACTTCAATAATTTAAAAAATGGATGTTACAATTACTTTGTGTTTTGTTAATGTACGTATTATACATTGTCTCTGTATCAGTATCGCAATGATGGATATTATGATGGGCTACTACTATAAACTATAAATACTATATAATATCTTCTAAAATTTATTTCCAAGAATCTAATTGGAAGAACGTAATACATGTTTACACGCAACATCATCTACCATCTAGGGAAATTTGTCGTTTACCATTTGAAATTGTATTGGAATGTATCGATCGATATCAATATCATGCAACATACGATTGTTGGTATGAAAAGTTCTACCATATCAACCAAGTAAACGGAAGTACCGCATGTAGAAAGTACTATACATTTGATAGAATATGATACCTACTGTAGGACTGACTTTAAGACAAATATAAAAATAAATATTTATAAACACAAAAGTATATGTATATTCTAAAAATCAAAATCAATCAGTTTTGAACAGTATATCGCTTTCTTATTCGAAACGAAATTTCATACAACTAGAAGAAGAAAAAATACAAAGTACTATCTAGCGTGATACGTACTTGTTCTACACGTAAGTTCCGTAATAAGACATTCCGATTATTTATTGCCTGCTTCGTGACCCGCAACCAATATCGCCGTCGTCGACGATATAAATAAATCGATACAAAAACGCGCGTAAACAGCCGCGAAGATAGGTATTCATATAGCAGAGCTATCACGAGACTAACAATAAGAAACCACTATATTCGTCTCTTTCTTTGTGTACAGAAAGAAATTCGCTATCCTGAACGAGCAAGTATCACGTCGCCTAAAAATACGACAGAACAATTTTATGACGACGGTAAAAAGAGATCGTTGCTCGAGAATCGGCACAGCAGTTTACAAACTCTTTCCAATTCTATTTGACTTCAATCTTTAAAAAAAAAAGAATCGTTTTACCGCCGAAACAAGAAATCAATTATAGATGAAACTAATGTATCTTTTGCTGTTGTAAATTGTGTTTAAAATTTACGAAACAAGTTAGGTTAGGTTAAGTTAGATTTCAATAAATTCATTTAAATACTTATACAACGTAATTGAATAAACCTAACCTAACTTTTTTGGTACATTTTCAACATTAAACTGAAAAGCATTCGATCGTTCAAATCATCTATTTAAAAAAAAAAAGAAATCAAATAGTCAAAATAGAGAAAAATCACTAAATTTTATCAATACGTAAAATAACCTAACCTTTGAATCGATAAAATTAAAAATTACGAATTGATCATTTTGTTCAATCTGGTAGTGTCAATATCGATAATAACAGGATTATGTATTTCCTGATTTATATATTTGTATAAGAAATTATTTCAATCCCTACGAACGCCTAGCGAATCGCTTGTAAATCTATAAAACTAAACATTAGGCATTTTGATTCCTCAGATAGCCCCCTAGTATCGCTAACACATCGATAATCGTTAGTAGTATCTCTGGTTCGTATGGTTCGGAAGCGAAGTGGTCTGCTACGCGTCCTTTCCACCCCCCTCGGAAACAGAAACGCGCAGGATCAGCGGCGCATACGGGGGCACTTTTGCCTCTGTTCAAGTTGGAAACCCTCCAATAGGCTTCCCCGGCTCGCCCCCCACGCGACTCGTTGAAACCCGTTTTAAAAGTCCGTAAAGGAATGCATGCCGCCGGGCCTTTCACCTCTTTCGCGAGAAAATGTATTTTCATGCTTTTCGATCGCGTGTGCCAGTCATCCGGCTGCCTTACTCTCGCGCCGGATATACAATTTTTACGATGGAAAACGGTAGCTACATCGCGCATGGAGAGAGAAATCGGTTCTTAATGTGCATATCTTTTTTTTTCGAAACGCTACATTGGAAATCAGAACGTGACCCCGACACGGGTCATGGATATTTCATATTTATTATTTTATTTAAATGGACGATTCGTAGAATTATATGTGTATATGGCATGTGTAACAGAGCGAGATCTACTACAACGAGGTCGATATGTATAAGATTGCTGGGTTTCGAAAGAGCGTAACAGGTCTGATGTTCCAACGGATTAGGTTGATGCGTATATGTATACAGTCGTTACAAAAAGTATTGGTACATGTACTTATTTTCCAATAGAAGAGTCTCTTATTAGTAAACAGTGGGTTTTTATGCGTTTATGCAAAATTTGAAGATACAACAATGCACAGAATGTATATAATATACAACAATACATAATACATATACAGCAGAATACCCCTTATAAACCTCTAATAGGTAAATATAAATATTAACTTTCATAAAAATCTGCAGTCCATTTATCAGCCTCTACATTTTCCATTTCATCTTTGTCGTCGTATGAAAGCGCTACTAAATGATGCAAAATTTAATATACTTGAATCTAATTAATTAGTATGTAAATGCATTAACACATATAATAGTGTGCAGCACAATAATATTTGCAGACACTGTATGTATCGTGTAATAGAAATAAGATTCTTGTATGTTTAGCTATTACGTGCGCGATTACATGCTACATCTTCGCCCAAAGAGTCGTGAGTATATTTATTATCTAATGCTTGTCTACGAGCTCGAGTATGAACAGCACAATTTCTATCAATATTTACACAATAAAGTTGTAAAGTTTTCAAGGCAGGCTATTGGATCAATTAATTTTCTGTCTTAAAGAAACCTAAGAAGTTCCAACTAAACTAAACAGTGCATACAGAAGTAGCAATAGCAACTACTCTGATAAATAATAAATTAACGATGCAACATCTCATGCAAATGTCCACCAAGTTTTCAGTCAAGATAAATCGATATCACGGTAAGAGGTATTTTTAAATTCTTGATAAAATCACGAATCATGAGAGAACGGATTGTTAATAAAATAAGAAGAACGAATTTGTGATCAAAACGAAATCCTGATTGTGCAAAAGACTACGAAAAGTGACAGAAAACAGTATCGAAGGTGCATTTAAACATTACTTTGAATGCACAAAGGTTGACAAGAGTCGCCATTTTGAAATAATCGGTAAAGGATCCACCTTCCCTATCAATTTTTCAAATATATCATGCTCATCGGTTCGATGGAATTGTATATATCCCCGAGATCATGCATGATAAAAATACATTGAAACTTAACTCGATCGATCTATAATGACGAAAATCCAAAAAGAAGCGTTCTTGGATATACCCGGAAGAAACATGACGCCTGGGGTACAACCTTGGGAGCATTGTGCTCGCATCGATCTCCCTATTTTGCCCCGTGTCATGAGTTTCGAAATTCAAATGATCAAAGTACGTGGAGAGTATGTTTGCTAGAAGAGTGACATCTAAAAAACCATCAATTATAAGATGTCTTAAAAAATGAACTCTAAAATCGAGCTATGAAAATGTTGCAATTATTTAACAAGATTGCGATGTAACAAGTATGATGTCAGAATACAAAGTATATCTTAACCCTACCTGTAATAACAATTAGTGAACATAAACAATATTTTATAAAAGGAAACTTGAAAATCTATGGATTATTTAAATTATTAAAAATAAAGACATTTCTTTATTGTCAGATAGTCAAGTGATTAACAATTCTCTACTTCGAGCGTACTCTTTTAAAATAATCTCCGCCAAACTTTAAACATGACCTTTCTGTTTTGTTACTATTCTAGCAAACAACCAAGAATCTGAAAACGGTATGTAAATTTCTTTTACGATAAATGAAAATACTTACCTCGTATTTGATGCCGTTGAGCCGCAACCATGTCTCCACCTTAAGACAATACGGCGAGATGGAGGGTAGAAGCGGTATACGGGAGAACTGATAGAGATAAACAATATCCTTCTCGTAGTTAGTCTTATGCACGCTGATAGCCTTGGTCGGTGCGTTGGATGGCGTAGCGGCCGCAGCGTCAGCGGCCTCTTCCTTTTTACCACTATCTTCCTTCTTCGCCGCATCTTTCTCCTCTTGCTTGTTGTCCGGCGGCGTTTCGTCCTTCAGTGCCTCCTTCATCTCTTTCACGTCTTTGATCTCTTTGCTCTCGGGTCCGGTATTTTCTGTCTCCGTCGCCATCGTCATTATCTTTCGACTTTATTCTTACTTTTTCACAGGTCCGACCCGGTCTCGAAGTGAAAACGAAGAGAACGCTTCGTTATAGAGCGGAGCGGAGCTAAGCCAAGCGAACAAACGTCGACGGGCAAGTTCTCGAGCGACACTGGAAGAGCCTATCCTCTCGAAGACAGCGCGCACCACACAAAGGTACACCGAGTACTTGTCTAGAGTTCTCGTCGCTGCCCCGTTCTGTCCGCGGCTCCTGTCCCCCCAGCTCAAATCGGCGTTGCGCATGCGCAAGCGCCACACCCCACTGCCGTCGCCATATTTAATTGGTCCGCCACCCCTGCCCGGTCCGCGTGCCGCTCTTTCTCTTTCTTTGCCCTGATTCTACCTTTCTTTTTTCATCCAACTTCCCCTTTCAATCCCTCCTTCCCTCCCGCGAGAACCCCCATAAGCAGGCTTCGGCTTCCACTTCGTCGTGGTTAGTCTCGCCTGGCAACACTGCCGCCACCGCCACCTCAAGAGGGCCGAACAAACTCGCAACTATGTATTTAGGTACCCTGCACGAATTATCAAATACATACATTGTCATAACAATACTCCATTTCTATCATCGAATTTTGTATTGAAATTTTTCTTTGCTTTTATGAAATATATATCGTATTGATTAATTGTTATACTCATATAAGTAGCACTCTCTCTCCTCTCATCAACGAGTTGTATTTTTGTTTTAAATATTACAAAGTTTAGGATTTATATTATTTATAGCATTCGTTTCAAGAGAGAGAGAGAGAGAGAGAGAGTGCATGGGGGAGGGGCTCTATAATGTTCTAGTTTCGGTCCTGGACCAACCCAGCCAACCGCTCTTCTCATTCGCACAGAATCGGCAACGTCGCACCAGATCGGCGTAACAACGAACCCCTTTTCACGGATTACTTTTTTCCACTCTCTGGCCGATAGACTCCATTTGGAAAACTACCTGCCACAACTAGCGCCGCCCATGAACGCAAATTCTCCCCGAATCATTCCATGGTCCTTGGTTCTTTGCTTTTGTCTTTGTGCTCGCTCGTTTTATATATATATATACATATATCACACTCTCCTCACACTCTCACTCACACGTTTTTCTCAGCGTTCTCTCTCCTTTTCGTCCTTCTTGCTCCTTCGGAATATCGTATCGAGATTGTTAAGTCTGTAAGCGGGATTATACCTTTCCTGTGGGTTACCGCTTCGCTTGGGGACCATCAATAGGCGTAAGGAAACGACCAAGTCCCCTTGTCTCGAGGCGCGAATTAATGATCGAAGGGATAAGAACTGAAGTTCGAAGCGATTTCGATTATCGACCAACCGGAAAAAGGATAAATAGATACTAAATGTGGAATAAAAGATACATAAATACTATGTAAAAGATTATATTTACAGTAGCTACAAAAAGTATATATTTGTAATTTGTACATATCTTTATATTGCAATGATGCGTTTTTTTTATTAGGTTCTACATTTCGTTTCCATAGTATCAAATTTTTGTAATCATATGAAAGTTACCATTAAATGATACAAAATGTGTTACAGTAGGATCTAGTTAACTAGTATATAAAAATGCAATAATAAATGCAATGGTGTACAAATACTTCTGGTAGCTACTACAATTTTTATATTTTTAAATAAAATTTCGTGGATAATTTCAAGTTGTTCATAATTAATTTTTATTATTATATATCATACAGTGTTTCAGCAAACGTGCTACAATTGAAAAGCGTATGATTCTCCGAAAAAAAGATGAAATAAATAAAAAATGTAGAATAAAATTTTTCTGTCCCTTTATTTTCAAGAAAATAAAGTTTGAATATATTGAACTATGAATTGACCTAGTACACGCGTACTTGAGCAGTTTTCGATTTAATTTTTTCAGAAACAAAGCATCCTGTGAAATAATTTTATTCTACATTTTCAACTTATTATTTCCCCTTGCCAATTGTACCATGATTACTGTGACACTCTGTATATATATTACTCATTATATATGAACGTCTTGAAACTATCCACAAAGTGTTTAGAAAGATAAAAATCAAATATAAATTTTTGGAACATGAAAATACACCATTTTTCAATACTAAAGAATTTTCTTTAAATAGTTTGATGTTTGAACACCAAAGGGAAGAAAACAACAGCATTAAAAGTGAATAAAAATTTATTTACTCCTGATGTTATAATATTCCCCACAATGTTCGTGACAAATTCATATCGTTGTTTGTAGTGTGCGCGTTATCTGTCCAAAAACCTTGTATACAACAGGAAAATCACTAACAAATGATTCATTAACGAACGCTCGTTCTAGAAATACAGTTTAAACGCGCAGAATGCGTACAGTTCATATAGTTACTTCGAAATGATCCGTAACAAGATATCGAGGTATATTCAGACAGAGACTCGTTGCATTGTGTAAAACGTTGAATGAATATAATATCTAAAGAGTTTCACGATAGTTTCTTAAAGTACAAACGTGTAGAAAAGGATAAATAATATTAGTAAGACGTATATTAATCACTTGCATACTTTCGATAACGATAAGAAAAAAGTTCTGTACGTCCCTTAGTACTATTTTCCTTTTCGACTGAAGTTGGCGCTATCGATAGTGAAGGCTAATCCAATATTGATACTGATCGATAAATATCTACGAATACTGATCGATGATAGTCGATATATTTCCCGAAAAATTTATATTTATATAATTATTTATATTATTATTATTGTTAAAAGTTATAAAATGTATAAAATAATTGAAAATAATTGTTAAAAAATATGATTACAGAATTCTTTCTAAATCTCAAATTGAACGTATGTGATTTACAAAAGAATCATTTACAAAATTGCACAAGTGATTTATAATGATAAGAGCTTCTAAAAAATATAACAGATTAATAATGACTGTACATAGCTTTAGTATAAAGGCAATAAATAGACAATTGTTAAAAATCAAACAATACCTGGGAAAGTATTTGCCATCATGATAAATACTGATTACATTATTTAAGATAGTTTCATTGAACGCAAATAAATTATATGATTCACAATAAACAAAAGACTTTATGTTAAAATTGTATAAATAACTGCTATATAAATATAACAATTGTTTATAAATATAAATAAAACAATTCTCTGTACCAAACTTCTTTCTTTCAAGAATATACTCGAGAGTATACAAGGGATTGCTTCATGTTAAACTCGATCAGTATTTTCGAGAAGCGCTACAAAATCCGATAACAAAAAAAAACGAATAAATAAATAATTTCTCTTTTCGATAAAAGCAACAGATCAAACTGTTTTTTTTTAAATGCATTTACTGGTCAATTGTTTAAAATAACAAATACTAAAGTACACACGTACATATACATATATCACAATTCTACATTTTTTTAATAAAAGGGCTGTAGCTAAATCGTATTAATTTATACAATCTTTTTTTTTTGGATTTTCACGATTTTCCAGTTAAATACAATTAATCGTTATTTTTCTCCTATTCTTTCATATTATTATTATTTTTTTTTTTTCATTAATTGTTAGAAGAAGCTTAAAATTAAGAAAACGTAGTACTCTGCGTAAAAATTGATTTTCAGATAATCGCACACCTATATTCGCAAAAGCGACGTGAGAGAATTCTGGATATTTTCTAACGGACACCTCTCTTTTTAGCCATTTCTATGGTTTAATCCACCCGGTTTCGAATATCAGGCAGTATCGAAATTATTCCTATTTACTCTCCTTACTTTTAATAGACGAAAGAAACATGTTTCGATTTCTCTGGCGAAATATCTGAAAAGACGAGAAACTAAGCCTTTCTTAGTAATAAATTATTGAGCTTGTGCCATTAAGCATTGCCTTAGCGTATTTCTATGATTTGTTTAAAATTAAGTATAGACTTCTACGGAATGATTTTTTCGTCCCTTACAAAAACGTTTACCCTTCTCGTGAATTGTGTAAAAGCGACACGACTTACTGACACTTCCGTAATTTGCTGGAAAATATCGAATTGCTACAGGGGATCCGTTATTTTCACAATACCAATATACCTCAGAGATTAGAAAAATTTAATCGAAAAATTTCCTTCTTAAAAGTATTCTTTATAAAGCGACCTACTAAAAGATCACAATGTTAAAAATGTTAAAAAATCAAACTCAAAGACTGATTCTGTTCAAATATGCCTTATACGTTATGAAATAACAAAATTTAGAAATCGTAGCAAAAATTACAAAAGTGTTTGTAGATATAAATTACTATGTGTATGTATATATAAATCTTATATGAGGAGCACAGGAGAGAAACATTTATTACAGGGAAACAGTTTTAAAATTCAGTACGACGTCGATCACTTTCATGTTAGCGAAACTGTCTCCTTTATTTGATCGTAAAGCTTGAACACGTGTATTTTCATCCTCTTCAAAAATTTCCACATTAACGTGACATTAAAACATTGCACGTCTTAATAATTAATATTTATTTTTAAACCTAACAAGTTATTTAATCACGTAGTTGTTTAATCATAAAATTAGATATTAAGATCAGAGGATCGACAAAAAAATATACTTATTATGTTTGTCTCCTGTGATCTTCATGTACAAAATACTTCACAGGAATCCCCATAACAAATCAATAAATACATATGTATCTAAATACAGTAGACAATTGCAATAAAATAATTTTAGACTTGATTTTGAAATTACAATAGCTGGAAAGCGAGTGAAAATGTGAGTTTCGAGTGGCAAATAGGATTTTTACTTGCTGCAGAGTAAAGATCATCCACGTTGTAAAAGTCTAAATATCGAGTCCTCCTTTTTGATTAGCAGATTTACTCAACATTAATAATTTACTCGATTAATAAGATTTTACGATATTGCAAAGGTTACATGCAATTTTCTTTCTGACCAAACGTGCACGAAAGCAGAAAGTCTCGTTTCTTTGAGAGAATTCTTGTGTTCGGTGCGTTCACGATCGATTTTTATAATCCTGGTGCCAATTATTCGTGACAAAACGAAATTATGTACAGTACAATTTAGGCCAAAGCGAAAAACTGTGGACGCGTTTAACCCTTAACGTTCCAACGTTATTTATAATAAAATTCGTTATTAATAAATTAATTAAAAATTGATATTTAGCTAAAAAAGATTAATATAGGTACAATAAATAAAATTGTGATCGACTTTAAGAACACGATTTTCATTATAAAAGTTCTAAGTTAAATATCTCATAATTTTTTATTTCTAGAAAATGATAAAAATTTTCAATGATTATTCTACTAAAAATAATCTGCGGATAAAAATACACACGATACATAAAACGATTTAAAATGGATATTCATGTACGACGATTAATTAAAATCAATGTCAAACATACATTCATCAACTTTTAAGTATACCAATTACTAAGTATTGCTTCTTCCCAATCTCCAGTTTGTTATCTCTTTATGAGTAATACAATTTTTTTTCGAATTCATACATACTTTAACTGCAAATATTTTATAAGCATTTTGTAACTCAAGATATTTTTGTTTTTAAAAATCTAGTTAGAATAATCGATAACAAAATTGCCTATTTACACTGCTTCATAAGATCATTTTTCAATATACATACTTTTTATCAACACTCTTCTGAAGATACGTTAACGAGCGTAAATAAAGATTGCACTCGGCGAATGAAAACAGTAAAAAAAAAAAGAGAAAGTAGAGACAGAGCGATAAAACGAAGCCGAAATGGCTGAAAATGATGTATTGTGTACCATTATGGAACGATAAGAAAAGTTGCTCTTTTTATCGATCAGCTGCTCCCTTTATCTTAAAAGTAAATATGTTTAGGCTATTTACTTGAATTCTTAAACCGTCTGAAAATATTGCAGGAACGAGAATGGATCGTTAAGGGTTCGATTAAGCTGAAAATAAACCGAAAAAAGAAATGAACAAAAAAAAAAAAAACAAATCCATGAATAAAAAAAAATTGAGAAAAAAGCAGTTTGACGTTCTGATTTGCGCAACTACTTACGTTGGAAGTAATTATCACGTCCTCGCTATAAGGAACGAGCTATCCGGGCTATTTAAGTTTTACAACTGTACTCCCGATTATCTCGTTCGGTTTCACTTTCACTTTCAATAATCTGCAATTAGTAAATTGATTTAAAAAACACCGATTCACCCTTCACCGATCAGCAGCTGCTTAGATCCAATTTTAACGAAATTACGAATCTTTTATAACGCCTACCTACCCCTCTCCAACTAATCAAGATCATTTTTCTTTTCTAATTTTGTTTAATGTAAATGTATGTGTATGTGTACTAATACTGTGGAAAAATCCCAAATTATCTACATTACTGTTACTTTAGTTACTACAATAAAAGAGGTTTTGTATGTGTTATTATATGGAAACGAATTATTCAATATTGTATTCCATGTGCTACCTTTTCTGATTCACAAATTTTTTAAAAATTTTGCAGTACATACAGAACTCTGAACTAAATATTATCAAGTATTTCTTACATTATAAAAACATGATTCACAAATAAGATATTAATTACTTAAAAATATTAATTATTTAAAGATAGGTATTAACTTTCCAAGTATAACTATAGTGTTAAAATAACGCCAAGTACACTGTCAATCACTTTTCAAAGGCAGAATATAAAAACTAAAAAAATAACCTAAGATTTTTGCACAGTACTGTATGTTAATTTTGTGCGCAAGTTTTCTGCTCAATAGTTGAACCGTTCGAAATTAACCTCGTGTCGTTTCTTTATTTCGAAAGCGTGTTATAAATACGCGAATGTATGCAAGAAGAATACTGATGAATCCAAAGAGTATTTGGTATATTTTATTTACTCATATATGTTTGTGTTTTGTTTTGTTGTTTCGTTTTCCTATAGTATTCTACAAACCGGAATAATACGCTACTGCGACTCGTTAATGAGACTCTAAGTATTCCGTCGCATCAGGAGAAACGCGTTTTTTTTTTTTTTTTAATCAATTTTCTTCTTTTTCCTTTTGACTCTTAGTCTTTCGTAGAAGACACAATTCTAACTCGTCGATTTCCCCGTTGTCGGATTTCATTCTATTCAATATACAATTCCTTAAATGGAATTACATTTGGTTTAAATTACAAAAAATACACAGAATGCCTAATACGTATAAAAATGTGTCGTTTATGCGTCACATAGTTATATTTAACCTACAATATTCGTCGATTACAAGCAGGCTTCGAAATGCAATGAACTATGTATTATAAAAATTAATGGAATGAATTGAAGATAGTTTTTGGTTTTGTCGAGACTCGTGATAAAATAATTAAAATTGCAAATGTTAATTTGTATGCTATTGAAACAGAATGTCTATACGAGACATTGAGACACTCTAGACACCATTCTGTATTAAACGAACACGTTTTACAAATACATACTACTTCGAAGTCTGATTGCAACAAATGATCGATCTGGGTCAGATAATTTTATATTGCATTATTAATGACCGCCAGATTACACCTATTTTAATTACTACTATGCTGTTAATACATCACGAGCTATAGTGATATTACACGTAAACTAAAAACATAATATCGCTATTATTCCTATGTGTTCTCGATTTATAATATTCTATATGTGTTATAACTCGTCGTATTCTCTCTACAGCGAAAGCATGATCATGAAACATAAAAAGTCCCATCTGCTCTGTCATATGGAATACTTCTGTGTGTGTTCGAACGACAATTAGCTGCCTAATGTCTGGTATACATGGAATTCTATACCTCTGGTGAGTTCTGTGTAGTTGCATTGATATGATCCTGTAAACAAATTCTGAGATCCCGCTCGTCCAGCTCGCTTTCAGTGTCAACACTGAAACTTCTTACATTTTGTCCTCCATTGCCTGTCCAACGTTGCTTCCAGCTTTCTAGCCTCATGACCTGTGACACACATTTAATATGCAGTAATATTTGTAAATTTCATTGAGAGTGAGTTTTATGAGATTCTGCAGACTTTGTACATCATCATTTTCAAAAGAAATGTGCTTTATGCTTCCTTTTCTAAAAGTATTCCATTTGACATGATTCAACTACTTTCTAGTTTGTTAGGCAAATGTGCATTGTAGTTTCTAGTTTGTATGGTTTGATACTCTATTAATTATAACAATCACTCTGTTGAAAATTATTTCTAGGGCAATTTTGTGAGATTACCATCTATAGGTACTTTTTTTTCACAAAATAATGTAATTTTTATAATGTATGCAGTCTTTATGAAATTTATTCGGATGCTTCTATTTTGATCTTTTCAGGTTTTTTACTTTTTGAAGTCTTTCACTCCATTTTTTAAGACGATGAAAGTTGCCTAAAATCAGATGATGATGTGTTTTAAAAGTTGCAATAAATAAATATAAATAACTAAGATTAGATGAACTAAATATGATTACCATGCATTTTATTTTTGTATGTTCGAGAATTCATTAAAAAAATGCAACAAAGAAAATTATGAAAAATTATCAAGTAGTTATTTTTACTAGAATTCTAAATGAATATAATCTTATTTGATTGTGCATCTCCATAAATATAGCACAAATTTTCAACTGTTAAATTATCCTTAATATCCATTTCTTCTACTATATTCATTAAACTCTACTACATTTAATAAATTATTGATAGCATCAACTTTATTTTATGTTTCATATGAAGGACACAGAGTTGAAAATTGTGTGAAAAATTATAATGGATAGCATGCACTACTTAACACATTGATTAAGCGATGTGTTACATGAAGATATTGGTAATATTGCTTATAAATGTTCTTAAAGCACTTCACAAATGTCCTTGCCGTTTCTTTCTACAATAAAGAACTTTATTTACACCTGTGCTAAATAAATGAAAAAAATGGAAATAAAGCAAGCAAACACTGATTACAATGTGCATGTTGCAAGCATATATCAAACACAGTTAGTGAATTAAATCAGTGCTTTGTTAGATGTACAATTGTAAGTCAGCACAAGAAAACAATGTAATAGGGAAATAAATGTGTATGTGTAGATGAAAAATCCAAGGAGATATTAGGATACCCAGATTGAAATTCATTTTAATGCTTTTCTGAGTCTCATAGCACCTTATTATAGACAAGGATAAATTGTCCTGCAGTTTAATATAGCATGTAATTATCTCATAAAATATATGTACAAAACTATATGGAAAGAAAATACAGTTTTTCGATATAGTACACGTTGTCGTCATGCTACGTACATGAAATGGAAAGAAAATAATGCTTACGGATGGGTAAAGACTTACTCGAGCCAGCGCCAAGGCTCAGTCTCCGGGCTGGTGATTGGCGTAGGGAACTAAGGAGACAGAGATAACACAGCAATAGAGGGTTAGTTTTACAAGACCATTAATTTCTTTGTGTTAGTGACTGGTACCTTTACACAATAAGAATTCCATTCATATTCATGTTCATATTAAAATCGAGTTCAATTGATACTATATCTTTCTACATGAATGTCTGTTTTTGCTTGATATATCTTTTTAATAGCATATATTACAATGCATTTCTGCTGAATGTCTAATTAAGAAAAGGTGTTAAAATAAATGAAAGATATCTTTGAAGGTGTATCTTTGAAATCATACTTTCTGCATGTCTTTTCCAATTAAAATTACTTGTAGAATTAGAACCAATTGTTACTCCGTGCTGTGCTAGCTCTCAATATCTAATACAATGTCCTTAAAGCACAATTAGTATTATAAATGGCAAGCTTGATTTATAGTAGAGTGATTTTAGTATGTGACTACACAAAACGCCTTAAATATTAATGCTAAAACATTGAAAATTTGGTACTTGTATCTATTTCAATGCTGTAAAAACATTCACAACAAATTTTGACGAAAGATAGAATATATTCTTTAGTTTTAAAATCTCATAATTAATTTATTGCAAATTTTCAATGTACAACACAATTAAAACATAAATATTTTATCCAAAAAGATACTTTATTATATTATGATGCCCTCAAAGATATAAAATTTATTTCAGTTACAAATGATTAGTTTATTCTTATAAATGCAAAAAATAACATTAAATGAGCGACTATCGTAATCACGATTAAGTTTAGAAGCGATTCGACATTTATTACTTATATTTTGCATTGCAGCAGAGACATAACAAGCTGTGAATGCACCTCAAAGCTTTTACATGTTAAGAATTTCTCCTATGACTTAGAAAATTCACACAAATTATGTGAACAGAAAATTCACACAAAATCAGGAGAGAATTAAAACAACCAGAGATGTACTTTTAATGATGAAAGCACAATGAATTCTTAATGTGTACAGGTACCTCTGAAGGAATATGTTATCTGTTTAATATGAAAAATATGAGAAAAGCTATATTGTATCACAACAGTTAATTGTTAATTACAAATATGAAAAATGTGTCAGTTAGTATTCGCTTGACTAATTTTACAAATATTATAAAACGTTTATCTTGGTATTAATTATGTTAATTAATTAATATCAAAGTAGATTTTTAAACAAGAATAAATAATTTTATTTCGTTCATAATAATGTTAATAAAATTCCATATTAATTTTAATATTATACCTACAAGCAGAAAGAAAAATATTCTGGAACGAAAATTATAATTAAATTTTTTATAGCACATGATTTTATCAATAAAAAGAAGTTGTTTATCAGCGTGACGATTAGCATTACATTGCAGTAAGAGGTGCAATTTAGTGCATAATTTTGTGAGTCACAATAACATGAAAGCGTAAATTACATCTTCGCTTATGTTACATATTATAACGATAGACGTAATTTTGTGCACCCAACAAATACAATTGATTTATATACATGTTTTTTCATATATCCTTCTTGTTGAAAGGATTCAGGATAGTCATTATTAGAACATTAGAATATTATTAGAAACACATCAATCCTTTGTATCGCATCTCAATCCTTTGCTATATGTGAATTAACAGTGCAACAGAAAAGAGCAACAATAATGTTAAACCCTCATAAATATGAACTTCCAAATGGAGAAAAAATGTGTGTGTGAAAAACATGGGTACTTCACAAGATGGTGTTACAAAAAATGTGCATTATCGCAAATACGTAAACATGATTAAAAAAAAATTGTTGTTACACTGAATTGTACAAAAATCTCATGAAAAAAATTGGACCATTATTTTTAAGTATCATCAAAATTGATGATTTTATGTAGAAAAATCCTAGAAATAAAAAATTTAATAAAATACCATCTCCTTGAAAATAAAGTTCATTATTTTATCACGTAGAAACATTGAAAATACTAAAATCAAAAATAATTTGTTAGAAATGTTAAATGTATCAATGATTACGACGATTGAATAGAATTTATGTATATATGATTATATGAAAATAGATGTATGAAAATGGACGAACTGAAACAAGAAATCAAGATCCTATAACAGGCTATCAACTCGAGTTACTTCTATATCCAAATGTACGATATGTTTTGGTAGTTATGTTACTCTACAAGCTTTAAAATTTACTATGTTGCAGTCTAATAGCAAATCGAATAAAAATTAGACCTTAAGCTACTGGAATAAGATCATAATTCTACGTCTTTATTAACTACCACCATTACTTCTACCATTGATACTTTGAACTTATACTGTAGTTAATACGTTAAATAAAGAGATAAGATTCAACTTTAATCAAGGAAATTTAACGAGAATCATCGTCGATTATAAATACGTATAATAATAATTATACTTGTGCATAATTGAAAGCATTTGCAGCTATATTTCCAGTACTAAAATACTGTACGCTTCTTTGAGATTAACATGAATGGTTCTATTTTAACTTAACATTGTTTAACGATAAATTTTATAAAAATAATAAAAATATCCTGAGAAAATTCAGCAATCCATGCAAAAAATATAATACTAAGGTTAAATTTGGATCTTGATCTAAATAACACTTTAACAGCGTTTCTTCCATTCACCTCTTACTGCAGTTTCTTTTTTTCTTTTTTTAATCAATGCTTTCATTAATGCAGCATGAATAAAGCAAAGAATTTTCACATACCTCAGCTTTTAATTCTGCAACTTTATCTTGCAATTCTCTGACTCTCTCACTGTCATCTAAATTATTCCTAAGCTCACCTTCCGCGTGCATCTCTTCGTTCTGTAAAAAATAAGGATAATCCATATTTTCTATGTCTGTATGTAAATATTCATGCTGGGATAGTTAAAGAAATTAATACAAATAAAGAAATAGTACTTTTAATTCAAGAAGAGATATTTTCTGGGTGAGTTCTGCCACTTGCTGCGCATGTTCTGCATCGCGTATCCTAGCCATCATAGCTTCATCCTTCATCTTAGACTCCAGATCGGAATATTTATGTTGTTGCTCCCGTAGTTTGGCAGTAAGTTCCTTCTCCCTAGCTAAGGCGGCCTCTAACTCCTCTTTAATTAATTTCCCTCCTTCGTCTTGTCGACGAAGTTGATTCGTGGCAACTTGCACTTGAGTCTCAAGTTCCATGACCTTAAGTCTAAGCTCCTTCACTTCTGTCAAAGCTTCCATCTCTCGAATTCTGGTTGTCATTAAATCCTCTTCGAACTTTTGCACTTCATGTCCCCGGTTCTCCCAGAACAAAAGTTTCTTCGGCGTGGAATCGCTTGCAGGTTGAGTCTGAGCGGAACGATGTTCTTGCAGATGCCTTTGCCAGGCACTGCTCAATTCCACTACTCTTTGCCGAAGATCCTAACAAATTTCTCATATTATGATAAGTTTGTTAAACATATAACACATACTTTACAATCGTTTGAGAACCTTAAGCGATTCTTTATAAATATATAAAATTCACAATTTTTAACGTGTAAAAAGATGAATTACCTTTAAAGAGAGATTAGCTTCTGCTTCTCTTAGTTTCACAGCAATCAGTTCTTCTTGTAAATGAGCAACAGAATTATCCGGCGTTGATTCGCGCAACGTCTTTTTATCCTGTTCCAATTCTTGTATTCTTGCTCTAAGTTCCCTTATCGTTGCATCGTTCTCTGCTTCGTGTAGTCGAACTCTTACCAATTCCTCTTGCAAACACTGTATCATTTCCTCTTTTTGCGACAATGCTTCCTGCTTTGACAAAATTTCATCTAGAGAGGACTGTTTCGATGTCACATTTTCTTCTAGCAGAAGCGACAATGATCTTAGTTCTTCGTGAGCTTGCTCAAGCTGATGACTGGTTTCAAGATGCGTGTGTCGAAGAGCTGCTAATTCTCTTTGTACAACGAAAGCAGTTTCCTCCTCTTCTGCTCGAGAAACTTGACCTCTGACTAATCTATCTGCCAACTCCGCGGACTCAGCTTCCAGAAGTTCAGTTCTTTGCCTAAGTAACCTATTTTCGGCTCTAAGCCTACGAAGTTCAACCATCTCCTCTTGCTCTTTCATTTTCAGCACAGTATAATCTTTCTCGAGTTTCTTCATTCTTTTCGGATTTATTTTCATACCATAGGCAAGATTCATGAGGCCATCAGGATCTTTTTCGCCTCTTCCAGGTAGCTGTTTCTGAAAGAACTACGCGCGAAGAAGCTCATAGATATTAATGAAATAAGAAGAGTATTAATGTAAATCCACGTGTGGATAAAACATTGTTTAACTATCAAGCCTGCGATATTTGTCTTTTTTCTACGAATAAACGTAATATGTTCAATACTTTTTTTTTAAGTTCTTATCTATCGACAAGATGTTGGATTCTGACGATAAACAGTTACCTTCAACATGCCTTCCATGTCCAAGCTTAATAAATCTTCCTTGCCTAAATGCAACATGGCCAGTGCAACTTTGAAAATAATTTCCATGCCTTCGGACAGAAACACGTCAAAAATGCGGCAGGCCAGCGGTAGGCTGAGCGCTGTGGTAAAAAGCGTAAGAAACCAAGACGACGCGTACATTGACGTGTGAAAACCTTGAGCCGTAAAATGAGCGTGTAACTCGGGATGCGTGTCAGCAACTAAATGTTCTAGCTGATACATGCACACCCCTAATTCAGCCATACTCGGCTTGAACATGTCTCGCAAACGATACTCTTGCATAAGCGCTACCAGTACAGCGAAAGCTTCTTCTTCTGGCATTTGCTGTAACAAATTGATATACCTATTTAATTCTGATTGACTCAACAGAATTCATCCCGCGTCTTTGCTTTTCTTTCAAATAATTATTCTTATTCTTTTATAGCTCTCTAATCCCGCTCAAACATTAAAGTGTACCTGCATAAGGAGTAATCCTACAATAAATCCCGAACCTTGACAGTATCCCACTTCACGATCATGAAGACTATACGCTTTCATAACGTTAAATAGACTCTCCTGACCAAGTCCGTCTTTCTCCTTAAAGAAATCATGCTCAGGATACGTTCTGGCTATATCCCTCCTGATTATCCTTTCGCATGCTGACGTAGCCTTGATATACTCAGCAAATTGCTTTTTCACAGGAGAGTCGTGAGCACCACTTAATAGTTGCCAAACAATACCTCTGTAACGATGAACATGAATCAGTTTTCTACTCATTATAATATGTTTTCATCTTATAATTTTACTTCCTATTGATTCTTATTAAATTTAGGGGAGTACGTAGATCATCCAAAGATACTAATGAACTTGATAAATTCAAATTTTTGCTAAAGAGTTGATTACCTAAAATGATGAGGTATTCCTTGACGCACTAATTCTTTGACGAACTCTTTCCTCTTCTTCCAATGATAATCCCAATCAGCGACGATGTGACCCCATAGGGTCCACGTATTCTCTTCACCATCAGCTGAATTGTGGCGTCGAGGTGCAGCATCGCTGTTTCCTCCGCTGCCCCCCGACGCCACGGACACCTGAGATGTGTCGGAACCTTTTCTACTGTGATTGCTTTGGAGCGAGTTCAACGACTTTGCATCCGATTCGATAAGCCTGTTATTAATTACATCAAACTCTTTAGACATGTACTTCACATTAATGCAATCTCGTTAAAACGCTATTGAGTGGTAACATATGAGATATCTGATCATCTTGGTTGAAATAATAAATTCATCTTTATTAGTAACAGTGGATGAATTAGATATAAATCAAATATGTTGATCAATTAGATTTCAATTTTAGTTAAATACAATTATCTTTCTAAATTCAATTAACTTGAATTTTTTAATCCAATTAACTTTGGACATTCATAAAAATTACTTATAAATGTAGATATATAATGGACTAATACGATCAAGTGGTGCTATAAAGTTTGAAGTTCTTTTTACTAGCAAATGCCAGTTCTTTCTTCGTATAATTATTCTCAGCCAATAGAACATTACGGATAGGTAGTGTCGCAATCGTACAAAATTATACTTTCATATGTTACAACCCAAGACTATAATAAATATGCTAATTAGTGCAAGAGTATATATATATTTTTTCTTTTCTTTTTTTAAACGTTTGCTTAGTATCAGACGAGTCTCAACTGTAGAAATATAAAAATATAAAATAAACACAACTGACAAATTAATATAAAAACAAGACTATTCAGAGTAATTAAGAATAATAATAAATTAATTAAATATCGATGTGAATTCAATATCTATTCGTATCCACCTACTATCGAGCTAAATAGAAACTTTTCTTCTTTTCTAAATACAAAGATGAGCGATTGAGAAGCTAGAAATTTAGGAAAGACCGTCGATATATTCAGAGTAGCAGCAAACATCTGTCTTTCCATTCACGTAAGCCACTTTTTGTTTAAAAGTGCTTTTATTCGCCTAACGTCGAGTCGAATAGAAACGCATACAACGATATATTTCCTCTCCCAGATGTACTAAAGAATCAAAAGTTTAGAAAACAATTTAGCGTTTAGTATATTTTAGTGTATTGAGAACAGAACCAAATATTTGTTTTTCGAGTTACATAAGCCATCTTTTATGCAGAAATGTTTCTATTCATCCCATTCAAGTTATGCCTCCTCTCATTCACAATCAACTGGTCGTGTATGGAATGATATTGAGTCACGCAACACAACATAATTGAACGTGTAAGCGGCAACGTATACGCAGTATCTAAAGCACGATTCGTTTGCACATGCAATGCCGATGCTGTTGAACGTTAGTCAACGCGACGATTCACCTATTGGCTTCCTCCAGCTTAGCTAATAGAGCCAGTTCGTCGGTGGGTATTTCCTGCGACGAATTTATCCTCTCTTCCTCAGATGAGATCGGTGGTGTGCTCGGAAGTATCTTGCTGGCCTGATTGTTGTTCTGACCTGTCTGGTGTACCGTGGTGCATAAACACAACACACTCATCACCTGCGGTCCATAACGTGATAATCCTAATTGTCCGGCTGCCTGCTTCTCTTGACCCCTGCAAAATGATCGTTGTTTCGTGTCAGCATGTAAAGTGACGTAATAAAAATGTTATACGTGTGCACACCTTCCACAGTCCAGTTACCGCTATCATTCTAGGACTGCCTGTTCTTTTGGGATATCATTAAAAAGATATCACAACTTTCTTAATAAACTATCGACGTTCAGGCATTTATCGAGAATTATAAAACGATTATATACGAAAAACATATGTACAAAGAAATAAAAACTTTGGTTTACACAGATGTGAATTTATAATACGCCAACACCCATAGTTTGTGCTTATTATTAATGCGATCGCGAAGGTTTCATGGAAATGTTGATACGTAATATCGGAAACATCAGAAAAATGTTTATTACAAATACCAAAAGAACGTTACTCCGTACCTGAAACGCTGTGATAATGATATATGGTAAAACTTTTATTTATTAATTTACTTATATACGTTCCTCATTGGAAAGCGATCAAATTTGGTTTTTAATTCAAAAATATGTACAAGATGTTACCGTTGACTATGGTTTAAACGAGGCAAATGTACACAAAAAGAATAAATGCGATGTTTATATAAGGAACAGAATATTATAGACAATATTTTATCTATTTAATTGAAAGGATACAACCTACTTTAGATAAGATTTTTTGGGAACATCAACTCTTTGAATATATCAAGTATACTTACGCGTATACTGAACTTTGAAGTAATGATATGATAAACCGTGATGTACGTACGTATCTCTTTCTGTTCCTGCTTGTACACTTACGAACGTCCTGGTTTACTATCTATCATTCTACCGGTTTATTATCGTGACAAATTGTTGGTATCTATCGGTTTATCGATTTTGGTCTCTCCATATATTACAGAAGCACGTAACTTAAGAAAAGATAATACGAAGAAAAGAAAAAGATACGATTATTGTACATAGATATTGTATTATCATTCGCAGTTAATCCGAATTAATGAGTAATTTCTACATTTTTAATGTTATTTCTTAACATTACGGTTAGTCATTTTGCTTTTCTCTTATTTGCGCTAAATGAAACACAAGACGGAGTTGCGCGCGAAAATTATAGTTGGAAAAGAAAAGCGTGTAATTTGAAGTACTATTTTCTATTTCGGTTTAATTATTCGTCTACGCAGCTAGAGAGATCGTCGATAAACCGTACAGTATACTACACCTCTCACCTTTTCGACGTGCAAATTAATTAACTAAAAAGAAAAAAGAGAAAAAAAAGGATAAAAAGGAAAAGTGTGAAAATATCTCGTTAACGAACATCCACTTTATTTTATATTTTCTTCTATTAATCGTTCGTCGTTAAATAAGATATCGTTTCACGCAAGATTAATGAGGTTCAAGTGGCGACCAATGGATTTCATAGATGTCCAATTAAAACTTCAACTCGTGTGCTCCTCAACTCCTTATTTTATGTATTTGTTGCACGCGTATGTCTGTCACGAACAACGCACTAAATAGAACAAGTAGTGTTTTGAAGCAATTTATATAACAACGTCATTGTTTGAAAAAAAAAAGAAAAAAGAGAGAACATCCGGCAATATAAAAAATATTCCGTGCTTGGATTAATGTTTGTATTCGTATTATGTTTGACATTGTTCGTTTATTATACACTACGTCTCATAATTATAAAACCATGCTGACATTTGAAACTCTTACGTAGCTACAAGCTACAAGATACAAATTTAACGAAGAAAAATTAATTGCGCAAAATCGAACGATCAAAATTATACACGTTATACTCATGATTATAAAACCATCCTAACATTTGAAACTCTTACGTANGCTACAAGCTACAAGATACAAATTTAACGAAGAAAAATTAATTGTGCAAAATCGAACGATCAAAATTATACACGTTATACTCATGATTATAAAACCATCCTAACATTTGAAACTCTTACGTAGCTACAAGCTACAAGATACAAATTTAACGAAGAAAAATTAATTGTGCAAAATCGAACGATCAAAATTATACACGTTACTGTGACAATTTTATGCATAATAATAAAAACCCAATAACAATTTCTAATTGTCATTCGTCGTTATTTCATTCCTCAAGGCAGTGCGTAATTTTAATTACAACTTCTCAGTTCGCATTAAATATTCTCAACCGCCGAACCTCGTCGTCCATAATCTAAAGGACGTCGATGTTATTCGAATACGTTGCGAAATATTACTGCGAAAATATCTTTCATCGCGCGTAATTCGAATTTTAAATGTAAATATTTTTAAATGTAAATATAAACAAATGCTAAGTGTAAACAATTTAAACATTTCTCTAAAATTTCTTCGCCACCTTCCATCCCTAACGAGCTCCATATCTACGTAACAAGCATTGTGTTGCGTTTCATCTACGTTCTCTTTTCGAACGCAGCTCTTTCCAACGTTCGTCAAAAACTTCAATTTAATGCGATCGTTCTACCTTTTCGTTGTTTTATTTCGTGTCCATCGCGCCGCCGCTGGTGCCAGCAAACCGCGAAGAACCATCGAGAAATCTTCTCGTCTCCTCACTCGCGGAACTTTCGATCGAAAAATCGACACGCTTTAGACACGCCACGTTCGACTTACCAAATTACTTTCCATGTTTCCGCGAAACGTTCGTCGCAGCGCACGATTTTCCAACCATTTGCCGCGCAACCATTTCACTCGTATTGTTCAGAAGCATCTCTTCCTTGGAATAACTTTCTGCTCGAGTAAGTCGGCGAATTTCTACGGGAGGAAAATTCATTCCACGTACTTTCCGACGTTAATTAAGATAAACCTTGTACGGTTTACCGGAGCATCTTTCACATTCGGTTACAACGTGATATTTTTGCTTGAAACGTAACCGCGACAATTAAACTGCGACTTAACTAAATAAATAAGACAACGGGCAAGATAATCGTCGTGAAAATATGTAAAAATTAGCGGAGCTGCGCAAATTCGCGAAACAATGGTTTAACACAACTTGTTTTTACGAATAAAATTAAACGGGTCTGAAAATTGCGCGAACGAAAGTTTCTACGATTAGATCGGAACCGTAGAGAATTGTCAGAATACGAGAAATTGAACTTTCTTTTAAATTTCCTCCATTACTTTCCATCCTAGATAAAACGAATGCATTTTTACTCGAAATCTGCAGAGCAATCCTACGAAATGACTCATGCAGCTGTCTAACGTTAATATGCTTCGCAGCTTTATCCTTGAGACCGTAGTTTCTCTAGTCGATAGAAGAGTTTCACGGTCCCTTTGCCAACCAGGAAATCCTTTCGTTGTTCCTATCAAACGTTCCAGTTAATTCCCCCCCAAACATTTCCAATTTGCCCACTTTGGCTACCATAATTACTATCACAGCTACTCGTTATCACGTACAGTCTCGTTCGTGTTCGTTCGACAACTTCTCTTACGGTTAGCGCGGCCAATTTTTCCAATTCCAACTATCACGATCCATACGTTCGCTCGTTTTTGTTGCTTGCTTTATGGTCTTCGTGTATATTTATCGTTCGATATTTTTGCTCAAAAAAAAAAAAAAAAAAAAAAAGACTGAAATTCGTGTTTAGACTTTCGTGGCTGGAATTTTCCAGTCGAGTTCGAAGCGCACGAACGACGAAAGGTGAAGAAGAAAGCCGAGCAATTAGCGCGTGCGAATGAATTAGCGAACAAATGCAACGCGCGAAACAGTCCTGGCAATGTGCCATACATCGGCTGCGAGATGCGATAATACGCGTTTCTCGGTATTCTCAATTGCCGTAGAATTTTAAGCCTGGCATGAACATCTGCGCGAGCGGCAGCCACATCGTTTAAATACTTTAAATGATGCCCCGAGGATCGATTGGAAACGGTGTTACTAAATTGAATCGTGTCGTATAATGAGTACGCGCACACGGCAAAGTTGGACTGAAAGATAAACAATTGTACAGCAAATAGCACTAAATTGAATACGTGTTCGATCCTACATTATATATATATATGTGTATGTATGTATGTATATGTATATAATATAGGATCGAATCTATTATATATATATATATATATATATATATATATATATACGATTTATATTAAATTAAATTATATAATAAAAATATAAATGAATATAATAAAATTGAAATTAATAAATAATTTTTTATTGTTAAAATTTCTATTTTATTATTGTAATATATATATATATTTCTCGATTTAAGCGGAGGAACGCGATAAATAAATAAATCTAACACGTTGACACGCAGTTTTCCACACTTTGTTGGGGAAAATATTTTTACGCGTGTGATTCGTAAATTAAACGATCGTATTGCGAGTAAAAACGAACGATTGTTGAACAAATAGCGTTAAATCGAGCAAAGCACGGAATTCAAAAAATACCTTAATGAGATTTGATAACAGTGGTAGCCGATTGAATCTTTTTCTTTTTTTTGTTTCTTTTTCTAATAATTTTCCGAAGATTATTCATGAGTTTTGCGTACTATTCACTTGTTAGTTGGTAGTTTGGATTTACACGAGTAAAAGTAAAAGTTCGATCAGTGATCGTTGTATTGCAAGGTTCTCCATGAAAATGCAGCTTGTCCATAGATACTGACGATACGTATTGATCCTCTCAGCGAAAAATCTTGAAAATGTATATCGGTAGTCCGAGGATACGCTAAGACGCGTAAAAGATGGAGAGAAGAAAAGAGAATCGACAATTTGTTTTCGTTTTCGAATAAGTAGAAACATTCTTCTTCTTTTCTTTTCCTCTTTCTTTTTTCGTGTTCCCCTAAAGAGGTAAGCGAATAAATAATAATAATAATAACAATAAATGGGTCATTTATCGAAAGTACAGTAGAATACAAAATACTGGTTTAGTGTGCTAATGAGAAGGAAATGCGATATGTTTTCGTATCTTGCATTGAAATTAACGCAAATTAGCACGATGGATCGCGTACAATTGATTACAAAACGTTACCACCAACAGTATCTATTCTTCCTCTTAATTACTCTACCCGCTACAAATTCCACGTAATTACATTCGAACGCGTCACGATTCTGAATAAATATTTATTATTATTATTCTAATCAGGTATCACTTTAATCGTGTTAATTCTAATATCTTCAAAATTCCCATATTCGTTATTCTCGCGCAGCTTTTACGATATAGAAACTTTAAAATAGATATGGAGAACAGTGTACGTAAACGCGTTGTATTCTTTGGGTTGCTTTTATTTTCAACTTGTTTTATCGCAAATCTATTAATTTATCTGGCATTGTAAACGTCTTATAACATAAAAAACCAAATAAAGTAGAATTCGTTGAAATTTTCCAATAAGTTGATTTCTTATATCGAACAGAGGTCTTGTTAAATAAATTGAAAAATAACGAGTAATAAATATAAAGGGTGAGAAATATCAACGAATTTAGAACTATTTGCGTGATTCGTGCCTCTGTTCGATACGATTGTATATTATAATCACAGATATATTTGTAACGCGTGTGTTTAGGCATTTTTTATCGTTATAATATAAAAACTACTCGTTAAATTAATTCTAAACTCTCTGAGAATAGAACTAAGGTAAAATCGCGTGATCACCGACCCATAGTTCCCACCCACGTTCCGTTTCGTTTTCGCTCGCAAAAGTGTAACAACTAATTGTAGGTGTGACAAAAGTTTTTCATCGTATATCTGAATATCTCACGTTCTACATTCGCGTTAGACACGCATAATATCTAGCTGCGTAGGTACGACAAGTATCTCTGATAATATATATATATACATATTGTTCGTAATTATTCAAAAGATAGTGATTTTTAGCATACAGCGCAGTAATGTTAATAACAATATTTGCACAAGCCATACGAAACACGTTTGATATTGTAGCACATAAGTACGTATATTGATAAAAGAACGAATATTTTATTCGAAGAAATGGTCACGCAACTGGAATTTAATTTCAACAAAAAAGAAAAAAGGACTCGCTTGCAAGAATATTCTATAATTTCGTTTAAATATCTAGATTTAATTAATAACGCGTTTACCATCGCGATGTATCGAAATAAAAAGAAATATACATATATATATATATATATATATATATNATATATATATATATATATATATATATATATATATATATATATATATATATATATATATGTATGTATATTTATTAGATTATAATAAATTTGGTATAATAAATGGCGAATATTAATATACGTTTATGAACATATATAATAAAATAATAAAATAATAAAAAGAAATATATATATATATGTATATTTATTAGATTATAATAAATTTGGTATAATAAATAGCGAATATTAATATACGTTTATGAACATATATATATTTCTTTTTATTTCGATACATCGCGATGGTAAATGCGTTATTAATATATATATATATAATATATATATATATATATATATGTTCATAAACGTATATTAATATTCGCTATTCATTATACCAAATTTATTATAATTACAGCGTTAATATCAACAACGAAATTTAATGCGGATCCAGCTTAATCCTTTGCATCCTGAACTACATGCATCGTTTTTATATTTCTTATTGCTTTCTTTGTTCCGAATATTCCAAAACTTTTCGACTAGCGCGTGTGCCACATGTAAATAGCTTTTACAATTGTTAGTGCATAAATGCAGATGTACAACTATATGAAAGTATTATTCTATTTTTAAGAATCATCAGGGACACAAGCAGATTTCATTCGCGACAGCATCTTAATGAAAATGGATACTTTAAAGTGCACAAAGGGTTAAACCATAGGGAAAGTTAATGTGTACGTTACAGTTGTACGACAAGCTGTGAAATTAACAAGACACAATTTATATCAGACGTTGGACGATCGATTGCGTTTCACTTTGTTAAACCGCCTGACAATGTAGACCTGGTGTAAAGATTCTTTGCGTTTTATATACGTACGTATAGAGTTCTGCAGTCACCTTTCTGCTCGACATACAATGGAACAAAGCGACGAGTCAAATATACCGTTAAAATCTACTAGGAAATCGATTGTAACGAAAAAAAACCTGTTTAAAATCTCTTCTGACTTGCTGTATATATCGCGGTGATGCGATTTTTATAAATATCGAGGCTCGACGATGCTCGTAGTTAGCAAGCAGCCTTTTGATCGGCTCGAATTGTTAGAAAAATCAGTTTTCACGTAGTACGATAAAACGTACGATTTTAAGTTGAAAATATTATTTCTAGTATTTTAATCGCGACTTAGAGAACCGTATTCTTTCATAAATATAAAGGAAGAAAAATATGGATAAGAAAGAAACGAAAGATAAAAAAAAAAGTGGAAGCAAACGTAAAACGTTCTGTTATTTCATCCCCGATACACCCTTCCTTCCAATCTTCGACCATTTTCTATCCATTATGTCGTACGTTGGTATATCCCCTAACTGCAAATAAAAACACCAGCAGTACATTAACCTAACGAACGTATAATCGCCCGAAGCACGATTACGTAAACTCTAAGATTCCACAGAAATGATCTGGTAAGGTTAGGTTGAATTCAATCCGTCTTCCACCTCGATGAAACCAAATTTAAAACTTCCGTTCTAAACTCTGTCATTACTGATCTATTACACATACACGAGTGTAGAATACTTGATAATTTCTATCTTCTGCTCTTTCCCTCCAAACAAAAATTCTAATACGTTGATCTAACAGGCGTCGAATTATTATCTAAAGCGCGATCACGTAAACCATAAAAATCTCCTCTGTGAATTACATTGTAAGTATTCGGCCGATTTAATCTCAGTAATCCGAAAGGAAACTCTTCCATCAAGTTATCCGCAAATTTCTATTCCTTTCTAATCAAACCATTTTTCATCCATTATTATAAGGACACCCTTTACATTCCTTAGTTCAATTCCAAACGAGATACCCGAAGACCGTTATTCCACGTTTTCGATTTGTTTCTACACGAAGAATCACCTCTTTTACTATTATGGCAGGATTTCGAAGTCACCGTGTATACAATCGTTTGAAACACGATTACGTAAACTCGAGAACTCGCTCCCCTTTAAAACATCCCCTTTGAGATAACCATCGTCTTTCTCTTTCGTCTTCTTTCCTCCTACAATAAGATACAATATCATTTAAAACAAAGAAGAGGAAAAAATACTGTTAATACGTTGACCGCCATCGGTGACCCACGTTACTAAATTCTTTGGAATAATTAGGATGGGACATTTCACGGACTAATCAATTATCGACAACGCGAATTATTCGTATAACATTAACAGAAAGAAGCGTACGGTATAATATTTTCGAGAAATGAAATATTATCGCGAGATGTATCAATGGTTTATCGCACAAGAATCGTACGTCCACCTTTTTTGTAAAATTTGAATTTTTATACGCAACAAATAATTCTTGACTGTTTCATTTGAGTCGTATAAAAATCACAATTACATCTATCTCGCAAATTTCTCAAAAATAATCTCTATTTATTGTATTTATATGCGTATGTGTGTGTGTGTATATATATATACAGAGAAAGAGAGAGAGAGAGAGAGATTTTCAAGAACCATGATCCTGAACCGCAAAATGACCTTCGTCATTTTACGTTCCTAAAAGGGGTCAATGAACAGTTTACCGACCAATTTTATAATAACATTGACAAAGACGAATACAATGCAGAATGGATTCATTTAATTATAAAATACCATCGAATTTGTAAAACGGTTCTCTCTCGAAAACGCTACAATTGAACGTACGTTATTTGTACAGTGAACCATCGACGTTTCAATCTATCGCCATTACCAGCACGGAATATATGAAATTCGCACGACAGTCAACGTGTTGACAACGAAATAAGAAAGAGAGTAACCGAAATAGAATAAACTAAAATCGTTCACTGCGACGAGACGACCGTACACGTCTAACCAGAAAAGACGAGAATCGAGATCAAGTGGCGTGACAGGTGTGGACGATTGCCTTAACCGGTGTACGGTAATATCACGATATCACACAGAGATAACGATTGGTCTCGAACGCAGTCGAGGCACGATTGTCCGACAAGGGGCGCCGGTTAATTGGTCAATCGATGGTGATTTTATCTCGTTCCCTTTTCCGATCAAACTGGCACAGTAGGATCGCTAAACACGTACTGGAAACGTATACGAAATGGTTTGAGGGTCGATGGAGCCCGCGCAGGCCAGGATGCTTCACATGCGCACCGACCTCTCTTTCTTCTTTCGTAACGTGAAAGTAAATAAAAGGACCTACGCGATTCCACCGACGGCACGACAGTAAATTTTCTCTAAAAATATTACGGAGAAATGTTACATCGATTATGTTGATTTTTCAGGGACAGAGCGAAGGATTGGATCGGTCGAGATAATTAATTATCCAGTTAAGTTATTTATTCCGTTAATTTCTAACCAAATTAAGTCATTATATTTTAGGTACTTATTGTGTTGATTTCGACAGGCTACGCTATTATCATGTTTCTTCGTATTGCAGTGTAAAAGTCTTCTCACCATAGACTTACTTTTATTCTTATTTTTTATTTATTTATATGCAGCTTAGGCACAAAGATTTTACGAATGAATGGAACGTTACGAGAAGATTGTTGGCTTCTTATTTCTTATATTATATCGCTGTTATATCATTTAGATCTTTCGATAAACTTATACACGATATAAATTTTTGTACGGAGAAATCTGACTTCCAATAAATTATGAAAATCGCACCCGATTGCTTAACGGTTTAAGGTAGATGCATATTCGGACAAATTCAAGTTCTGATGAGTTCAATACATCGATATCCTTATAGATTTCTATGAGTGTCATGCATTGCAGTCTTCGGATGTTTCATTTGTCAGAACGCCAGTTCGTCCGAATATGCAAATACAAGTTCGCTATAACCATAGTCCGATCCCAATTTTCGTGATGCGCGACGTTATAGTCGAGGTATTTGGCGAAACAGCGTCGTTCGGATGCTTACGATATTTTATACGATATTACGCTATATAAAGGCTGTAAGACAAGAATATGATAAGTCACATTTTTTATTTTTTTTTTTTTTTTTTTTATGGAGAAACAGTTTTAAAATTCAGGCCGATACTTCATCGATAAATAAAAATGTTGCAATTCCCCGGATCCCAGATGTGCGAAACGAACAACATGTTAAAGTGGAAGATAGAATGATAAAAAATAAAATTTAGATATATAGGTGTTTTCAATGAAGATCGAAGAGTGACTGGCGAGATATGGGAGAAATTAACCAGGAACGTCATATTGGTAAATGAGAGGGATATTGAATCGCGAAGATTAGTGGAATTATTGAAATATTGGAAAATATATATGAGGTATTAAGAAAATATAAGAATATTAAAATATCGACAGAAGTATATAATTCTTTATTATGAGAAATTTAATTGTCGAGATTGGACGAATATTCTTTTACGTGATATTGCAAAACTGCAAAAATTTCTATAGAATGATGAGAATAGATTACCGATATTAACAATATTATATTGTAATACAGAATCGAAAATAATGTCCGATCAGCTGGAGAAAAATGAAAGGAAGATATTTTCCTCTTTTTAAAACGTTTATCGGCCGAAATATTCATTCTCATCGATATTCTATTTTCAATTTCGACGAAAAATCAAATAGCTGGTCAATGACCTTTGATACGCGAATTTAATGAAACGCTCTTCACCAAGCGAGATCAGATAGAAAATTCTTCCGGACGATAAACACTTACAGTACTTACTTTGACTAAATTACATATTCGTTGAATTTATTTGTGTAATGGACTTCTGTAATGTATCTATTATTCTAATAACTTTTTTATTATTACTCTACATTATTCTATTTTTTGTTTAACTTAACAATAACTTAGTTTATTTACATTTTTAAATAATATTCCATTTGTGCAACCTTTACATGTTATTTATTTCTTAATGAATTAATAAAAATATCATGTGTACAAATATATAATAAAAATATCATACGACGTTTGTTTCATTTTAATTACAATTTTATCAATATCGAGGAGAATAAATATATTTTATAAAAAAATATGTTACAGTCACAGTTCATATAAATTATAGCGAATGTTGTTAAAGTTTGTAGGAGAGGATATATAGATATAGAGGCTCTCTTAACTTTCTCGTTCCATAATTGGAGTTCCAATTAATAACAAAAACATACGTTTCGCGCATAGCAGGTTCTGCTTTGTAACGAGGCAAAATTGATTGGTTTTATTGTAGAACCGATAAATTAGTCTTGTGTATAACTATAGTAAACGCGTTTATTTATACAGTTGGTATCTTTTAAATAGAACTCTGCGAGAAAATTCAATGCAAAAGAAAAAATAACCAGCACTATAAAAAGTAATATAAAAAGATCTATATATAAAAAATTCTTTTATTAAATTACTTGCGAAATTTTCAATGAAAAACTCAACTAAACTAAACGGTAAATTCGTCGTTATAATTTTAAACTTTATAAACTTAATAACTTTATAAATATTTCAGTTTGTGTATCTATAGAAAAATCCTTTATTTTTATAATTTGAAAATTCCCAATAAAATTTCAAAAAATTATGTTGATCGCTTTTTTCTTACTAACAGACTGCTACATTTTTCTAATGGAAAAAGTTATATCGCCTGATACGTTGAAAAATATATATACGTAATTACATAACCATAATTTATTTGTCATTGCATAATTGCAATTAAATTTCTTGCCGTATTCTAGAGACTAGTATCTGAAATTATTTCTTGAGACATTGAAGCAAGAATTAGTCCTAACAAGGTTGAGGAGAAAAACGAAACGCGATAAAATATCTCGGCGAGCTGGAACCAAAATGGAATCGTAGAAAAAGCGCGTATCAGATCGCGCAAGGAACAATTACACGCGGAAAAAAGCAACGAACCTTTCACCGGTCTCTGTTTACCGAAACAAATTCGTTACGTTGGCTGCACTGGCTCACAAAACTATCTAAACACTATAGAAATTTTTTATCAGTATATTATGTGTGTTACATAAAACACTCGCATTGCAATCAGGCGGGACTATCACCATTAGTAATATTTGGAACTAATTTGAAAATATATAAAAATTATGAAATATTTAGTGGTAGTGTACTTATACATATACTACAAAAATATTTAAACAGTCAATTATCCATTATGTTAATAAACCTCAATATTCAGTATGACTATCTGTAATACTTATTATATGTTTAAGATCGCTATTTATATTGTATGGAAATTTTTTATGAAATATATGTACATATATTTGAAGCAAATATTTTGTGACTTCCATGTACATTTTCAGACTGATTTCAAATTTTACCAGTACAATCATGGTAGTCGTGTCTCATTACAGCGGTAATGGAATTTTAAAATGTCTTATACAATACATACAATATACAGGATGGTCCAAATTTATGATAATTTATGGTACAAATGGGACCAGAGAGATTCTATGGTTCAAAATAAAACGAAAATCAAAAATAAGAAAATTGTGTTGGTGGTTTCGTTTTTAAGAAAATCAATTTTGAAAATTTGTGAGGTATACGTGAATTTTACCAATTCTCGGTTGGACATGAATGGATAATTGACAAGAAGTTATTCAGCATGTAAAAATAAGTCGAAAATGAAGAATAAAATTTTGTCGTTCAAGGCCTCGTTTTTTGGGAAAATAGAATTTGAATATGTTAGTCAAAAACTAGCCCGTTACACGCGTACTAGACAAATTTTCAAACTCGATTATCTCAAAAAACAAAGCCTCCAACACAATTCTTGTCGTTCTGATCTTCTTATCTCGTCTCATTTTGAGCCATGAAATCTTGAATTACGAATCACCCTGTATAAGTTTTCTATCGTAAGTTTTCAAAAATTTTCATGAGCCACTGTATTCTGGAGTGTTCGGTCGGAGCTCAACGCATTACATCGAATCTTCATGCTCCTTACAATATGTTTTCCTAATTGTTCCGTAACGATGAATGACGGATCGCTTTACCGTTACGGTTACACAACGTATACGCGGTTGTATACGTGGAAAGCAATCGTCTAAATGCATGTGCAAACAAAGCGACCGAGAAGAGCGCGGGGGGAAGGAAGAAAGCACACTCGTTGCACACCATGGAATGCGATGATTTGAAAAAAAAGAATTCTTTCGCACGGTTTCAGCAACCAAATTCCAATGAGAATGCACTGGTATGGATGAAATGTGATGAAGCTTAATGAAAAAGGTTTCCTCAAAATAAAGGCAGAAACAGTCTTCATTGAAAGACTTAGTTTCGCTTTAAATTTGTTGGACATCAGTGTATAATAAAATTTTTTAAATGAGCTCTGTTATCGTTAGATTGGGCAATTAAAAGAGAATTATTTTATTTTACAATGATTCTCACATTCTTTGATCTTGGTCATTTGCATACATTTATGCAGATCTTTATAAACACAATTAAAAGAATAAAACTTAAATAGAGAATTGTTTTATTCTCTAAATATTATATTGAATACTTTAGTTTGGGTATCTTGTATATTCATGTATATTATGTGCATTCTATCCAATTTTATACACTTAAATTTCCCATAAATGCATGAACAGCTGCAGCAGTCTAGTCACACGTATTTTTGCTTTCCACATGATTGCAGAGGTTTATTAAGTGGTTCCCACTAAGTGACTACAAGAAGTATTTACGCATATCCCTTTCCAACGAAACATTTATCGATCAGGTTCTTCATTCCATTTCCTGTTGAATATATAAAGTATACAAATATGTAAAGTTCCTTATTACAATTAGATCATTTATAATTAGTCCATTCACTGGAAATTTGAAAATACAAAAATATATAGAATGCACATAATATATGAAAATGTATGAAATGTGAAATACTTATTCTAATATTTAATAGTTAAAACATATATCTATTTAAGTTACATTGTCTTAATTAAATACATAAAAGTATGAAAATATAAATATATGATCTGATATTTGTTTAATAACAAACAAGTTTAAATGTAAAATGAAATTGTGTTAATGAAATAACAGTTCTTAGTATTTTATATTAAAGATTCATCTAAAGTCTAAAGGATAAATTCATCTATTACATGATTTTTTAAGAATTGAATTGACTTATACAATATTTAATGGATATTTACGTAAATAGTTATAGTTTTATAAATACAACTAACAAAATGGAACATAAGTAGAAACTTATTTCATTCTTTAAATATTTTACTCTGGATATATAATAATAAATTCTATATAACATGTAAATAACATGGAAATGTATAGCATATAAATTTTATATAATTTTACACATCCGCAGTATAATGATATTGTTTAATTACAATCTTATTAAAAAATAACGACTGAGCATCATTTTGTTACTTGAATCCTAATATAATTTAAAAAAACAACCTCGAACATTCATTTATTATTTAAAAGCGTCCTTATATCTTTAAATGAATTATTAACTACATCATCTAAGCGTAGTTCTATCGTAATTTATTTTACTAAAAATGAAAATATAAAATGCGAAATGTACTCTCATTGACTTGGAACTCATATACCAGAAGAAATAAATATTTCCAACGTGACATCATTAAACGTTACTCCACATATAGTTTATTCACATCGTGCCGCTTTTCACGCGGACGAAACGTAAATCGATAATAAAGTGGCGAGAATCAGATAACAGGAATGTAAATAACGACGAATCGGTAACAGGTGCCTAACAATACGACTACGAGAAAAGAAAACTGTCAGAGTGGCACTTGTCCATATTAACAAACTGTCAGGCGAAACGAAATCGACGACGACCATCTGTTTCTGATATCCGTTAAAATTATCGTAAAGCACATACCTTACGTGTGATTAATATTCCATATGCTTCTTATGAAACAAATCACGCACTAAGAAAATTATGTTTCGTGTCAGCAAAAACGTATATAATGCTACTCTGAGGCTGAAGAGCACATACGCGGCTGTCACCACTTAAAATTGTCATCACGATGGATTCGTTCGTTTACACTGCTGCCAACGTTTCAAATATTACAATTACAATCTGGCAATGGTAAACGTTGCGTATCCGTCTTGATACCCCACGAACATAGGCGGGAATCTGTTTAATATTTCTGCCGCGAATTTCAAATATCATAAAATTCTGATATTTTAGTTTGTATGATTATAATTTTTTCTAACATCACGTTACATGTTATTATGTTTTTAACAGAAATTTTTGTTCGTAATTGTTGATTATTAATCAATATTGAAATAATCTTTTGTTTATTTGTTATCAAACCTTTGAAATGATACGACTTTAAAATTAATTAAAAATTTAAAAATTGTTTCATTCAATTAATTTTAACTAATGTTATTTAAATAAATCCATATTTAGAAGTTAAAGAAAATTATTTATCTAAAGTTTAAAGATAGAAAATTGACCAATAATAAAGATTTTTGTTTAAACCAAAAGACCAGGCAATAACTACGCATAGATAATTCGTGATCGAAATGTAGCAAAATATAAAAGTTACTTCAAACTTCAATTCCTTGTGTAAATATAATAAAAATTGAATCAATCTATGTTGTTCATCGTTAACAAACTATATAATCGTTTATCATATTACACATTAGTTGAATACCAATATGTGAATCAGTCAGAAAGCAATATAAACGTATACGTACGCTCATCTTTGTTAAAATAAATCAAACGTTACCAAATGTTTTGCATCGAATGTCATCAAATTACATCCTTCACACCGAATCATCCTTAATTATGACAACGTCTGTACGTTTCTTATTCTTTCGAAGCCATCTTCGTACTCAATCAACAACCTGTATAAAACGTAATCAAAAATTTAAAATTAATGTATAAAATTGAAGTAATTGTGTTAAAATGAAACAATAATTAAACTCAAATTCTGTCTTAAAAGCTTATAGTATAAGCTATTGGCTATTATTATTAAAACTAACACTTAGAATAAGTTTAAGAAACTATAGAATTTCGATATAACAATACTTAATAAAATATTAAGTAAGGACATATTACTTAAACAAGCCTGACAATAATTGATAGAAGACAATAGAATACTAACAGAAACATTACATAGTTGAAATTACGCACTTCAGCGAACAACGCATCTTGATGCCCTTTTGCATCTTTTTGACCACGATTTTTAACAGTACAGTGACGCTCCGTGCCAAAACTTTGCCCCGTTGATTCCTGATTGGCTGAAGCGGAATATGCCGGGAAATTTATCTGGGTCAATAAACTATAATAGTTTCAAAACAGGTAATTATAAGGAGTTTTTGAAGTTTACTATCTTTATCATCCTTACGTCGATAATATTAATCGAATTCAGTTTAACGCTAATCTTTGTTTATCATTAATGGATAATTAAGTGTAATGAATTTAATGTCCTCTTTTAATAAATAAAATAATACAAGTAATTAAAATCGTAAATCAATTAAATTAATATTTTATATTACAAATTAGAGCAGAATTGTGCCAATATATAAGATTTATACTCCGCGCCTCGCTACGTAGAAAAAATACATTTTATTTTACAAGTATAACGCGTGAATTACCTTAAGAAAAATAAAAGAAACAATTATTGAAATGATTATTTAGATAAATATTTAAAAAATTGCATGCTAATAAATTTTTAATGTAATATATTGCAAAACAAATTTTAAATATAATCTCCGTATGGGGATAAATGTTTCGCAAAGAGAGTATGAAATTTCGACGTCTCTTTACACGGGCCAAATAGAGCCAGATGTCAACATTTTTGTTAACAGCTTGAATGAATTTATATATAATGTTGAGTGGCTCGTGGGTGGCCTCGTGCGTAGAATTTTGCTCGAATTCAAATAAAGGTATCCTCATGTAATGCAATTTTTATTCCTTCCCCCAAACCAGTACTATATTAAATCGATAACATCGCATGTGACATGAAAATGGTAAGGTGATCAATCACCCCAAAATGTGTGACACGAACTGATTGCATGTCACGTCTATTCTATAACTAGTCTGTGACTATATTACTAGTTTATTGAACGATCGGTATTTCAGAATATGTCGTACAAAGTCTCTTGAGATGCCGGGTCTATTCTGTGTCTCATCTATGGTTTTACATTTGTAAATAAAAAATATTTGTTACTGATTGTTATGAATACATATATTTTATGCAATTTAAAGTCATAAAGTATATATTGACATTATTATTGACAAGAAGAAAAAATAATTGTTTAGAAATGTCGTTAAGAAAGTTTATGCACCCAAGGAATATATATAAGAAAATACCAGACTTTAAAGAACTTGTTTTATTATATCCGGAATTCCGTAATATTGCAATTGTTGTAAGCTACATATTTTAACAAGTGTTTACTATTATTATATATTCCATCTCGTACATAAATACTAAATACTAATATAATATAAATCTATTTAATCAATTATTATATTATAGAATTTAACTGGCAAGATAAAGATTGATTTTAAATGTGAAGGTACTCTGCGAGTACTCACAGAGGTATTACTAAAACATGATTTTAATCTGCAAGTAAAAATACCTCCAAATAAATTAGTACCAACTCTGCCATTACGCTTAAATTACATTTTATGGATTGAAGATTTAATGAAACATGCTTCTTTCAATGAAATGAAGGAAGTAATTGGCATAGATATTGGTATATTGGAAATTAAGTTAAGAATAAAATTTTATATTAGAACATTTCAGTGACAATAATCATTTTTTTATAGGTACTGGGGCAGTGTGTATTTATCCTCTACTGTTTGCAAAAATGTACGGAAATCAAATGATCGCTACAGAAGTTGACAAAACAAGTATACAGACAGCTATTGAACATGTTAAAAATAATAATTTGGAAGACATAATAAAAGGCAAATCAATGACAAGTTGTTTATCTTATAAAACATATACAAGTTTATATTTTTTACTTTAGAATATTGTTTTGCAGTATATAAAGTGGATGAAAGAACAATATTGAAAGAAATTATAAAAGAGGATAATGTGTATCACTTTACAATGTGTAATCCTCCCTTTTTTGAAATAGAAGGATCGTCAGAGAAAGTTATAAAGCGATTACCACCAAGAAATGCTCCAACTGGAAATGAAGTTGAACTTACAGTTCAAGGTGGTGAAAGAGCATTTATAATGCAAATGATTGAAGAAAGCATGGAAATTAAAGAAAAAGCAAAAATTTACACCACTATGTTTGGTAGAAGAAGTAATTTACTATTTTTATTAAAATTTCTAAAGAAAAAAGGCATAGAAAACTCAACATGGACAGAGTTTTGTCAAGGTCACACAAAAAGGTGAATATATTTTCTACAAGTATTTTTTCATTTGTAATTTTTTATTTCATTATTTATGAATGTAATTTTTTAACAGATGGGGATTAGCTTGGTCATTTTTATCTAAAGATGTTATTAATTTGACAAATGCGCCTGTTATTCGAAAAAGTGGAGATTATATTGCAAAATTACTGAAAGAACAACGTCCAATAGAGATACAATTCCCAATGCGACATAAATTCGCTTCTTTTGACAACCTCGTTAATTTTTTGGAAGAAGCAATGGAAGAGTTACATGTAACATTATATTTATATTTTCATCATGTTGTATTTATAATATTTTAGTTTTTCACTTATTTTTCATTTTCATATAGATACAAATCAAGGAATTAAATTTGCCAATTGATGACTTTAATGGTTGGTCGTGTCAACTAATTGCGGACAATGATACATGGTCGCATGCACGTAGAAAACGCCGATTAGCTCAAAGGTTAATGAATCAATCTGTGGATCATGACACAGGACAAACAACTGTAATAAATGATATTACAGAAAACGATGCAGAAAAATTAATAAAGAATAACTCGGCAGATATCGTGAGAAAGAACGAACCTTTGTTAGTATGTAACTTTTTTGCTGAAGTGATAGAACATGAAGAACCTGAAAATGATGAAGTAAAAATATCTATGATCTTTGAAAAAGGAACTGGTGGCAAGAATGCTTTAGAAACGTTTCGACAGTATTTAATAAACAAATTAGATGTTAGAGAATATTTTCAGAAGCAGCATGAAAGATCAAATAAAAAGAAGAGAAAACGATTAAAAACAAGTAAAATCGAAATAAGTTCGGAACAAGTCGAAAATTTGCACAAGAATGATACGGAATCTGTTTAAGATGTCAATTTATGTTCTATACAAAATGATTTATTTTATACGCAAATTTTACGAAATTATATAACAGGTAACATATGTATGAAGTATTTAACTTTATTTATAATGAATAATCCTTATTAACTAGCATTCTTTATCGTACATTTTGGCTAACAAGTGCGGTATAGTTTCATATTAATCCATATTATAAAGTATATAAACTCGTTCAACAGAAACTATTAAAAACTTATCACGTATTTGCATTTCGCTATTATTATAGATGTTACTATTATTATAAACATAACGAACTTAAAACACCAAATTTTTTTCATTTGAAACAAATTTCAACAAATCATAGATATTATTTCTCAACTTAATTTTTATGGTAATATGATAAAATTTGAACATATCATGTTTCTAACATTCGTTTTAACGAATGCTATTTGATAAAGATATATGCTCGGTAACAGATAATTCTCAATGTTTATAACTCTAGAACTAACTGCATTATTTCTAATTGTAATTAGGAAATTGACGCTACTTCCATAATATGTTGATTAATGAGTCGTTTTTTGATAACTGTTATTAATGATCATGAAATGTAACAGCACACTTGTCATTATACCATGCTTTTCCTGCCACCACCATATTCTTTTAAAAACATTTTTCCTTTCCATATAACAGGAAATCTGTTTAAATTCAAAATTATTTTCAGATTTAAATCCTCATATAAGTTGATAGAAATAACGATAAAACAACAATGATAAAAAGATGAAAGGAAGTTTTTCATGTGATGTATACAGTATAAAAACGATTAACAAAATTAAACGAATTTGTCTTGTTGAATACGATACAGATACTGCTCCATATTGATTTTCATGTAATTTCACCTATAGCATTTATATTGAACTCAACAAGATTCAGCTCAAATTAATAGTATATAAAGATAAAAAACAATTACATAACTTCACTATGTATTGAGTTCATTGATGACAACTAAAATTGGAAAGTGACAGCAATGCCTAAATGGAACAAAACAATGATTTCAAATATGTATTAATAAAATAGCCTATCGAAAGTATAGGAAAAAACAATTGACTTATATTCTACGATAATAAAGTCCATTATTCGTTTTACAGATAATTATCGTAGCATTTTAATTTTACTGGTACAATGCATTTCGTTCGAGTTTCAGCAGCAATTGTGCAATACGTTGGAACAAGTATTAGTTTACTATTTCGTCAATCGACAGAAGAGTAACGTATGCAATATCCATAACTTTTGTCGTTATGACATAGAATTAATTGAGCCTTTTGAAAAACGCGACAATATTAGGCGACACAAATATTTATTTATATTTTTATCAAATCATACTCCCTTTTTGTCTGTTCGATAATTTGTGAAATTCGTACATCAAATTACGAATAAGATTTAGATAAGCAAGTGCTAAGGCAATGAATTTTTTCATTTAGAATTATTTACATAACTGTAAAATCAATTTTTTTCGTGTATGTATTATATGCAGTTATAAATCAGTCAAATAAATTCTATAGTCTGGCGTATTGTAGTTGAGCATCGCGAGCATTTGGAAATCTAGCTCTTTCGAAACGTTTCACCTATGCTGTTGATCGCCACACTATAAAAGTTCGATTCTGATAGCACTTTATAAACGTATATACGATACATCAAATAACGATCCTTATCTCGAGCAAACACTTCCCATTTTCATTTTATCCCAATCAGTTATATATGCCGTGCTCGCGTTGCTCTTAAAAAAAGATCGGACGCGGGCAGGGAAAGACTAGGATTCAGAAAAAACTACTAAGTATCATCATTAGCGGTTTAAAGCGAGCTCAGCTCTCTGCTACTATTGGCTCTAACGCTGTCTTGTTTTCCTCCAACTTTTTCAGTTCTTTCTGTGCTTCCGCTTTCTTTTCTATTTTCTTATTCTCTTTCTCGTCTTTTTTATTCTCTTTATCTTCTTTTTTGCTTTCTTTTTCGTTCTTTTTATTCTCTTTCTCCTCCTTTTTATTATTATCTTTTTCTTCTTTTTTATTCTCCTTCTCGTTTTTCTTGTTTCCATTTTGAAGCGCCTTTATCTCTCTGTCAGGTGTTTGTTCTTTCTGTCGTTTCTCTATTTCCGCTTTAAAATTCTCAATATCCTGTTGGCTGATTTGAACAAATAGAATACCATTGATTACATTCAACATATCAAGTACGGATCCCATACTAGGCGGTTGCACCTGAATCGGTGGTAGGCTAACACCGGATTTCCCGGTATAAATTTCGTTCATCTTTTTCTGTAGAACCACGGCCTGTTGCGTTAAATGTCTCAAACAGTCGCTACTCTCTTTGGTTTTTTCATGATCCTCGCCTAACTGTTGCTTATAAATAGCGTAGGTTTCCTTTTCGTTATTTAAAGCCGCTCGAAAATCACCCATACAAGATTGAGTTCTCGCGACAAGATGATAAGAAACAGCAACTTTCAAAGATCGTGGCCCGTGATATCGAAGGTTTAAAGCCAAAGCATGCTCCAAAAATCGGAGCGACAATTCATATTCTCCAACAGCATGGAGAATCAATGAAATATTGCTCTAAACAAACAATTAACGTTGGTCAAGGTTAAAAGTATTAAAGCTTTAGAATTTTTAGTATTCGTATAGATACTCACGTCAAGAAGTGCTACTTCTGGGTGGTCTTCACCACAAACTAGTAAGGCTAAATATCGTGCTCTATATAATAACCTAAGTGACACAGAGACTTGACCATTGGCAAAAGAATATAGGGCTAGACGGATCTGTTGACAAATATAAAAATAATATTAGAATAATTGCAATTATTACATATATTTAATCATTAATTAAGTATGTTTACTTTATACCTACATATTCAGTAATGGTATATGGATGATCTATACCGTTGACTCTTTCTGACATAAGGACTGCCTTCTGTTGGGTAGCAAGAGCTTCCCCATGGTCACCCATTATGTAATTCAATCGCGCAAGCATTCTAAGGCATTGTGCAATTTCGGGATGCATTGCACCATATACATTATTCAATAAATTGAGTGCCTCACTGATCAGTTCATATCCATCTTTCAAATAACCTTGTTGAATTTTACTTTGTCCAGTTGTATAGAAATTGTATGCATCACTAGCCTAAATAAAGTAATAGAATAAGTGCTAATAACTTATTATGGAAATTTCTACATGACTTATTTTTTTTATTCCAAATGCATTACTAACTCTAGGATTGATATGCTTCACAACAGGGAATATATTAAGTATATCTTCTTCGAAGAAGGTGGCTCTGTTCTTATTCTCGAAGTTATATTCACGTAACAAAATTTGTATACCAGTCTTTATACAGAAATTACGAAGCAAAGAAATTTTCTGAAGGTGAAAATGTTCTATCGTGGCATCCAACGATTCCGTACATGGTGTTTCCCAATCATAATAACTCTTCAGATCTGCCTTAATTTGTTGCCAAAGAGATTTAGGCGTCAAAGAAGCCCATTCCACTTCTGACTGTTGTGGACCGTTATTTCTTCCTTTTCTTTTATTGCGTCGTTTAGCAGTTTTACTTTGAAGCTAAAACCGAAAATTATATAAATTTTTATGTAGACAATTGTTTCGATTATTGATATTATTTATTTGATAAACGAATGTTGCCGTACCTCTTCTAGATTTTGTTGTGGATGAATAATTTGTGCAGAAGAAAATAAGCAATTTAAGAAATGACTAATAGCTGCAGAAAGACTCATTAATTCCGTACCCTAAAAAAAGTATTAGATTCTTGCAATCGTAAAATTTAAAATAACCATTTTAATTTCAATTTTAATAAATATACCTGCATATAAAATGTAAAAATGTGTTTCGCTGAGCGTAAAATAAGTTCCGAAACAGCAATACGTTTCAGATATTGCAATTGTGGAACAGTAGATAACATGGCTGCTAATTTACCAAGGTACCGTACGTTGATACCCTTACCGTGTAAAGCTTCTACCAATATGCTGCCATCCATTGCAGCAGCTGTATGATCTAAGCATTCTCGTATCTACAATAAAAAAATTGAATTAAATATATATTTTGTGTACAAAATTGTATTGATGTATCAAATGTAAAAGTATTCTATATCGAAACGTACAAAGGTGGGTATTTGTACGGTAAGTAAAAAGTCGGCCGCATCTTGCACCAATTGTCTTTGTTTTTTTAAAGCAGGCCCATTTGGATCTGGATGTTTAACACCCGGAGAAAATACATCTGGGTTAAACCTGACATCAAATTCGGCTTCCCGTAAGCTACCAACTGCTGCTGCAGCCCTTCGAACTATTTCTTTCGTACTTTCTTCCACTTAAAGAAAAAAGATTTAACTGAAAAATTACAGTACAAAATTTTAAATAAAAATGAATAATTAAGATACATACGCTCTTGCTTCTCTCCACCAGTAATGGAGTCAGTAATACTTTCCACAATCTTTTTGGCTTCATCTGTTTCTATTAGAGTATGAGAAGAATCTTCTTTGTTACTATCCACTGCAACGACATTCAATTCTTCCTTTTTATCTTCCTGAAATTAATATAATGCCGAATAGTAACAATGTTTAAAACTGATATCTGCTATAAAGTTTGAAAAAATTTGTTTACCTTAACAGTGGTTTCATTCTCCTTCTGTACTCTTCTTGCGGACGTAAGTTGTTGTAGATGAAAAGCGGCGTGTTTAATAAATTGCACGTATCTAGCTTCAACAAAGGAGTCAATCAATTCCTGACGAAGACAGGCTAATTTGTGCTTGTGCTCAATGGGAAAACCTAAAGCTCTAGCTTCTTTACTGAGTTCAACTCCGTCCACTACAAAAATCAGAGTAAAAGTTTAGCAATAATGGTAGTAGTAACTAATTCTGAACTTTTCGTTAGTTCTATAAACTTACATTTGAGAAAATTGACATCAGGAGGGAAAGTTCGTAACAAATCCAACACGTAATGTCGAGAGTCATTTCCGATTATACCTTTGCATTCTACACTGCTGCAAAGTTCAACTTCCTCCCCAGCATCATTGATAACTTTATGAGGAAGAATTTTTAATAGTTGACCAGTTTTGTTCAACTGTAAAACGTAATACACGTATGATATAAAATTCTGGATAAATACTATTTAGAAATTACAAAAAAGCATTATTGTAAACTAACCAATTCAAGATACTTCGGATGCGAGATAACCGTTTTCCCAAAATCTATAGAACCATAAACAACAGATTGCTCCTGCTCGCGTTCCAAGATTCCAGGGATGATTGACTGAGCGGTGACACGATATCCTCTATGCAGAGGAATACGAGTGATTACCACGAAAACTTAACATCCTTTCGATCGAGATGTAAGTTGCGATAGAATACTGAACATCGAACAAGTATGTACAAATGATCCGCTACAAAATATCCACGTCGTACAAATAATGTGATGAAAGGAATGCGTGTATCTAATTTCCTACAAACCTGTAATCAATTACAACGGTACCAAGCGTATAAGGGCCGGGTAGATCAATGGCAGCATATACCCTGAGACCTTGTAAGTCGTTTTTAGGTGCGACGAAAGCAGCTGCATCGCCACCAAGCTCTTTGTAATGATCCCTGACATCGAACCCAAGAGAGAAGAAAATATTGTTCCAAATAAACATCTGCATCTTTGCCTCCTCACCAGGGTTTATTGCCATTACGTTACCGTCTATCACGGCTACTGCACCTCGAGTAGCAGCAGCGACAAAATCACTGTGAACCTACACACGTCATCCATGAAACTCAATCGTGTTACTGGAAGAATGTATCGAAATGCAATTAATATGTCAAGTTTTGACATACCTTAAAAACAGCACGTTCTCTAAGCAGTCTTTCGGGCAAGTTTTTACGAGGTAACTCTCTCGTTGTTTGCAACTCCTCGTTCCAATCTCGAGTTTGGCCGGGAATATGTTCTTCGTACCCCAACTTGGAAGAGAAAGCTGTATGCAAATAAATAAGATGAATGATTAAACATAGAATCGTGTGTACTCGTGACGCAACACAATTAACACCTTAACTAGCCAATTAATTTAAAGTCAGTAGAAGTAATAATAATAAAACATATATCCTGTAATGAAAAAATCTAATTCAAGTATTGCACGTTATACCTATATAATACAGCATTTAATATGAAAGAGTTTTATTAATTTGTATAAAGTGAAACATACTATCTTCAGCGCGTATTGCATCGATTGTATGTTCAATTTGAGGCGCACACCAGGCATAAAGTTGATAAGGTGTGGCTACTCGTTCAAATGGATGTCTCTGCGTTCTTCGCCTTTGCATGGCAGTGAAACCACGTTTAAAAGCCGGACTGAGCTGGTTCAGTAGTTCAATTAAACTATGACACAAATGACTCGGAGTCGCTGGTTTCGGATTAAATACTTCCTTTGTCGATTGATTGAGGAAGAAACCTCTGACACATGCAGTCAAATAATATTGCTTGTCTTCTAACGTTATCACATGTAGATATAATAAATCACCGTGAAGCTTTCTGTGACCGGGTGGTGGATTCCACCCGGATGTTGTTAATACCTACAATAAATAAATTAACAAATTAAATATTTATATTAATAATAAATTAGATGAGGTAAATAATTTATTATATCAGTTACTTTTAAACAAGGAGGGCATTTTTGTTCTTTGGCTTGCGGTTGTAGAGGTAGCAATGGCCTGTCTTTACAGCCAGGTATAATATAATCAGGCGGAGTACAATCAACCGAATCTGCTCTACTCTTCTTCTTCTCCAGGATGTCACCGTTAGTAACCACATTTAGAAACGATAAACTACTACATTCAACGCCATTGTAAGCATCTGCAGGATCCACAGATTTCAATAAATCTCGCACGTGCCTAACATGTATACGAGCTTCTCGCATTGTATAAGGTTCTTCCACAACTTTAATAATGGAACCTTCTTTTAGGCCTTCGATATTCTTCAGCTCAGCAAAGTTATCCAATGTGTTACCATCGAGTTGAAGGGAAAAACATGTGCGATGGCATGTGTCCTCACGATCCATGAGTAACTGGTGGATTTCCTAAAAGATAGTAAAATTTATTATCTATTCTTCTTTATTAACTTGTTTTTTTTTATTAATTGTTGTCATAGGAAAAGAAATTCTTGAATGGATGATGAGTTACCTGAACCAACTCCATACTGGAAACTTGGATATCAAAGGGCTCAGCATTTGGACAGATGATCTTAACAGTGAATCCCATGTCTTGAATGAAAACGATTTCTTGCTCGCTGCCAGCATCCTTATCACTATCTTCTTTCTCGCTTTTGTCATTCTTCTTATTCTTGTCTTCTTCTTTCTCCTTCTCTTTTTCGTTCCCTTTCTCTTTCGTAGCTTCGACTTCACCCTTTTCGACGACATTCTTCGCAGCTGTGCTCACATTTCCGGTTTCCTCTGCAACTTCCTTCAGTTCTAAACATACAATCCACGAGTTAATAAATTTTTATTCAAACATTGGAGTTTATAAAAAAAAAGTATATTAGATGAAGTAAATAAATAATTTTTATTAATCGAGGATATTATATTAAACATTATATCAACCAATTATATTAAACATTACGTTAACCAAATATCAAAAAATAGATAACGTAGCAACAATTTTGCTTTTAGCTTATGTAATACATACGAGAGTTATGAATATCTTACTGATTAATAGTTGGTTGAATATGGAAACGTTTGCATATTTTTAATCTATATGTATTAACTCGAGAATTAATTTGTAAATTTATCGTAAATTTACAGTATCTGCTAAGTGCTACTTTACTAAAGAAATATTTATAGAACTATATCAGATTTATTTACATGTTCATTTTACAGAATTAGAATTATTTATACAATTATTTTATCGAACGACTTTCAAGAATCAGTGAAATCATAAAACAAGCAAAATAATAACTAACAATACGACAGTAAATTTTTTTCAATAATAATCTTTTATTTAATAATTCAATAATAATAATTTATTTCAAATATTATATTATCAATTTCATAGTGGCTTCATAGAATAATTCTCAAGAACCAAAATAAAATAATAAAACAAGCAAAAAATAATAACAAAAGTTTTATATTATTAATTCTGATAATATATTAAATGAAACATAATATTTTCTTTTCTTTTAAGATGGATATTAACGATCGGATGTATTTCAACATAGACAACGGTGACAACGATATACGAATAACCGAGTCCACGCGTTATTTCCATGGAAACAAGGCGCATTTTCGACTAGGTACGACGGTGAATATCCGTGGGGCTGCCACTTGCATTCACCAATGTACTTATAAATAAACGGCAATGTAAATAGTCTGCACTCAAATGCCGTACTAATTTTATCGATACTATGTTTGCGATATACATCCATTTCTGGCATATGCTGATGTTAGGCAGTTATAATATTGATTACAATTCATAGCGAGTGCGGCTCGCTTATCAGTGACTACCGTAACCGTATGATGATGGCATGTCTGAAATCTAACACGTTTCAAATAAGTTGCATCTCTGAAACCTTGATCTTTACTGGCCTTCGCTCTGCAATGATCTGCATATAATTCGGTAACAATTGAACGCGTGCATGAATAAGTTAAGAGAGTATGCAGAATCAAATTTTAATTGATAAAAAGTTGAACTTTGATGTCTATTTAAAGTGACACTTTTATTTTCTGCTTGATGAGTAGAATACGGATTTATATACATTTATGAGAAATATGAGGAGGTAAACAGTCAGGGAATACACGCATTGAAATGTATACTTATGTACACCATTCTTTGAAAAGATGTAATTTTTCTTTACATTTTCTACAATTAATATTTAAAATTTCATTTACCTTCAGATATACTTTATATACATAATAAATTTCATGTAAGAATTTTATGTAAAATATAATGTAGTGACATATATGACTCCTCATAAAAACATTTTTGAGAACTTAATGAATAAAAAAGAAAAATGCATAAACATATAAATATTTCTGAAGTAGAATACTTGTCATAAAATTAAATACATGAAACAAATTGCTATCTTTATTCCACTTTTCTTAGTTATATTCATAAAAATATAAAATTGCATAAAAATTCACCATCTACTGATGATTACAGATTAAAATAATTATAAAAATAAACATTTATATATGTATATGTTACAATATATAATTTATACATAGATATTAAATGTTAGTAATAATTTTTTTAAAGTAAGATCAGTATATTGATAGCATAAATATTATTGGATAAATGAATGGAGAAGGAAAAGAAAAAACAAACAGAATTGAAACAAGTATTTATTTGTCAGTGCATAATTGGTATGTGTGTGATAAGTGGATAAAGTTGAATTCAAATTCTATTTTAATGTTTGATTAGATTATCGTTTTTTCTGCATGGATCGTCTGTATTATTCTACGCGAGAGATATTTTTATGTACTTAATCTCTTAAGTAAATATTATTAATCTAATAATGATTTCTATATATCATATATCTACTATTTCTAATATACTGCTTTTTCTCAAATTATTGTTTTAATCTGAAACAATTACAGTCCGAAAGATCGAAATTGAATTTAATATATACGTGTATTGATGCACTAAATCACTAAAAAAATCGTTATAGTATCTTTTTAAATTCCACTTTCGTGTATACAAATTTTGCAAAAAAAAAGAGAAAAAATAAAAATATTATAAGCATTATAATTTTAAATAAATATTTCAGTACTCGAGTATTTTAAAATAAATAAACGTTGAATATTTATTACGAATTTAGGGATTATGGAACACAATAACTGCATCAAAAAGATTTATTAAAAATTATACGTATAAGACTAAAATTATGTTTGTTTACAAGTACTTATATCCATTCATGTTGGTCTGTTTGAAGCAGTTATCGATTTTTCATCGAGTTATCTTCAATCAAAATCTTACTAATCTTAGAGGGCGTTCACCTATGAATATCAAGATCGAAAGAAAATTAAAACCGAACAATCTTTAGAATATGTAGCTGTAGTATTTCTTCACACATATAATGATTTCCTCTGACACGTTGAGCGGCACGAAGGTCACTGGAGACACACGATACCGTATATGTAAATTTTTTAGAATGATTAAAATAAGATAAATTTCGCTGACTTTTTATTTATTTTGATTAGGTAACATTATCAGAAAAAAATGTGCAAATAGTATATAATACTTTGGAAAAATTAAGTGTTATGGTACAGTTTATAAATAATAAACATATCTATATATAATAAAATTGTATATTATAAAAAATACATAAAATTCGCGTAGCTGTCAACGTGTTAAATTATCTCCATCGATAATTTTGTAAGCAAAAAATTTCAATGCTATATGGAAATTACACATGTGATAACATTTATTTTTGCAACAAGGTTAACATGAAATTTCTATGAGGAATTATACGAATCTTTTTCTACAGAAATATTTAATAAACTAACTGTTTTATGGTTATAATAATATGTACAGCAACGTATTTTTATCAGATTTATTCTAACACATTTCTTATCGTGAAAACTAAATCGTTCGATTGCATGGTCTTATGAATATGTGTATTCATGTACTATCAAGTTACAGTAATTTATCTTAGACACCGATTACTTTATCGCACTCTTATCATACATCTTACTGTTTCGTACGAAAACGATCCTGCTTTTTCAGATTTCTCTATTACTAAAAAAGAAGATAAGAAATTTAGCCGTGAGAAAGACTCAGGGATAAAAAGATGGAAACGTGTAAAAAAAGGTTTCTCAAAACGATCTTGTATCTTTTATTTTTCTTAAGAGATTCTTCTAAAATTCTATCTTTTAAAAACCAAGAAAAAATCAAACAATAATAAAAACTTGTAAAAGTAGAAGAATTCATATTATTTGATGGCAAAAAATAATTTAACTTATCATATAAAGTTATTACATACATTTAACCTATTATATAAAAATATAAAAACCAAATGATAAAAACAAAAAACATATTCATACATCCTAATTTAATAATTGTTAATGATAAAATGAACTAAGTATCATGGAAGTGTTTTTATGTTCATGAAAAAGATTGATAATATCATTAATGAATAAGAAGATTCGAAAATCAATTGGAAACAAGATCAATCAAAGCAGAATAGCGATCTGTTGACAATAGACGAGTTACAATCGCAGGCATTTGAATCGATATGTAAACATCGAACTCGGCAAGTGCTAACAGTTAACTTACACATACCAGAAGATGTAATATTTTTCTTTTCGTTATTACAATCAGAAAAAACTTGACAAGTTTTGAAACAATTTATGAAGCGACTATACACAAACAGGTTGATAAGAATCTCTATAAATCTTAAACTTTAATATATATTCAAAACAACTAGCTTCGACTTACGAAATACCATAAAAACAATGAATCGTTTTACCAAAACTTAAAAAACAATTTCGTAACATAACCAATAATTCTATATTTTTCGTACATAAACGATAAAAGAGGCTTTGTCAGAAAATATTTCGATAACAAAATTTTTCATAAGATGTAAAAATTCTTGCATAACCATTTTACGATATGTTTACGAAAATACAAGTAACCGATAACTTGCTCATGTTCATGTAATTGTTAAATGTGCATACATATATCTACATATAGTCCACTGATTTACGTAGGTATTTCAGTACTTACAGAAATTTTTAATGAATATATTATGTGCATTATATGGAACTAAAATTTTGTTAACGCTGTAAACAGACAAGACTATCGACATTATATCGGTAAACTTTGAAACCAATCTGAAAATGGATATAAAGGTTAGAAGATATTTATTGGAAGCATACACTTCGTGAAGACCACCAAAATATTTGAAGCATACTATACTAATAAGCAACAATATTTTGTGAGACTACCTTTAACACTAATTATATGTTTAAGACTACTATTTATATTGTATATTAATTTTTCACTAAGTGTATATTTGCAACGAATGTTTTGTAGCTTCTATATACATATATGTATATTCGTAATCGTTTCAAATTTTAATGTTATAATTACAATAATCGTGTTTCATTACAGTGATAATGAAATTTCACATAATGTATTCAGAAAAAAATATATAATAAGTGTGTGAATACTATCGTGAGCCATTGCATGTATATTAAAAAATGTAATTTACGAAATTTCCAAATTGTACGAGATATTTTATTAAAATATCATTTTAGTGTATCAGAAACCAAAGACGTAAGGGAAACAACGTCAGAAGGAATACCGATAACCCCTGTTATTGATAATTCTTCGCAATTCACTATTGTTCTTTCAAAACACGTGACTCTTTATAAAACCATCACTGTCCTAGCATTATTTAAATTTAGCCCTTTTTACTTTTATTATTCTCTTCATTTCATTCAAAAAAATAGAGGAAACGTATTTTAATTACAGAAGAAATCATCAAATACGAAATATTATAGTTAAATTGACATATAGTTATATCAAATATATTTTGCAATGCACTTGCCAAATCAATTAAAATAGAATAAATTTCACAATAAAAGTATTTCGTTAAATAGTATTTGAACATTTCAGACATATTTTTCATAATTTGAAATTTTCTCATTTCTACGCCTATGTGCGAGAGGTCATTAACATGCACGTGTTTTTCTTCGGCTCTTTTTTTTCACGAAATGCGAGTTCTAAAACAAAAGCAAATTAACAGAACGGGTCTAATGTCAATCGACAGTGATGGATATACGTCTCTAAAAAATTTATAGCTCATTCTCAAAATAAACATTCATTTTTCATTGACCATTAGAATTTGTACTAAACACATACCATAAGGTCATTCAAACTGAACTACCATTAACAAGAAAAGGGAGACAATTGTGCAATATAATTTACATAATTCTTATTGTTCCTAGATATCCTCTGTCTAGTGCAAACCAATAATAACTATGTATATATGACGAAAACATGAATATCACCAAATGAAAGATTATCTAAATCTGATGATCAATAATTATTAGATTAGGTATATTTGTGTATTTAATGGAAATTCAAACAAGTAAAAATACTCAGAACACAGTAAACTATACAAAACTATACAAAATAGCAAAAAATTACTAGAACATTGCTAAGTATAAGTGTTACAATACTTATAAATAACTTTCTATTTAGATTATATTCTTTCAGTTTGCAAAAATACTTATTTGTTCAGCAGTTTAGTAGTTATTTAACATTTACGGTTATAACAGGATAATAATAGAAAATAATAATAACAAGCTGACGAACCACGTTTTGCGAGTGTGAAAATTTTGAAATAAAGAGAAATGTATTGAAATGAATTAAACAGGGCAGGTAATGTGGTTTCATCATCCAGAGAGAAACTAATCACGTGCCACAAGCAAATATCCTTAATACAAATAATGTATTTCTAACTCAACACCAAGAGAAAATGCAGAAAATAAGAGAAGGTTAAATGGAGATTATACATCGATTGGAAGATGCATCTTCGAAGGAAGAAGCATGTCAAACGATACAATTATGCATTTATGTGTAATTGCTTGCAAAATGAGGGGCAAGGGTTACGACTAATTATGAGAAAAACGAAATCATTATCTCTTGGTGATAATCGGACCGACAAAAGGAATAAGATTCGTCTGCTAGTTTAGGTCGTGTCTTCTGCTAGTTTTTCTCTTGTAAAAGTTATGTGTGGCTCACATGACCCTGCAGTACATAGATTCGCGCAATTCGCGCGTTACATAACACGGAGGGCCCGGCTTTTGGCTGAGGCGGCATTGTTAAAAGTACACATTAAAACGGATAGAACATGGTAACCTGATCGAATCATTATATAACGTGATCGGCCGTACCCTGTTTAACCATGAGAAATAAGAAAATTGATGGTCGCCGGTTCTAAAATCATGAGTATACTAACCAGTACTGGCCCCTTTCTCATTGCCATTGAGCAGAGGGATTTTCATACTCCCATTTTCCGTGGTGGTCTCTATTTGTGTGACCAATGTCATTTTTCTTTGACAATTTCTATCAAGCTTTCACACGACTCTAGAAACAGGCACGTACTTATTATTCACAATAACACGCGCGCACACTTCGTTGAAATTATACCCCAAAAACGACGTCCGACTCTTTTCACAAGGCAGCACACTAACTCTGAGGCACACCGAGCCGCTTTTCTGTATTGCACGTGCGTTTCGAACGAAGTACAAAGTCTAATACACACGATTGGTTGCCGTATCCAGAGGTTTATTGAATCACCTCCTCTGATTGGTGCTTCGTGTCACGTGATCAACCCCTCGCCGTTCTTTGAACGGTTATTATTTGTCGTTGCCGGTGTATCAAACAGTGCGGTTGCTTTTGAAGTTGGACATTATTAGAACGTTCCTTCGTTGGTAGGAATTGGTAGAAATGGAATCGTTTTTTAGCACCTAACAAAACGGAATTAAAATTACTAGATGTCGGATTGCTAACCTTATGTGGCTATTCATTTGAATAAGAAATTGTCTGGACCTTATTTAAGAAAGGTATTATAGGAGTACGAAAAGATATTGAAAAGAGAAAATTAATTGAAGAAATTAATAAAGGATTAACTTGTTATTTAGTAAATTCGTATCAAACTGCAGGAAACTGTAAGGTTAGGCGTCTTGGTAGAATGTCGGCAGAAGTATCTTCAAATTTGCGTTTAGGACCTGATCCTAATGTCACTTATCCGATACAAGTACAATATTGTGGAAATTGTACTCTTCCCATCGAGGTAAGGCAATCTTGAACAATTGGTATCTGAAATTTATACTGTATGACAAAAAGTTAATATTTGGATTTTTTGAAAATGTAATCCCCATTTGCATCACAGTATTGTGAATATTATCCAGAATATGAAAAGTGTAAGCAGTGGCTAGAAAGAAATTTACCAACAGAATTTAAGAAAGTTAAATTAGGTAATTATAATTTCTATATTGTTATTCTAAATTGTAAGTTTTATTGTCATACTATAAATTTTATTTACTTGTGAACATTAGAAGATACTACTACAGAGGCAGGTGGAGGTGAAGATGAAAAGAAACGACAAAAACGTGGTGGTAAAGGCATACTTAAGACAAAGAAAAAAGAAGATGTTCCAAAATTAGTGACTGTATCTAGAGCACCTAGAGGAAAAAAGAAATCTGTTACAGTTGTTACTGGTCTTAGTACTTTTGGTAATATAAAATGCTTATTCATAGCAACTCTTTTCTTTTTAAACAAGATAGTTGCTTAGTTGTAAAATTAAAACTTTATGCATATTAATTTACAGACATAGACTTAAAAGTAGCTGCAAAGTTTTTTGGTAGTAAATTTGCATGTGGATCTAGTGTAACAGGAGACGATGAAATAGTTATACAAGGGGATGTAAAAGATGAGCTATTTGAAGTAATTCCAGAAAAGTGGCCACAAGTAAGAACAATAATTATTTTTTTTAATGATATTAAAAATACACAATCTATGATATTTAACAAATTTTTAGATTGATGAAGATTCCATAGATGACCTGGGGGATCATAAAAGATAATGAGCAAACCGAAAATTTATTTGCACAATGTATTTAATATTATATCATTTCCATTTCTGTTTAATATAAATAAAATGTACATAAAGTATATAAAATGTTTTTAAAAAGTTTGTACAGTTAAAATAGTAAAACCATGCTATCCATCTTGTTCATCTTCATCTAAGAAATTTCCTACTACTTGAAGTAAAGAATTTACTTCGTCATCGGTCAAGCGATCTTCACTATCCTCTATAATCTAAAAAATACATGTATACATAATTATATGTATTTTCAAATATTATATTTTTTATCACACATTTTATATTACCAGTTGTATTTCAAGAGGCGTTTTAGGACACATATTTAAAAGAGTTAATTTTTCACACTTTGTTAGTTTATAAGGTTCCAATGCTTGTAGAAATCCTCTAATTTTTTCAGGTGTTTGCCTTTTACATGGAGTCTTTTCTAAATATCTTATAGTCTGATATGTTATACTTGCTAATTGATTTTGTTTCATTTTTTGCTTTTTATTTGATTTTATATTTTGCAGAATATTTAGAACCTCATAATTGCTTAAGTAAGCTGAGCAATCCTTGAGCCTAACATAAAATTCATTTCGGAAGTTTTTAATAGCTACTCACTAAAACAATTATAAATATGAAAAGTTAGTTACTCACACTTCCATATTAAATATTCAAACAATATGTAATTGTGATTCTCTCTTATATTTCCAAATTACAAATGTATAGTAAGGTTAGGTGCTCATATTCATCGATGTTCTTTAGATACAAAATAATACAAAAATGTATTAAAATGCGTTGATAAATATAATTTTCAATAATAATATTTATAATTAAGAAAACAAATATAATACAGTTTTTTTACTACAGAAACAAAATTTATTTACGAACCTCCCAGTTTAGAGGGCGTACAATTTTCAAAACAACACAGTATATGAGAAACGCAAGATTTGAATTTCGCGCTCAATAATTGTCAATGATCCCTTTATGCAATATGCAATCCCACATAATTGTCTTTATTTATATAATGCTTCAGAAAATACTTAAAATAATTTATATAAAACAACAAAAATAATTTCATAATACGATAAACATACTATTTTTTGTTTTTAATATTCTGATGGCTACAATACAAATTTTGGCATGTATAATTTCATAATAACATATACGAACAACAAGAATAATGAACAAAGAATTCTCTGATGAAATCTGATCTATAGAAACCAGTAGGATGTATAAGATTTTAATCATGGAGTTTTGAAATCGATTGAGAAGCCATTGAAAGAATATGTATATGTATTCATTATAATCTCATTTACGGAATGGTAGAATGTCTAAATATGCGAAAATAACATTAGATTATTTGATTCCAATATAAGTGTATGTGCATGTGCATGACACGCGCTCAGGGATCACAGCTGACTATAGTTATATTTTAGATCTTGCAAGGCTGTAGATTGATAAATTGTGGCCCCCATACGTTATCCGATAGTTATAAAGATACAAAGCAAAATATGCTAATTATATTTATAATGTTATTGATTAGTTACTATTATTTAATGCTTTCTGACATTTAGCGATTGAATATTACAATTTAATTAATAAAAAAAGACGTAAAGAGAGATATACAATAGCATTACTTTGCTTTTATAATGTAATTGTTCATAATTTTAACATTCTAAATAAACGTAAGATAAATTATAATTAATTACTTAGTGATGATTATCAAATTTTATTCTACAGAATATTTAAAATATTTTAATTCTAAATATTTTTTTTACTTCTTTTTATTAAATGATTTAATATGAAAATAAAATTAAGCGAAATATATATAAAATTTAATTTTAGCAACTCTTATTATCAAATTATTTTCACTTAAAACTTTACAATTTCCTTTAAATTTTATAGGATATAAAATGAAATATATATATATAAAAAATAAAAAAAAAATAAAAAAAATTGCATTCTTAAACAGAATGCATATGATATGAAAAGATATATAAAATATCCAAATAATACTTTATAGAGAAAACAATTTTTTACCAAAGCCTTACTTTCTTAATTATATTCTCAAGAATATAAATTTGCATAAAAATCCGCAATCCGCTCATTTTAAATCCCTTCAAATTTTATAGTAAGCTTCATATTTGTTCACAAACAAATTTGAAGAAATTTTAAGTCGCGGGCCTCTAATAGGATAGTCACATACCTGTGAACATTAACACGACCTCTGTGCGGAATAGTCTGACATCTTGCAAAGGCAACTGTACGACTGAGTGCGTACTCCGTAGTGTTTTGTATTTTGCGAGTATACACTACCATCAGTGTGGTGATTCGAGTTAATGATCGATGTGATTTATAAGGGTGGACAAAATGTAGACCGATGACCGAGGACGATCGAGTCTTTGAAGAGGATCGTCGGAGAAAAGGACTGATACCGAACAGAAAATCCTGCGGACCGCAACTTTTCTTACAACACGTATCGATCTCTCTCTCCGCAGGCAATGCATCTTCCTAGCCTGTCGTGCTATGTTTATAAACTGTTGACCTTGCTTGTGAAAGATCGGTGAAAGATTCTGGATCGCCGAGAAATTACAATCAACAATGGAAATCGTCGGCGACTACGAGTACAATACGAAAGATCTGATAGGCCACGGCGCATTCGCCGTCGTCTTCAGAGGTAGACATCGTAAAGTGAGTCTTCTTGTTTTTCCTCGATCACTGAAAATCGTGATCGTCAATAAAATGATAAAAAAGAGTGAAACAACGAAGCTTTGATCATAATTGAAGACCACAGATAAAGAACATGATAAGCTTATTTGTGTCAATTTTATAACTTTCATGCTAGTTTTCTCTGTAAAACATGAAAAGTGTGATTTATTATATTTCTCTCCCGTGATCTTCAATCACATGTGTTGGTGATTACATGTGTTCCTTTTTGTTTTGTGGAAACCAGATTTCACCATCACAATTGAAGACGACAGAAAAAAAACATAAGTCTATTTGCATTGATTTTATAATTTTGATGTTACTTTTCTCTGTAAAACATGAAAAGAGTGATTTATTATGTTTTCTTCTGTGATCTGCAATTATTATATGTGTTGGTGATTATATGTGGTCCTTTTTGCTTTGTAGAAACCAAATTTTGTAGTGGCAATCAAAAGTATCACCAAAAAAAGTTTGGCAAAATCACAGAATCTACTTGGAAAAGAAATCAAGATTCTGAAGGTTTGTAATTGGTGCTTTTGTATCTATATTTTGAGACACATTCAATGTTTGTATTTGACTTATGTTATGAAAGAATTACCTTTGTTTAACTCATAAAGAAATATGATCTTTCTCATGTGTTATTCACCTGAAATAACAAATTGTAAAGTGATTGTAAGATACTTATGTTTCTTATACTAATTATTAATAAGAACAATAATATTTATTATAAGGAAGTTTGAATGTCTAAAAGTAATACATATATTTTTTAATAAGAATTATCTGTGGTTGAGAAAGGATTTATATGTTTCATATTTCAATAACAACTACATAATGAGTTTGGTTGCTGACTAAAACGTTATGTTTTAGGAACTAACAGAATTACATCATGAAAATGTTGTTGCATTATTGGACTGCAAGGTTAGTACAATGAGAATTAGCACATAATGCTTATGTTAGTAAGCATTAAATATTTGCTTTACTTCCTTTGTAGATATTATGTAATAGTATTGATATTGATATAATTATGAACTTATTGTTTAGGAGTCTAATTATAATGTCTTCCTGGTTATGGAGTATTGTAATGGTGGGGATTTAGCTGATTATTTAAGTGGTATGTTTTCTTTAAAAAAAAATGTCTTATCAAAACACTGAAATGATATCTACAGGAGCTAAAGATCAACTACATTTACTCTATTATTTCATTTTTCATTAATTAGCAAAAGGAACTCTTTCTGAAGATACTATCAGAGTGTTTTTAAAGCAATTAGCAGGTGCAATGAAAGCACTACATGCCAAAGGTGTAGTTCACAGAGATCTTAAACCACAAAATATTTTACTCAGTCATAATTGTGGTAAGGCTTGTCCGCAGCCACATCAAATAACATTAAAAATTGGCAAGTATTTATTTAATTATTTCCTTAATATAGAGATTGTACTGCATGAAAAAAAAGTTTAAATTTGTCTAAATTAAAAGTATAAGTAAAGAAAAACGGTTCTAAATTATACTTTTCTATGTTTCAGCGGATTTTGGGTTTGCTAGATTCTTACAAGATGGTGTAATGGCTGCAACATTATGCGGTTCACCAATGTATATGGCACCAGAAGTTATAATGTCACTTCAATATGATGCGAAAGCAGATCTCTGGTCTTTAGGAACCATAGTTTTTCAATGTCTTACTGGGAAAGCTCCATTTCAAGCTCACACACCTCAAGCTTTAAAATTGTTTTATGAGAAAAATGCAAATCTTGGACCTAAGTATGTTACAATTACTTACGTGCTTTTGCCAAAAACAGAAGCTTATATTCATTTTCTTTTTTGTTTTAATTGCTTATATTTTAGAATTCCACCTGGAACTTCACCTGAGTTATCAGATCTTTTAATGGGCTTATTAAGACGTAATGCTAGAGATCGTATGCCTTTTGATGAATTCTTTGGACATCCTTTCCTTCAAGGTTCCAGGGAAAGCCCTAGTCCAGTTCCTGCTGAACTTCCTGCTTCTCCAGGAACATTAGCAATTCAAGAAGGAGCTACGGCTGTTACAAGATCGGAGCCAGAAACGACCAGTCCGTGTTCCAGTCCTGAAGATGACTTTGTGCTTGTGCCAAGTGATCTCAGCAGTGACACAGACAATAACCCCAACACACAACAAGTAAAGTACGTAATTTAATAATATCTTATACAAAGAACTTTTATTTATCTTTTATTTTATTTATTATTATATGTTTATTATTATATTGTTATTAATTGATTAGATATATCAAACAAACTAATAGAGAGGCAGTGAGTCCACCACGACCATGCTTCCTTCCCATTTCTGAACCAATTCCTGTTCCGTCTCAAAGAAGTATTGCACAACCATCATCTCCTTCTACAAATATACGATCGGGAAGTAGTGTTGTTCCTCGCTCGCAACCTATAAGTATGAAACGCAGTGTGGATACTCATAGGAGTCATGCTCCTGACATTGGCTCTCTTAGTCCACCCAGTGTTCAATTTGTAATTGGTACACCACCCAGTAGAAGGTATATGAATTTTTTATTGGTATAAATTATTTTATTTATTGTATGTGTATCATCTTTTTTAACTGTGATTATTTTCAGATTAAGTGAAACACCTCCACCACCAAATACGTGGCAAGTTAGTCCTGTTGCAAGGCATTCGCATACTTCCAGTGGGACGTCACCATTAAGGCGTTCGACTGGAAATAATAGTGCATCTTCGCCATTGCTAACAGGACCTTTGGCAGTGTTAGGTTCTCCTACATCGAGAGCATTTCAGGATAACAACAACACATTGAGGCATTCGCCAGTTATTCCTTTTGGTACAAGAGCTGTTACACTTCCTGAAATATCTGGTGTGCATTTTATATTATTTGCAAATTGTTTGTACTATAGCAAGATAAATATTTTATGTTAAATTACTCAATATCTTCATTTTTTTTTTTTTTTTGGTATTATATTTGCAGAGGCGGGTAGTTTCCAAAATCTCCTACCGGAAGTAAATCCTACGATAACAGATGATCGACCACTAACGTTCTTTGCACCTGAACTTCCAGAGGAGACGCTTTTGGAACGAGAACACAACGAAATATTAGCGAAGTTAAACTTTGTTGTTGCATTATGTGAATGTGTATGTGAGGTAGCAAGAACAAGAGCAGGACCTTTAGGTGCGCCTTTGGGTGGTATCGAACAAGCAAGCACTGCTGCAACCAGGAGGAGAGCAGAACAAGTAATTTTACTTGTTAGAGCTCTTCAGTGGCTCAGTTCTGGATTAAATCTTGCAACTCAACAACTTAACGCTGGTCGGTTGCAACCAACTACCACCGTTAAAGAAGGTAATTTTCGCTTATTATAATTATGTATATCAAATATAATAATATGTAAAGATGGTTATATTTCAGTTGTTAATACAATGAACGAAAAGTTCAGAACGTGCCTCTCAGAATGTAAACAGCTCAATAGTGCTGGGCTTCTTCATCAAACAGGAGCTACTGCAGATAAAATTCTTTACAACCATGCCATCCAAATGGTAAGTATCTGGTAAATTTCCTGTACTTCCTTTTTTTTTGTGAATTAGGTAAAAATATACCTATGAAATAAATATATTTATGAAAAACTATATTTTTAACAGTGTCAGTCAGCAGCATTAGACGAATTGTTTGGCAACCCTGCAGAATGTTTTCAGAGGTATCACACAGCACAGATATTGCTGCATTCTTTATCACAACATGTCAGCCACAGTCAGGATAGAGCCCTCCTTATTAAATGTAATTTATATATTTTTTTTTATTGTAGAATATATTTTCCTATTTTAAACATGATATTTTAAATCAAAATATTCAAATGTATACATTTCATTTTAGATAAAGATGCTGTTGAAAAACGCTTATACGTACTTCAACAACAAGGTTACATTTATGCAACCGATCCTACATAGCGCTTGTGAAAAATGGCAGAAGAGTGCAGCGACCCGCCCAAACCTGTACCGTGCTCGATATCTCTTTTCTGTAAGATATTCTGCCCTATTCTGTATAAAAACTGTTAATTCATTAATCATTAAGATCTTGCTACAAAGATGACATTGTAGAAAGAAGCAAATTTAAGATAACATATATAGTAATGTTTGTTAGATCTTACACAGAATAGGGTAGATTACCCCGTGGAAGAGTACGAAAGTGATTCTGTACAAGTTTCTTTATATGATTTATTAATAATGCGAACAGTGAATTAAAATTATATATATAATATAGATATTATATTATATATATATATTATAATGTACGTATGGTTGATTAACTTTATGACTAACCTTTATTTCATATCAAACAATAAACATGTGTATACTAATAGCATTGTGCGTTCAATGCAAGGCATGTTTCTTATTAAATAAGATAATAGCGATATAGTAACTGTTAAAAAAACAAGAGTAAAGTATTGTTTTCATTAGGTGATCTACATTAATGTTGTTTGCTACAGAAGTACCACCAAGTATATTATTTTTTCTTTTCATCCACAGCTGGTTCAATGCTTGGTTTGTTATCCTTATAAATTGTGTAATTCAATGCTGTAGCAAGAGTAGCCCATGCTAAATATGGAATAGTCAACCAACCAGCAAGTGAATTCACATGATAAAAACACATACCCATTGCTACAGTACTTCCCCATAATAAAACAATTTCATACAAAGCCTAAAAACATAAAAGGAGATAAATGGAAAGGTAATTAAAATCTGTGATATATTTATTTCTATCAAAATACCCATTTTATCTTGTGTAATCCAAAGAACAGTGGTGTCCAAGACCAATTTAGTATTAAATTAGTTCCGTAAATAGAAAGAGGTACTATTGCTTCCCTGAAACCACCACTATCTCTCCATACCAAATATGAAGAATACCCCATTGTGCAATAAAGGGTTGTCCATACTGGAGCAAATGCCCAGTTTGGTGGAGTCCAACGTGGTCTTTTTAAAGACTGTTAAATATGATTTAAAATATCTATTATTTTATTAAAACTAACTTCATTTAAAAAGAATTTTAATGTAATCAATGGTCAAAAGTGAAGATACATTGTAGTGTATTAAAAATGAATGAATTTCTCTTAATATAAAAACCATAGAGATGTAAAGACGGAGTGCGTGAGCGAGCTGAAAAAACAATGTAGGGATAGAAAGAGGACGCTACATATAGGCCTCTTATGTCTTTGTCTAATAACGCTTACAATAAATATGAAAGCAGAATACCGATCAACAGGCAGCGTTAATGTGCATATCTGATTAGACAAGGACAGAAGAAGTCTCTATGCAACATTTTCTTCCTATTCCTACATCGCATGTACTCGCACGGTAATATATGGTTCGCGTACTCTGTTCTTAGTTAAGAATCTCTATCTTATAATATTCTTTAAGTTGCTGAATATATATGAATTTTTTTAAGTATTTAATATAATAAAATAAAATGGAAAAATATATAATTTATTTAGAAATAAATTCTTACTTTAACCGAGTGAAAATTGAACATAATCAATTTTAATTAATAGATACAATAACCGGGATTTTTACTATTATTTTATTACAAATAATATTTAAAACTAGTATTTTTTAGTTTATCACAAAATTTTATACCACTTTCTATGTATATTTCTCCATAAATTAAATTTATTGGCTAAAATTTTCAGATTCCACGTTCTACCACTAGATTTGAGTAGTTCTAACGATTAATCGATTTAATTACCTCATACCAGGGTTTGATATTTTTTCTGGTGATATAACTTCCAGCCCATCCTCCTATATTTGGATAAATAACAGCTGCCACAACCGGCCAAGATATTTTTACAGGCATTTTACTTAGAAGGAAATATTATTTGACTATTTTTCGCAATACCTGAACATAGATTGCACAGAGTAGAGACAATGCGTTATTACGTTTTGCGACTGACGTTTTTCTAGTGGTGTACTTACCTACTGCTTACACTTACTTCGAAGAACTATCGGTACACGTACACACTTTTACATGTGCATCCGTTATCACGTACATTGGTAACAATGATTACGATGAATTTACATCGTCATGAATACTTATGCAATGTAATGCAATTAATATCATAAATAAAATTACAACTATCATATAAAATTATATATTTCTTATACATGAGATAAAAACATATTATGCACTCATTTAATGAAAATAACATACTAACAATAATGAATGCAAAAAAATAGCTTCATTACAGATAGAATATTTCATGTTTCTTAGCACAATAAATCGCTATTCTTTTTTTTATAAAATTTGGAATGTTAGTTGGTATATGTATTCGCTATTGGATATGAGATTGTTTTATTCTATTAATATTCTGCATCAATAGAAATATAAGCACAAATATACGTACACGGTCGTGTATACACGTATGATTGGAAATGTATTATTTTATTTAATATTAGGCGAGTTACATGTTTTTATTTACATATATAATTTAATAAATATATTAAGAACAAAACAAATAAGTTTATATTACACAAATGTGCAAAGTGTCATGCATGATAATTATAAGTGACTATTATCTGTAACTAGTATAAGTATCTCATGAGTATACAGGTGTGTGCGTGAACATATATTGTTTTAATTAAATTGTCATAATAGTACATAATAACACACACACATATAGGCGCATATGTATTTCTATGTGAATATAATATTACGTGTGAGAACATTTTTCTTTTCCTCTTAATACACGGACAAGATATACTTATGTTTTGAAGTAAACAAAATTTGTTTATATTTAAATTTCAACATGAATTTAAATCTTAGTAAGTATAAAATATAAAACATCCTCAAGGATCATTTGTTTAGAAATTAGAATGTGAACAAATTTTTTACTAAATTGCTACATAAAATTGCCGTTTTAAAACGGTATATTAATATATTTTAATTTTATTAAAAATATTAACAATAAATACGCGTAATTTTGTTGATATCCAGAAAAATAAACTTGATATGGAAAGACATACAAAAAGAATACTTCCAAATAATTCATTTCTACATTACAAGTTAGTATATATATTTCAAATGGGTCTTGTGTTAATGAGAGTGATAGAAAGACGACAATACATGGAAGAATTTTCCAGTATTTTGTTTACTTTTGGTTGGTATTCTTTAATCAGAGTTAATCGATATATTTATTTTATTTGCATTTCTTCATTATAGTTCTGTCTGACATTTGCATTTTCTTAGTCATGAATATTCATTCCATATTTCATTAATCTTTTTATCATACTCGTCATTAAAAAACTCTCGTTAATTTTATTTCACTCGCATTTCTGAGCTTTCACATTCTTTTCCCCATTTACTTCCTTTTTTCGTTCAGGTTTGGAGAAGAATACTCCAGCAAAGTGATATTTAACGCGTTCTCTTAGTTTTTGACGAATTACCATAGTAGTTGTTATTGTATTACCTAGGAACAATACCAAGAACATACCACTAAGAACTGGAACATGCCATGTAGCTTCTGGATGGGACACTAATGTGTATAAGACATATGCATTGTATAACTGAAATACATATCCAACGAAAAGGAATGGCAATAAAAACGATAATCCACGCCACATCCATGAATGGAAACCTTCGATAGTAATATCCATATTATGCCTTTCACCTAATGCTTTCAATCGATACAAAACACCCCGCTGATAGCAAAATTGCAGAGACTGTACTACACCTGTAAATGATACATACTATATTTTATGTAAATAAAAGAAATTTAATAATAATAAAGTTTTGGATGAATAACATACTGATATAAACATTGAACCACATAAATTGTTGTCTAAATGCATACCATGGCCCTGTGTTAGGCCATACTAATAACAGACCAGATACTACAGTCGAAAAGAAATGGTGAAATCTCCACCAACCTTTTATTCTTGAACCATTTACTTTTAATATACTTTCCCTTATTGTCAATGTACAATAATACCAGACTAAAAGGAACATGAAACTAAGTTCCAAAGTTCTGCAACAGATATTACCAATAAGAGATTGTTATATTCTTTTTGCTTCAATATAAAATAAATAATATATATTACCTGACATTAGTTACCAGATTTAACACGGATAAAATAAAACCGATTACAGAAAGGACTAATTTAAATTTTTCATATTCATCTTTATATTTGAACCTGAAACATAAATGAAATGCTAAAATATATGTCCTATAACGTTTTATCCGTTAGATAAAGGACTATTACTGTCATCCTTACTTATCATTTTTGTTTAAAATGGAAACATTAACATTGCCTAAAATAATTTGAAGATATGTGCCATTTGGTTTTGGTAATGTTTGTTCTATTTCATGTAACTGCTGTTTTCTTTTAGCCATCTCTTTGCTTAAACTTTTTTGTGCTTCGCTCGCGTGTAACCTAAAGATAAATGAGAACATATTCAATCGTTTAAAGAAAATTAATTGAAAAAGTATATACGTACTAAAACAATTACTTACTGTTTCAATGATTTTGATATTACACTCATTCGGTATTTTTGGTGAGAAATTCCTTTCAAACATTTTGCTTGAAGTTCACTTACTTCCTCTAATTTTGCAAGATATTCTTTGTTCAATGCCTGTTAACAAAATTGAAATATTGATGTCGTTAAAACACTACTAATATTTAAAATACCTTACACAATATGGAAAAATATTGTTTGTTCCAAATGTATTGATTAAACAATGAACAGTAACGAAAAGAACAAAGAAATGTTTCGTGATAGTATTTCAAACACGTTTATGAATATATGTTCGAAAAAAGGGTTTTCAAATTTTAAGAAATATTATATAAAGGTATTTTTATGCACCGGTTGCGATTATGGATAAATAAAAAATACACTTAACCTCATAGAAAATGGTCCAACGTGTAAACCACCGACAACATCAGTACCCAGGATTAACAAAAAATTATCTTACTTCTAATTCCTTGTACTCTTGTGCTAGGTCGTTCCAGTCTTTTAAACAGGACTCAACATCAGTATCCATCGCAGCAAAAAAAAAGGGACGATGGCCAACGTGTAACGACTCACTAAAGTTTCAGGTACGCAATGATTTGCGGTGTTCTTATAGACCTGAGTCAAGCACTTCCTCGTGCATCTAAGTAGCGATGGAGAGCTCTGGAAACAGTCTGTTATTAGTCGTGGTAATCTTTGAATATATGAACATGTATTTCGTATTCAACAAAGAGAATAAAAATTTTGCAATATCATTTGAACTTTGTTCAACATTAAAATTTATTTATTTTTTCTTATTAATTTTGTTTTCTACTTCAATGTATATTTATTTGGTACATTTTTTTCCCAAAGTATTAAGTTTTTCTTCCAGATTTTCGCAAACCCAATGGAAGATTTTGGAGAACAGTTTTGATAACGCTCATTGGTTTCTATAAATAGAAGATTAAACGTTTTAATATTATATCAAAATATTTAACTAGATTTTTCTAATTTATATTCGAATAGTAAGAAAAGTCGACTTTTATGAAATTTTATCTTTATGAAATAATAAATTAAATATAATTATAATTGCTAAATTTGATGAAATATATTTGAGTTATGGGTCAATAAAATTTGGCATTTTAGTACTATCCGTCTTACATAATTCAAGCGATAACGATGTCACATTCATTAATTATATTTAATACACAATTTAAATTTGACTACAGGAGGAATTACTTAAATAATACTAGTACTAATATGGTGATGAAATCGATATATTTTTATTAGTGTGAGTAATTAAGAGACGTATATAACGAATGAACAAAGAAAAATTTTGTAAGAAATAAAATTACAAATTTACATCTAATACATTCTATATATTCTATAATATTCTGTACATATCGTACGTTAAGCTGTAAGTATATATTGTATAGCTATAAGCAGAAGAATTATGTAACTATTAAAATTAACAATACCTTGGAAATAAATATTGGAAAATATTGTTTTTCCGATACATAATTCTAGATTAGATCAAAATCAAATAAAGTTTCTTCTTTCTAATTAACAAATAATTAATAAAAACGTGGAAGCAGTTCATTTTTTCAAACTCTTTGACCTTGTAATGTATACCTATGCAGATTGTTATTTATACTTTTAGTGGAGTAATTAGGCATTTAATACTTTGAATTCGTGTTTCAAATTTATCGATCATAAAATATCAGCTGATCGAGCTACTGTCCAGGTAAACTATCGGTAGAATCGCCATTTGTGAACAGTACCATACAGTCGGTGAATTTAACCCGCGTCCTGTTGTATCGTTGAACACGCGAATTTTTTCACGGTCGTTGACCAGACAGCTCCACCGATCTGCGAAGACAAAAGTGCTTTGCATTCTCTGGTAAACATGTTCCTTTATATTCATCGCACTTCATTTTGACTGTTCAACGTTGATCTTCTGACCCAACGCGTAAAAAGTATCACCTGCTTGGACGTTTCTTCATCCGTCGTGCAATACACGAATAAGCACTTCTTTAGAGATGTTGATCAGTTTCAGAAATCACTCAATGATTAAAATATAATAGAATTTTCAATAACAATAAATAAGATTTCCTTAGCAAATTTGTTGCATGTATGATTACAACAGTATGCATAATCGTGGCATTGTGTCATTAAGCGTACCTGAACGAGGATTACATTTTAATCGTTTTTATAATGTTGTTGTAATTATGTGCAAGATTGCAAATAGTTTTCAATTTGTATTAACATATAAAATATACGTTGGGAAACACGATACGCGTACTGCTTCTTCATAAAGAATTTCAAGCGAGAAATTGTCAAAAACCCGAGCGCATCGTTTGAAATAAGATGAATTTTACCAGTGACCTCTTTTCACAGCGGAACTATTTTGTTGTAGTATTCGAAAGTAGATATTCTGTCTAGATGGAAAGTATCGAATGCATTATTTATAAATGTTATCGCTCTGTTCAAAATCTTTTTACCTTATTCAATTTTACATATGCAGAATATCTTCCTTTCTTATCTATGTAAATTACGTTTTACTATGTTCTTAGATATATTGTAGACTGCATTTTTCTTAAAAAGGTTGTTTGTGAGTCTCTGATAACGAAAAAACACGTGAAATGCTGAACGTTGATATCGTTTTTCCTTTTTTTTTCTTTTTTGTGTTTCATAACATATTCATTAACATACACAAACATCTATTACTGATAAAAACCAATCTTTTCACCAGTCATGCGTTCAACATTTCTGAAATACCGACTGAAATTCCGAGATATATTAAATATAGAAAATATTTTAAACGATCAAATTGCTGATTATTATAGCGTATTAAAAGCAGATATAGTATATATAATAACCGTGACTTAGTACGAATAATACTAGTTATGAGACAGATATAATACATGATAGTATTATTAAATTTGTTCCTATGTTTGAATGAAATTTTATATAGCTTATAATACTTTATTCTTGGAACCTCGCACGTGGTCCCCACTCCATGTAAGAAGTTTCAGCAGGAGATTTAAATATCTTCGAAACTGTTAAACAGTGTGTAGTAGTCGGACGTTATGGGCTTGGGATAACCACGATCAGACCGCGTGGAAGTACCAGTGTTTGCCAACACATGAAAAACTGATTAGTAGTGCCACTCAAAAACTCAAAAAGGAATTGTAATCGCACAATTCTATTTGAAATAGAATAGAATAGAAACGGATTAGTTGCTATAAAAGACCAAAAGATATATCGATATGATTTTATTAATTAATATGAATATTGTTTCACAATAACAAATATAAAAATATCTCAATAATTAAAGATAAGTTTCAGTGAATGTAAAATTAGTGGTCCTACAGAGATTTAAAGAAATAATAGTGTCATACATAAAAACATTATTCTACAATAAGCGCAAAACTGTTTTATCTATTTATTGTTCTTAAATACTCGTTGTTATAGTTACAGTGATTGCCTCAATTTGAATTTAATTGATCATATATAAGAATCGAAAGTACGCATCAAGAAAGATATCACGTTTACCTCGGTATACAACAAACGTACGTGTTTTAATACCAACAACTTCTCGGTACCATCAAATTGTAATCAGTTTAACGCATACGCAGTCTGTATCATGTAAAATAATCGTGGATAAATATTAAGATAACAACAAAGCAATCGGTAAAGTATTACAAACAGCGATTTACGTTAATTGCTTGTTATTATGTTAATCTCAGTAACACTGTAAACGGTTTGAAAATAAGAACGTAGCGAATCATAAAACGAAGGAATTCTCGTGGATGAAAGTGGAAACCTGCAGCGGAGAGGTAAACGGCTTCTAGATAACGGTCATAGTAAACGGTATCCGATCTTCTTCTTCACGTGTGTACCAGTGTTTTGTAATCGGCGTGTAACTTCGATACTTTCCTCGAATTCCGCTCTCTTTACGATCGAATACTTTCTATTAGCGTATCTACTTCCGGTTACAACCGGAAACCGCAATAATTGTCAAGGTGCCCGGGGAAAAAGTACAACTGAAAAATATTTACCGCGAAAGAATTATGATCGATCACGTTATCAGAAAAGACCTTAATACAATGATCATAAAAACGATTCTGCTATCGCTTTGAATTGTCAACCAGTGTTATCGTCGGATTGATCTTGAGTTATCAAACATGACACCAGAGAAAGAAAAGAAGAGCTTCTCTAGTGCTGCTAAACGACTTCTATTTCAATGAAGTCATTTCTGAGATTTCGAAGAAAGAACGATTCGTCGGCAAAATAAAAGTTTTAAATTTAAAACGAACTCAACAACGTGCGTTCAATGTAAAATATATAACATCCTAAAATAGCATCGCGTGAGAGGTAGCAATCGTTTTCTCGCATTAACTGTAGATAAGGAAGAATCATCGGTGAATTATGAAGATGAAAGTTGCGCAAAATGTTTTCAAAACCGGCAAATCTGTAAACGTATCCAATAAAGTTACCGCGTTGAAACATTGTGTATGTGGTTGCGATCATACAGGCGCGTCGCAAGCATCGAGGATCGATGATCTCTCCGATATCTCGAAATCTATAGATGGCGCGAATCAGTCGAACATAAAGATCACGGAAAAATCGCGCGACAGAAATCTTGCTAGTGTGGTGACAACGGCGACCGAAAATGTTGTACGAAAAGCACCAGAACCACGGGGAATTCCCGTTTTTGGCACGCTTTTTTCCTTCATTCTTTCTGGCGGCCCGAAAAGGCAACATGAATACATTGATAGAAGACACAAGGAATTGGGCCCAGTTTATAGGGAACGTTTAGGACCAGTTACAGCAGTTTTTGTAAATTCAACCTATGAATATCGAAGAATTTTTAGACTGGAAGGTTCGGCGCCAAGACATTTCCTACCGGAAGCTTGGATACTTTACAACGAAATACGGAAATGTCGCCGAGGTTTACTGTTCATGTATAGTAACTTTAAGCATTTCTTTCGTTAAACAATATAAAAAAAAATCACTTTTAATGTATAAATATGTACATCACAGATAAATCTCAGTTTTGATAATTATTACATACAAGTTGTACATATTGTACATACCACGTAATATGGTGGTACGTTAAGAACGTAAACAACGGAAATTCAAATCTTTTGGTTGAATTTTAAAACGAACATTTATGTTTTGACAGGGATGACAAGGAATGGATACATTTTCGTAAGATTTTAAATAAAATAATGTTAGTACCGGATCCAACGAATTTAATGTTTGAGCCGTGTCAAGAGGTGGCCGTTGGACTTAGACAAAAATGGCAAAAACAGATTAAGACTGATGCTATTATAACGAACTTACAGGTTCAACTTTATCAATGGTCTATCGAGGGTAAAAATAACTTACTTTAATCGATAATCCAAAGTAGAAAGGTATTTATAGAAGCTTGTTTTTTTATTTTGCAGCGATGATGGCCACGCTAATGGGACCATGTTGGCACTTTTATGAGAAACAGTTGTCTCGAGACTTTGAAATATTAGCGGAAACGTTGCACAAAATATTCGAATATTCAGCTAAATTATCCATTATACCAGCCAAACTAGCTATGAATTTACGCTTACCTGTTTGGAGGAAATTCGTTGCATCTGCTGACACAGCTTTCGAAATTGTTCGGGTACTGGTACCGGAAATGACTAAATTAGGTGGCGACGGTTTGTTAAAGAAAATGATGGATGAAGGTATTCGATCCGAAGACGCAATCTGCATCGTTACCGATTTCATTTTAGCAGCTGGTGATACGGTTAGCTCAACTACAACCAACTGGATAATATTTTTCATTGGAAATTTGAATTTAAAGATTAATAAGAATAAAATAAAGTAAACAGTTAAAAAAATTCAAATTTAGAATTAAATTTCAATATGATTCAGTTATTACTTGTTTTATATATATTGTTAGTACTTGAAAACTAATTCTATAATTTATGCTCAGACAGCGACCACCTTGCAATGGATATTGTTACTGTTGTGTAGCCATCCCGAGAGGCAAGAGCAACTATTTCAACAAATGAAGGATCTTTCACAGAGAGATTTATTGCGCATACCGTTATTAAAAGGCGTGATCAAAGAATCTCTTCGTTTATATCCTATAGCTCCATTTATATCTAGATATTTACCGGAAGACAGTGTGATTAGTAATTACTTTGTACCAAAAGGGGTAAATGAGTTTATGCTACATGTTACCTATTATAATAAACATATCGATAAACAATAGAGAAGGTGTTTAAAAATCATGTGATATTTTATTGTAGGAGTTGCTCGTATTATCACTTTATTCGAGTGGTCGCGACGCTGCGAACTTTCCGCAACCAAATGAGTTCCTTCCAGAAAGATGGATTAGAACGGAAAAAGGCACTTATCAAGGTGTATTGCATCCACATGGGAGTTTACCATTTGCTTTAGGCGCTAGGAGTTGCATTGGTCGAAAACTAGCAGAAATACAAATATCGCTTGCTTTGGCAGAGGTGTGAAAATAATGAACTTAAGACATGTTAAGATTTATTGAATTTATTTGATTTTATCTTAAAAATTGCAGTTAGTTAAATCATTCAAAATAGAATGTATAAATAAGGATCAGGTGAAATTAATTTTACACTTAATATCTGTACCGTCGGAACCGATGAAGTTAAAGCTAATGGAGAGAAATTAATTAATAGATAATACATCAAAGTCGAATACCATTTAAGGAAAGTATTTTTTCATTTTCTATTTTCTATTTATTTGTTTCTTTGAAACAATGTTTTACTCGTTCATATCTATATCGAATAAACTAAGATTGAAATATTTTCGTCATTATACATACATACATGTGTGTATGCGCACGCACGCATGTAATTATTTACAATTATCAGCATTTAAATATATATTTATAATTAAATGACACTTATAAATTGTATATTTATACATCAATTCCACGTCTTAAAATATATTTGCAACAAGCTTGATCAAAATATTGTACGAACCAAATGTTTCATTATATAAAAATCTCATTAAGCGCTTTCTACTTAAAGAATGCTGATTAAATGATTAAATCATAATAATCATGACAGTTGCTCACACCGTCGCTAATAAATATCACAATTTCACAGGGTGTTTCGGCGTGGATAGTACAATAAAAAATAACAAAACATCATTATTCATTCTGTATTTTTGATTTACTTTTCCATAAATTTAAGCATACCCAATTTAACCGTATCGAAACACCCTGTATATATGAAATTAATTCGTCATTAACGTTGGCACAAAACACCGTTGATGATTATTCTTATCTCGTCTAGAAATTCGTGAAAACTTTCAGTGGTAGAAAAATCTTGAAATGCTTGAACTCTTTCAGGCTTTGTCATCGGAGCTGTGAGAAACCTCTTCACGCAACAGGATTTCAGTTCGTGGCACGAATTCACTCTCGCCCAGTTCCACGCTTTACTGAAGTTTTTATAATTCAACTGAGAAATAGAACTTTCTGTAAGAATATCTGATATATCAGCCATAAGAAATTTATCAGCCAATAGCACGGCATCTAGCAAAGATTCGATAGTTCTATTTTCAAAAGTTGCTCCATTAGCAGCTAACAATAACGTGTTAAGACCTTCTTTCGATGTGTTTCGTAATTTGACACGTTTCTTGCCTGATTCTGAAAAGTACCCTTCAAGCATGGCGGAAAATGCATCCGATTTTTGACACAGCGTTTGCCTACAAGCGTCGACAGTTGTACCGTCGTCCAGTTCAAATGTAACCGTTGCAGGTTTGGGATGATTGTCATATACTTTTGGAAAATCAGTCGAAACAGTGTCCGTGATTTGACACTTCTCTGTAATCTCAGGTTGAATTTCAAGCGTGTTTGCTAGTCGACAAATTGACCAAATAGCGTTTTCGTAAAGAACATGTTGTTGGTCGGATAGAACGTGAAATATTAATTGAAGACCACCGTGATTGTTCAGTAGCGATTTTAGAATATATCGTGACTTGATTAGGAATGGTATCGAAACTGCGATAACCAATTTATGAGCTTCCTCTCCGCGAAGCAGTATAGATGTAAGTTCACCTACTGCTCCGCCGGTTTCTGCTAAAACACATAACTGTCTCGTATATTGTTCAGAACCATACAATGTTTCAGCTTCAAAAACGAAACCTTGTTTTAACAATGGCATTAAATACGCTCCATTCCTATATACAAAATTTTTTATTAAATAATATAAGTCTTATAAAATGAGTGTTTATTTATTATATTTATTACTTACCTTATAATTCTAGTTAAAATTCTAGATGCTCTTGGACTTTTCGCGTGTCTAATGTAAGCTGATAACGCTTCAATGGTTGCGGGATCGGCCAACCGATCAATTGGATCATTTGAATGACTTAATCGACTTAGTAATACTAATGTCCACACATTTGCATACTCCCAAACACTCGACGATTTGGTTTCCTTTTCCACATTCTGGGACTCTTCTATATCTACAGTTATCGATTTGCAACTCTTTAACGACTCAACTTCTGCTTGGGGTTCTAAAAAATTAAGTGTAAATTATTAATCCCAAGTGTTTTCAAGATGATTTTATAACAACTGTCACAAAATATGTGTATAAACTAATTTACCATCTTCTGTATCTATCATCTCTGTATCGCTACAAACTGGACTATAATTATCCTCTGCATTTTCGTCATTTTCAATAGAATCGTAAAAAGGTAGCGGTGGTGTACTGGGAGGTGAAGAGGAAACACTAGTAGCACTTCCTGGACTCCAATCATCTCGATAATAGTCTGAACTAAATCTATAAATGAAACAATTTTTAATTTACGTTTTCTATAACATAGAAATAAATTAAATTTTATAACACACCTTCCTAAATTCGTTTTATTATATTTTAATTCTGTTTGTCTACTAGGAGGAGAATCATTTTCTCTTTTCTTTGAAACGTTTGTTCTCTCGTTAGATACATCTTCAGTTACCATTTTTTTCAATCTAACAACTAAAACGTCAAGCAAACCATTTTTTACCATTATTGTAATGCTTGGATCATCATAAACAAATTGTGCTAAAGCATGCAATAACATGGGATGATATTTTTCATTCTCAGTATCTCTTAGTAAAGATAACATTAATTCTAAACCCGATGCCATCCTAATTCTTGCACGATTTACAGCTTCTCTACAGAACAAACATAAACTGACTAATGTCTCCTTAGATAATTCCAAATGATCTTTAATAAGGGCAATAAAACTTTCAATAGCACCAAAATTCCCCAGAATGGGACGACATTCTGCAATTTGGCAAAGATTGTACAAACACCTAATTGCCACTTTATTATTCATATCACAGCATTGCACGATAATTTTATAACCCTGTATGTCTTTCTCTCCTCGTAATTGTTCTCCAACTCGTGGATCCAATGTGGCTAAAAAAGCACACATGGCTTTTAAACAGGTTTCTGTTAGCTCCACATACTTTTTATCTGTTTCTGATTTTTCTTTCGCTAATACTAATAAACATGTAATTCTAAATATTACTCCAGACTCTAAGATTTCTTCTCTACTACCTTCATATGTATTCCAAATATTCCTATAAAAAAAGTATACAAATTAATTAAAATTACCACCTATTACAAGGACATTATTTTTTATTATATAAATTCATTTTGTAATACCTTATTGCTCTGACAGCCATTAAGTAAGTTTGCATATATGTATCTAATTGTAGAAGATTAATCAAAGCTTGGATTGCACCAGCTTCGTATAATGATTTTGCATGCCAATCACTTTCAGATAAATTCCCAATTAATCTACAAGCACGGCAGTGTATAGTATTTTCTAGTTTGATATGTTTTATTATAGAGACTATACGACTTGCTATTTTAGATCCTCTGACCTAGAAAATGATTTGTGCTGCATTATTACCAATAAGCAAATTCTATAGAAAAGTCATTCTGTTTATAAATATATAACAGATAAAATTTATTAATTGATTTTAAAAATGAAAATAGATATATCTGTACCTTTTCCCTTGCATCTGAATTCATGCAAGCATTCGCTAAAATACTCAGAACTATGTTCAGTATTTTTGTATTACGATAATAATGAAGTAAATTTACTAAAATGCCTAATCCTCCATCTTTGGCAAATTGCTTATAGCATTTTGAATCGCTTTTAAGTCGTACTAAACATGACAAAATCCCGCCTTTTGACTCCAATTTTATGCATTTTACTAATTCTTGTAATACCGGGCCGTTTTGTCTCTCGTCCATAATAGGTATTTTTATAAATAAGTGAAAAAATTGATGAAAATTCGTTAATTTTCTAAAAGAAACATAACCTCTAAATTGTACTGCCACCGAGGTTGACAGCTACACCCGTACAGCAACTTACAAAAATAAGTGAAAAAAGATTCAGTTTAATTAATAATTCATTATTATCAAAATATGTTTAGAAAACGATTATACAATACACATAAACATAATTTGATGCCTAAATTTATAATTTTGTAAATATAATTAATTAATTATTTTACAGAATTATTTTTTTAAATATCCCGCTATTTGACTTTGTTTTTGAATACGCACACTGTAGCGCTACAATGCTTTCAGCGGAGTTAGTAGATATTAGATATATATTATACAGGAAGAGTGAGGAACATAATTGAAGTAATCGTGGAGCATATTAATGATTCGAATAAGGTATTTGACAAGCATAATAATTACTAGTAAATGCTATTAATAACAATTATATACACATATTTAAGTATTTATTTATAAGTATTTATTATCATCTGTTATCATATATACATGCTATTTTTAAAGTTTATTTAAAGTTTAAGTGATCCCCTCATTTTAATAAAGGAAATATGTTTCAAAATGAATTTAAGAAAGATGTACATTATAATAAATATAATATTATAATTAAAAAAAAATTGATGTATTGCCAAAAAATTATTCTTGTTATTCATCTACATTTGAAATATACTTTAATAACAATTTTATTAATATTGATTTCAAAATAAACCAAATTTTCATTTCATTTCAAAATGGAATTACTTTCCCCTATCTTTTATAATTAAACTGCAAAGGTTTATACAAATTTACATTTTTATAAAAAAACGAAATCTAGGTAGATATTTATGTGTCACTCTCTAAATATTATAATGTATTTTATCCTTTATCCTTTATATTGTGGATATTTTGTGCATTATGTGCATTCTTATTGTATTACACGCGTTTAAATTTCTTATAAATGTATATAAATATATATAAATAACAATTCTAAATCATTACGTAAAGTTATCGTCATGTATCGTTATAATATATTTAATACTTTTTTCCAGTGACTATCTCAAAAATTAAAATTCATCGCCAATGTAATGTTGAAACCGAGCGAAAATTGATTTACATCATCGTAGAGAAGTATAACTTTTATCTGTCAACGAAGAGAAAAATGCATAATTTTAGCTGCGTTTCGTAAGAAACACGAATTTCTATTTTGCGTAAGCGCACCGTGAAAAGTATCATCACCCGTGAAGCGCACCTGCTGCGTCTAAGGAAGGGCAGTGTCTGTGAATAAAGTATAGCGGAGGCGTCAAAATGATAGGAGAGGGCATGGGGATCGGACCGTGAGCTACGCAGGAGATGTCGACAAGATGACAGCGGTTGTATGACGCTCGTTTCGTTGATTCTTCGGGTATAGCGTTGTAACGTGTACCGGAAAGGAAAATCGTTCACATACGAAACGAACGACTTATGCCTCGTTACGGTGACACGTCCGTTTCAATAGAGTCTCTGCGTCAAAACGAGATCGTGATCAGGCGTATTCGGGTGAGAGCCACGACCGCCGCCGCGCCCGTGCAATGTACACAGCGGCTTGAATTGTGCCCGAGATCATTACTGTCCCCGAGGAGTTCTCTCTTTAAACGGCCTGGAGTGGAGTAATGAGCGTTTTCGGGGATTTCCAGCGTGTCTGGGTACAGAGATTCCCGGACAGCGCCTTGCCGGCAGCTTGGGAAGAAGACGTCAGGGCCAACCTAGTCAAGCATAAACAGAAGGTGAGAATCCAATGAGGAATTCTGTTATTATCTTCTAATTGCAAGAGAATTTTCTTTGATGAAGTTTACAACTATTTACAGTAAGATTTTTCTGTAGATGTATTTATTTAAATAAACATTGGAAATATCAGATACATGGAATACAAAGGGATATGTTTTTTTGCATTTTGAATTAAGTAATTTAACATAGCTGTTTTTATTTTAGAAGCTATAATATGTTATTTATGATTTGTATGTGACACATTCTAATTCTGTGCTAGTAATGGAAGTAAAACCAAACAGGAATATTATGTCTTGTAATGATTATCTTGATGTCTATTATTTCTTAGAAACCAATAGTGGAAGAATTAATATATTGGAAACTTTAAGTAGGATTTACATTTAAAAAAAAAACTGTTTAATAAACTGTTAGTTTCTTATTACATAAAACTTTCCTCCTTGCTGAGGTATTGGGAACTTTATTCTATGAGTCATCAAATTAATTTCTTACTTAACTGGGAAATTAAGCTAATTTATATTTAGCCATAATTGATATTTTGTTTTCAAATTAATTTAAAATTAAATATTGTTTTCAAATAAATTAAAAAATTTTGTTTACCTTATATATAAAATTTATCTATATATTATCTATAAAGGAAATGAAGCCATTAAATATATTAACTGTCTGCTATACTAAGAACATCAATTATTATTACTAAATTTCCTCATACAATATATCCTCGCTGATTACTCACTTACTGTTTATTTTGATTTTGTTATGATCTACTAAAAAGATAGATTTATATTATGTACATTTTATAATGTAGCTACATAAAAAATACTTAAACAGAATCATTATTGTTTTCATAGGTGACTGCTTTGAGAGAAGAACTTGAAAAGGAAGAATTTTATGTGGAATATTTAGAAAGATTGTTGGCTGATGTTGAACGTCATAAGCAATTAGCAAATAGTAGTATTACAACTACACCTGAGAAACAGCAATCCACAGAATCACAAAATCAACACAGTTGTTTAACAACAGAGAATAATTTGGCAGATTCTACAAGTTCATCTAATGTTCAACATGTGGAATCGTCAGCTCCACCTCTTCCAGCTCGTGAAGATATAAGTAAATTTCAGGACAAGTGTGTTTCTGAACTAAGTTCTACTCTTAGTACAAGCAAAAGACCCAAAAGTGAAATACCAAGGAGTCCTGATAAAGTGCCTGAACTTAGAAGAAACAGTGACCCAGATGTGCCAAGTAACTATGTCACTGTAATTGAAGTGACAGGAAGCTCAAAGAAAGATAAAAACGAAGAATCTCTTAAAGAGGAAGATGAAAAAGGTATTATATTTTTGCTATATTATGCTTTTATAATTGTATTCGATTCATCTATATTAACGATTAAAAACAGATTTAGAAAATGCAGTTAATGAAGATGGAGAGGATGGTGATGCAGAGGCATCAGAGGAGGAACCTTACTATGATTCTGTAGCTTTAGATCAAACAGGAGAATATGTATATATTGATGCACGTGTTCCACCTGTTGGAAACAATAATGGTAGTAGAGCACCACCGAGAAGACCACCCTCTTTACCTGATTCTCCAGGAAATCAGAGTAATTATGTCAACATTGATTATTTTATCCAGTAAGTTATTTGTATCTAATATATACAAATGTATATATATACAAATGTATGTAATCTATATATATATACAAATGTACATCTATTTATTTATAGACATCGAGCGGCAATGGATAGCGAGGATGAAGAAGGTGCAAGTCCTGCACCACCAATTTTATTACGTGCTCTTAGCACAGATAATGAAACTGGTAGTAGTGATGCGGAACCTTTAAGTCTAAGCGAAGGTAGTTTAGAATCTCCAACACCAACTACACCTCGTCGACAGGAGAAAAGTAAAGACCGTGAAGATGATAGAACGTCTATGATTAAATGCATCGTAAACTCGGTGGTAGAGAGTGAAACTATTTATGTCGAATGTCTAAATGTAATGTTACAAGTATGTAATATATCTACCATTTTCCATAATATGCATAAATAACATTACTTTGATTAAAAAAGTATATGTTTGCAGTATATGAAAGCCATCAGGGCGACATTAACAACGTCCCAACCTGTTATTTCGGAAGATGAATTTGGTACGATGTTTTATAAAATTCCCGAATTACACGCACTGCATCAAACATTTTTGGACGGTCTTAGAAAAAAACTAGACAAATGGGACAGTAAAACTACCATAGGTGAACAATTTAAAGTAAGAGCTAAATATATTAATATATTAATATTAAGAAATTTACACATTCTGTCCTCTCATTAATATTCTATTATGGATTACAAATTAAGGTAATGGCCAGCAATATAGGATTATATGGAGCTTTCTTACATAATTATGCACGCGCTACTGATACTGTGCGAAGGTGTTCTGCACATTCGACTCAATTCGGTGAAATTACAAGAGATATAAGACTCAGAGGAGTTCCAAAAGGACCAGGTTTATCTCTTGAAGATCTTTTACATAAGCCAGTAGCGCGAGTACAAAAAAATGCGCTAGTATTGCATGTAAGTATTGTATAGTTTATGCTTTTGTTATATTAGCCAGAGCTATATAGATATAGATATAGATCGTAGATAAAACGTTGATTGGATAAGTTGATAAAGTAATGTGGAAATGTACTTCGCAAACGTTATCTTATCTCAATTCGCTTTGATAATTGTGTTTCAATTGATTGTAGGATCTTCTTAAGCACACACCAGTGAATCATGCAGATCATGCACCACTTTCAGAGGCTCTTGCTATGACTAGAAATTTCCTAGACGAATTTAATATTATTCAGACGAAGTCAATGTTTCCGGTAAATAAACTATATTTATAGCTAAAATTATTATTTAGTATTATATAAAACTATATTATTATTTTTAGAGTCATGATAGAGCACAGCGGAGATTAGTAAAAAATTCGTTTGTGGTAGAATTGTCTGATGGTCATAGAAAGTTGAGACATCTTTTTCTTTTTAATGACGTAATTGCTTGTGCAAAGTATAAAGCTTCTGGTAGAGACAAATTTACATTTGAGTTGAAGTGGTATGTACCAGTGGCAGAGGCGGTAGTGACAGAAGATGGCATTGAACCTCGTGAAACTAGTCCAGCTAATGTTGTAGCTTTGAGGTACATATAAAAGTCTATCATTTACTCCTAATAATAATTTATATATATATATATATATAATAATAATAATTTATACATATTCAGATCACAAGCATGTACAGTCCGTGATCAGATACTATGGGAAGAACGGAATGATGAAAAACGAATTAGACTCGGTGGTAGAGGTTCAGAAAAAAATAGGAAGAAACTTGCTGAGCTTGAAGCTCAATTAGTATTAGCATCCCCAAATTTAGTATTACGCGTTGCGCATAAAAGTCAACATCGAGTACAAAACTCGTACACATTCTTTCTATCCAGTGAATTTGAACGTTCTCAATGGGTTGAAGCAGTGGAGGCATTGCAACAGGTAATGCGTTCCCATATGTACCTAGATAAGTCAAAGGTGCGTAATTCACAGATTTCGAATAAATAAATAAAGTAAAGATATTTAATAATGCATTTTATTTAAATTCAACACGAGGATGCAAGTAAAGATATTAGAAAGAAAATGACCAAACTAATCTAATGAGAAAGAAATGAATGGTAAACGATGATTTTTTAGGGTGGACAACCTCCAGGACCATTACCTTTATCAATGTACGAATTACAGGCTTGGGTTACAGCTTGTCGTACTTACCTTCAAACAGATATGGGAAGTTATTTACTAAGATCAGGACGCGATGAAAGTTTATTACTAGGCGATCTTCATTTAACTTTACTTGGCTTAACACCACCTGGTTTAGATAGAGTAGGAGATCTTTACATTATTGTGGAAGTTGATAGTTATGGACACTATTTTAAACGTGCAAGAAGTCGAGTTGCGAGAGGCCAAGCTCCAACTTGGGGTAAAATTTTATTTTTATGAAACTTCGAAAGTCGAATGAATAAGTATTTTTTAATTAATTACTTAATTTTTACTTATTTAAGGCGAAACATTCGTTGTGGAACTAGAGGGAAGTCAAAATGTTAGAATTTTGTTGTACGAAGAATGTGGAACGCGTTCTGTATTACGTGGCAAATGCATACAAAGATTAAGTAGATCTTGGCTTCAATCGGATCAAGTAGAGAGATCATTAAATTTAGGCCCAGCTACATTAGATGTGGCTCTTCGTTTTGTCCCAAGTGAAGTGACATTAAGACGGGTACCATCTGCTAAACCTCAAGGTTTATTTGGAGCTAAAATTCAACAAGTGTGCAAGTATGTTTTATGACTTTTGAACTATGAACTATGAACTCCTACTTAAATCTTTTGATTATATACTTTTATTAAAAATTTTTTCATCTGCATTAAATATGTATAATTATATGTTTTTTTACAGACGTGAAAAACGCGATGTTCCTTTTATAATAACCGCATGCGTTAGGGAGGTAGAAAGGAGAGGAGTCGGAGAAGTGGGATTATATCGCGTTTCTGGCTCAGCTTCTGATCTAACAAAATTACGCAAATCATTTGAAAGTAATTCGTACGAAGCAGAACAACTGCTTAAAGAGGTAGCCAATACATTACATAAAAGAATAAAATCCTTTTTTTCTAAAGTAGCTCATTATTCAAAGAGTTGTGCATTAATATGAATTTATTTTTATATTTCTAGGTTGATGTTCACTCTGTAACAGGTGTACTCAAATTGTACCTCCGTGAAATGCCGGAAGCTCTCTTTACGGATGCTCTTTATCCTGCGTTTTTAGAAGCTTTCCAAACTGGCGAGTTATCAAAAGGTGCTGCTCTCAGAAGAGTATACGAAAGTCTACCAGCTGTGAACAAGGCAGTCATCGACTTTCTACTTACTCATTTGATACGAGTTAATAAACATGAGGCTCAAAATAAAATGTCTTTGCACAACCTAGCGACGGTATTCGGACCGACGCTTCTGCGTCCTGGTACGAATTCGCGATCTGATGCAAAAAGTCGAGATCCATTAGCTGCGGGGACCGTAGACGTGATGGCACAGGCCGGTATACTTTATTGTTTCTTGCAGATGCATATGCAACAGAACAATCAGTCACTCTAGTCGAGAGGTTCTTGTTGATACATCGTAGCGTCAGCTGCTTTACGCGAGTCTCATTGGAAATTAGGCTCGCAGCAACTCACGTTGTAATGTAAAATTAACGATTTTTTATAATATATATTTTATTAGTTTTGTGACGTATCGTTTACACAACGCTGAATTAGACGCATAAGTAGATAGGCTTTGACAAAATCCTGATTGATGAAATTCCTCTTGTATTGGTATGCATACAAATAATGTAGCAAAGTGGACTTAAAGAACACGTATTGTACTTTAAGCTCCTTAATATATATTTTATACTTATATACCCGCGAAGTCCTAGCCACGATCTCTTATTACGTGATGATTCCACGTAAAACATTTTTCCAAAAAAGAAAGCTATGTTGAAGGAAAAATTCTTCCCGTGAAATAGAATGAGAGAGTGAGAGAGAAAGAAACATAAATATGGAAGTCCGGTCGTTAACGCATCCACGCTTTAGAAAGTAAGTACTTTTTCCAATGGAGCGTGTTCCTAGCAGAGAATCTAAATTTTTTTACGCATATGTCCACAAGAATGTCCACGTATTCAAAATAATCACGTTCCTAAATGTTTCAGGAAGCACGTTTCTCGAGATGTGCAAATCAAAGCTTCTAATAGTATATGCAAAATGTACTGGCTATATTCCATTTTGTCACTTGATATTTATGTTTTCTAGGAAAGCCACATTTTACTGCCGATTCTATTCTTTATAAGAATATTTTTAAAGAAATCTGTGTTCTCGAATTTTTATAAGAAACGTCGCGAAATGATTTAAATTCAAGTTTCTAACATTTAAGCTGTGGTTAGACTCGTGTTTGTTTTTTTATTCAAGTTTATAATGATAACTTTAATAACTTTGATAAATCAACGATTTGTTTAGAAAATTAAAAAGGAATACTGGTTTTAAAAGGAAATTCTTTCAACCCTCGGATAAATTAAACATAAGTATTTTGTATATGCAATTGTAAAGTATTATATTTTATTATTATATACACATATATGTATTATATATATATGTGTGTGTGTGCACATTCCTCTGTCATATTGTCAGTAAGGTGTAGAAATCATTTTAATCAGCTTCTGTTCACACTATTTTTTAAATTTCTTTAGATCGATAGATTTAGAAATTTTTTAGATCAATGTTTTCAAGTCTAAGTACAGCTTAATTAAGTACCAAAGAGAAAAATTCTCTCTCATACCTTCAATAGAGAACTATGGTTGACCCTTTGAAGTATAGCAAATTAGAACAAATCATTTTGCAAATCTTAAACAAATTTTTTTCACTTTTTATCTACTAGGTAGGTAATGGTATTTTTCTATTATTACATAGTGCAGCTAACCAACTCTATATCTTCATGTTCACTAGATTTTTAAAAGAATTGTACTTTACTAAAAAGAACCATTTTTTGGAAATATTTGCTTCAAAGGGTTGAAACACAAAGAAGTACATTTGGCAGTACAAATTTAATACTCGATAGAATTCTGTGTTACATGCTAGGACGTTTGTGAACAACTTGTAATTGAGGTTGAAAGATTAAAAAATGTAACGAGTGCTCGATCAAAAGATCGTACATAAGGATCGTGTGAAACAAGAAAAAAGAAACGAAGAAACAAAAGAACAAATTGCAAGAGAACAGAAACTAAAAAAGAACACATTACGTTATTTTTCCGGAAGTGATCTTTGCGCTTGACGAGCGAACAAGGCAACTATTGTGTGCGTGATTTCAGCGTGTACGTGCGTGTGTATGTATGTATGTATAACCCGCCCATGTGTATTATATCGTAAATAATTGGATATCTTTAATTTTTATATCGCATTTAACGTTAAGACGCGTCCCTTTTTTGTACATTCGTAAAATGTGTAAAGACAAAGTTTCAGCTATCACGATTTATTATTATTATTATAACTATGATTATTTTTATTATTTCACATTTTACAAATACCAATTTCTCATAGAACAAGTATTTGTTAACCAATGTTCGGTTAAGCTAGCTTATTCGCAGCAAGACAATGTACTGCCAAAAAGGAACCCTTAAGATGCATAAATATACTGGAGGTTTATAAACTTTTATATATCGATAATATGTTTACCGTTTTCCCAGGGTACGCTTTTTAATAGTCTTTCAGTTTCTTTTTTTTTTTCGCTGTACACAAGTACTACATTAAGTTTGAGCACCTTGTATTGTAATCCGAATTGTTTTTCTTTCATTCTCTTCTTTTTTTTTCTTTTTTTTTTGAGAAACTATATTCTTTTAAAATTATGTAATTAAATGAAACAATCTTAAAAGAATATAGATAAATTGAAAGAGCTGTTAAATAATGTGTGTAATGAAGTATTTTATTTGTAAAGTATTTTATGCGTAAGCTGATAAGTTAATGGATAAGTTTATGGAAACCATTGTAAATCCATATGAATTATAATTTTAGTTTATTTCGTTTATGTTTCACTAATCTTCAGACTTGTGTATAATTCGTAGACATGAATTTTTATTTGGTTAATATTTTCGAAAATAGATAGCAGTACATAACAGAAAAAGAATTTTATATAGAATTTATTATTTCTTGTCGCAACGACGAGTGTGGGCAATTTCGAGCTGGTGGAGGTAAGGGTAGTTTGACCGGTGTGGCTGGTATGTTGTCCCATAATCCAGGAAGTCGAGATCCATCAGAGCCATTGCATTGCATTCCTGATCAAATATAGATTAAAATTCCCAATTGAAATATGAAAATCAAACTTCAGATGCTTAATACATCAACGAATTAAATAATTAAGAACCTAATGGTGCAGCCTCATATAGATCATGTAAAGCTTGTACACGAACTTTGGTCCATTCTATACTTTGATAATTTGCAGAAATTCCATTATCGACACTAGTTGGTTGATTTTCCCATTCCCTCATATACCGGAAATAAGTTCTCAGTGCATCGTCGCTAATAGCACTTTTGCAAACCTAAGAGAAATTGAATATTTCTTATAATTCTTCTTATAATCTTATAATTTTTTATAAAAGAATATTAATATTTCATACCTCCAATCGAGCATTAGGGTAGTAATGAATATAATTCACACACATTTCATCGGAAATGGCGAATCCACCAAGAGTAATGTTCTCCCTATCCATCGTATTATATGTGCAAGTTGTTATTAACGAATCTCCCTATCATTAATTTATATTAAAATCTATTATATGTACATAATATAATGGAGTACGCGTGAAATATATAAAGTATTAGATTTTAATTCTTACAGGCAATATAGTAACTGGTTTCGGTAAAAGACGAATTTCTTGGAAATGAGTGGAATAATGATTGTCATAATTTAACAGAGGCAACTCCTCTCCATCTCTAATATGACGAGTGACAACTTTTACGCCTGTTAAATGTGTATGAAGTTGGGATGCGAAAATATGTATTCCTTGTTGTGGGAGACCAACACCTGTACATTCTTGTATACAATGTCCTGATAAAATAAAGGCTTCCTGCAACGATTTTGTTATTAATTTCGATTTTAGTAACATATATTATAATATATATGTTTGATTAACTATATGTGCAATGATTCGTTACTTGTCGTGGGGGAATTGCCATTTTATCAGTATATTCTAAACCCAGTTCAATTACACCGGCGTCATATTTGCGAAGACTCTTAGTAACGATAAAACGAATTCCTGAAGAATCGACGTTCCCATCCTGAAGTTCAGGGTTATTGTAGTGAACTTCCAACATGACATAAGGATTAAAATTTTGGCCACCAATCGAAAGACCAGCTTCCTCTGGATAAACGAAAGCATCTGCTCCCATTGCCCATGCTGCCAAGACTTTTTTACATATCTAAGAAACGGAATAAAAAATAAAATGATTCTAGGAAACATTTAATTATTTTTTAAAGGCATAAATGAAGAAATCTGTCGAAGAAACTTAACGCACTTGAGTTTTCTCCGGTCTATCAGCTCCATCACAAGGACCATCGTACATAGGAATTTCAAGAGTCATTGGTCCAGCACAATGGAAAACTTCCATATGATGAACCAAGTGTTCGTTACCTGTTTGTATAATTGGACCAAACTGCAGAACGTGATGTCTAGAAACAATAGTTCGATAAAAGATCAATTCTGGCGAATTTTGTTGAAATCTAATAGACTCACTTTTGAGACAAAATGGGTGGTAATTTTTGTACTCGACACCAATAAGTTGTTTCTTTATTTGGCACTTTCACATGATCAGACAACAATTCCAATTGCCAGGAATTCGATGGAAATGTTGGTTTCTTACGGAATACCCTGATCAACTCTGTTCTGGACATGCCAGAAGCTTCTGCATCTGATACTTGTAAACCAGCCAAGGACGACAGTGGTCCCAATCCTTTTAACCACACTAAGTGCGTGGTACCTCTCTACGAATTTTTAAATATTTTTTTATGTCGAAGAATAATAATCAAATGACTAATATCTCTTACTAATTTCGTAGTTAATTTACCTCCATGATGTAGTCATTTTCATCGCAAGTATCGAACTTCCTGGAGAAGGTAAACTTCGTTACGTTTCCTTTTCTCCTCCACGCGAAGTTTTCACAATCCTGTTGCAGGTCGAGATTTAATTTTCCTTCTTCATCTGCCCACGCATCCTGAAATTACGATATAATGTAATTGATATAAAAATTAGAAAATCGATAAAAATGGATTTATCATGTTTCTTCGTGTAATTGTTGAATGTATTTCATGATTACCTGTAACTGAATTTGTTGGTGCCAATCAATCCACAGAACGCAATAATCGGCAGGTTTTAGTTCACCATAATTTGAGAAACCGATGGCAAACCAAGTATTCTCGACACCTATATAGTGGACTTCCGCAATTATTATTTCGCTCATAAAATCAACCCTAAAAATTATTCTTCAATCTTTTAATTGTTCTTCGGTGTATCTGTTAACATTAAATTCAATTAATGTTATAAAAATATACCTCCAATGAAAAGTGGCTTCTGAACCAAGCGGAACTGTATGAACATCTTTCCTGTTCGAACTGTCTTCCCTATTTTGATGATGATTGTGCCAGGATAAACAAGATACATCTTTTAAAATTGCAAGCAAGATTAGTAAATAAATTTTCAAAACCATCCTAGATTTTAAAATCAGTGGATTTTCTACTTGAAAAATCACTCGTTTCTGATTTATAATTTATTAGATGTTGTATAACTTTTACTTAATTTTGAACTAGTTTCACAGACATTTTCATGATCCTTCACGTTCTTATCGCCAATTTCTACTGACAGGTTCCAAATGATCCGAAAAGACGAAGACTTCATATAACACTGGTTTGCCGCCGATTCTCTGCGGCGCTCATGCGCGTTGATACTATATCATAATATGTACACACACAATCATTTCTTTTATTAAGAAAAGGTAAGTAAAAAGACACATAATAATTTTTAGCTCGTAAAAAGTGTAAGGAAAATTAAAAAAATGCGTACTCAAATCATTAAATTCTTTTAATGTCATAAAATTTATATATACTAAGTTTGTAATAGATGCGCATGCGCATATGTGAATACTACTTCGAAATTGTGCTTGTGCGTTAGAAGAACTGCAACAAAAATGTAAGTAGTAATTACTGAAGTAAATTATACGGATAAAGATGTATAAAAATATTAATTTACTTTAACCTTGTATATGTTACATACTAAAATTTTAAATATAATAAATAGAAAAAATATATAAGTTCGAATCTACGATGAAGAGATATTTATTGTCAAAACAAATTTTAAACGACATCGTAATATTAATTTCTAATGTTTTTAATAGCATAGTTTTCTTATTCAAGCAATCTATATTTTTTTACCTACATCCATTTTCCCTTGGCTTCGTTATCTCCATTTACTCGAAAGTAGATTATACAGGTTATCAATTTCCAATAAACTGAAAATCACTCTACTCGGGGTCAAGTTCGACTGATTCCGATTTTTCCTTAATAAAATTCATGGAAATAAGATATACTCCATATCAAAATAGATATTAAACTTCATTATAATATAAATAATGTTATGCCTACAACTAATTACACATATCTTCTTGTTCAAATTTATACCATTTTTCTCCGTAGGTAAAACAGTTGTGATGTGCTAAATTAACTCATTAAGGACTAGGAAACAGTTTATTATAATGAATAAATTATCAATATTATAAACACGTTAATTGCTTTACAGATTATAAAATTATAAAGTTTAAAAGATGATATCAAAAGAAAGAGATATTAAACAAAAATTGAATTTCATAACCACAATGTTAAAATACAGAATTTGAAAATGTAAAATGATTGAAAAAAATTGCAATTAAAACGTAACGTACTTTAACACAAAGTCGACTCTTAATGGGTTAACATATTCATACTAGACAGATAAGGTTTATAGGCGAGAAGAAAAAAGATGCCGGAACATCGAGAAAATATCTTGATAATAATCGAATGCCAGAGGGCGTATATTACATTCCAGTCATGGCGCGTGCTTTTCCGTCCAACTGCAATCAAGAAATTCCGCGGCTCTTATTGTGAGAACAATTTTCGCGAAAGGCTTTATTTGATGCGAATAAATAGCTTAGGTCACGTGACACTAGTGTCGAAATTGATTTTCAATATGACTTATTTTGTAGGGTATGCTACGTTTTACTATCTTTTCTTTCTATTATTAGATTACCTAGCTGCAAAATTAACTACCGAAATTTTCGAAAATTTATTTATTTTTACGTAAGATTGTTTTATTCTCAACCTATAATGATCTGATAATATTTATACATTTCCTTGATATTATTTATTGTATAGTTTCAGGTATGTGATATTATGAGCTATGTGATTTTCCAGATATGTAATTTTATGAGCTATGTGCTTTTTATGAATTCTACCAGTGACAAATGTAAGATAATTGAACATAATAATTCTTAATAATTTTATTCGAGACAATTTCTTACAATTTTATTTATTTATGCAATAATTTCCTTTAATTTCATTATAGCTATCAAATATAAATGTTAGTACTAGAAATACTCTCTACCTAAATAATACTTATATAGACGTTGCCTGAACATTTTTTGGAACCAGTAGTACTGTCTGTTGAAGCAGCAGTAAATTATTGTGCAGTAGTCTTTGGAACAATAAATGCCTTAAATCCTTCCTTGGCTAACGGTCCGATTGCTTTCACGAATTTACAAACATACCATCAGCACATCAGGTAACCGATTTCGCCGAGGACCTTAACTTCTAGATAGCCTGCGCTGACGTAGACTGCAATTAAATGCATTGTCCGTAAAGTATAGTAAAAGCTGTAAATTTTCCATATATAACAAGTCTTATTTTTCCATCTCATTTCATTTCATTTTAACTTGTTAGTTAGATCGTTTCTTCATCAAAAATTTCTTATTATATTAGATATATTATATATTTTACATAACGGAAAGCATTGACTGAAAAATATATAATAAATTCTACGAACCAAAGGAGGTTAAGTTAAGAAAAGGTTACCAGATACGCCGGTAGGAACTATACATCTTATTGAATGTGTCAGACGTGTAAAATTAGGAAGATTTCCTTGTTGAGAAATACTGTTGTATACGCAGATAATCTATTTTCAGAAATGTAGGATATATACAGGATTATTTCAGTTTCCGTCAACCACTGATGGCAACTTTGCGAAAGAATAGTACCGAATTGTGAAATATTGGTTCGAATATTATAAATAATTCGTATAACATTCCTGTAAAGGGTTACCGAAATATCTCTATTCCTATATTTTTCTTAGAATTTTCATTAGTTTTCATTTCTTAGATCGCTTAGAATTGGCAAAAATAGTATTTTCAGATTTTTTAAAGAACGATGCGAACAAGTCAACGAGATTGGGTTGAACTGTAATTGAAAATTTTTATCGCTTTAACTAGTTGAAGCGTTCACAATCTCATATTACGTAATTGTTTTATTGAAATGACAGCGATAGTTTTCATAAACGCCTCCAGAGCACCTAGTGCAACTTCTGACTCATTGAAAATTGCGTGTCTTATCTTATTATTGTATTTCAAGAAACGCTGTATTTTCTAGAAGTTTACGATGGAACTTTTGAACGTAGAAATACTAATTAAATAGAGGCAAGAAGAAGGAAAAGAACCTATTTGAGCAGCTGATATTGAAAAATAAAATCATAGTAAAATTTGTTCAATTATACAGTAGCAGATAAAGCGATAATTATAAGCAAATTTACAACAGTGATGAGAGTTCAAACGTGGGAGAATAAAATTCCTCAAGTGGAAGGTCGAATATGGTCACTGAATGATAAAAGGTTGACGAGTGCTTGCGCGTACAACGATGGGCAGATCAAATGTCTCGAATATTCTTTAGTATCATAAAAGCATTATTATTTTTAGTACTTTTAGTATTTAACTACATGATTCACGTAACATGATATATGAAATCTTTGACTCACGATATTATTAAGGAAATTTATCAGATTCGTTGTCGAAATGACAAGCATAAAATAATTCACATAAAAAGAAAAAAGAATGACAATGGAAGCTTGAAAATGATAACAATTGCGATACAAGAATCTTACGTCACCGGAAAATGTCGATCTTACACAGAACTCATTATAAGAGGAACTGTTGTTCGCAAGTGTTCTATACATATAATCTTTATTATTCAACAACGCGACTTGTTGTTAGTAACAATGTTAGAACTTCTCGTTTTGGATTCCGTTTTTACGACAGCAAATAAATTGCAAAGGATTAGCATCATTCCTTGTGTAATCCAGTTAAATAGAGTGTATCTATGCCTTTATTCGGTCAGTCACAGTTGCGAGATGACTAAAATTTTCAATTACATCCAATTAAAACTCATTAAGTTTCAACAGTGATGACTGTCTTGCTAAAGAGTTGTGCATTAGTCAACTGCTATGTAGTTCTCGGTACGGTATAGATACGATTTATTTCATATGTATTTATAAATATATCGACTTTGAAACATTTTATTTTTTAATGTTTAAATAAAAACAATTTCATTTATTTTTTAGAGATTATTGGACACTTTACCAATTTTGGGGTACTTGAAAGGGAATCTATATATATTGCAAACACAAAGTATTTGAAAAGCTTGCATAAACTTACAAAACTGAGGTCATGATAAAGTATTGGTAGATTTACATTTTTATTGCACGTGAAACTTCTCATCGTTGATATAATATACTCTCAAAGACATAACTCTATTTATTTTGTATGTATACATAAGCATTACTTTTCCTATATCTTATCTTTCAAATCGTAAAAACATTGATAACTTGATAAAATCGCTAAGGCTACAGCATATTCATATATTATACCAAAATAGTTGCAAAATATGTAATTAAAAAGTAATATAATTAATTATGTAATATTTGATTTTAGCATTCACATATATTAATACAATTAAATAAAAATATAAAAAGTTTGTTAATACAGATATCTAGAATCCAGATGTATCTAAAATCTTATATAATTTCAAAATATCTTACATTTTACACCAATTATTTTGCTTAGGAGTGGCGCCAATATACGGAAGTGAGAATGATAAAGCGATTTGATAACGGAGCGTATCGACACGAGTGCAGGGTGCCGCGACAACATGACCCAGCAGTGGCAACGACATAGCAAAGGCCGTCGACGCCGGTTGGCTTGTGGAAAGTGGAAAGGGAATATGCAACTTATAGTACTCGAAATTCTGGTCGACGGGTTGCCGCGTCAGTTGAGAAGCAGCGTATGCTCGCGCTTGGACTTCAGTGTCGGAGCAACTGGTCCACGTCGTAAAGTCGCGACAAAAAAGCACGCCAAAGGAATGTAATCTCCGTACGAATGACCGATTTTCTACCCGTGTTCGACGCGCTTCAATTCAGAATCTATTCTATTACTCTTGGTAAGTGAATGAACGAAGAATTCATAAGAGAAAAAGAAAGAGATGCATGAGAGCGTGTATGGCTCAGGCGCGCACACTGAATAGAAATATTCCGAGACGGTCGATCAATGGATCGTTTACGATTCATAGAAGTATTCCTGTTTCTCAATATTATTATATTTTCTCATGTGAATTTTTTCTAGAAAGAATATTGATCGTTATATTTGTTTCATTTTTGGAACTTTTAAGTTTTTATTTTCTGGAGTGAAATACACAGCTGCCGCGATGGTAGGCTGTTCACGTGGTTGTATGTAACTTGTTTGCCGCGCTCTCATGTCGTGCGGAATCGGCTATGAGATTCGTACATTGCAAGTTCTTTGAAGTGAAAATCAGAATTTATTTCTCTCTATTTTTTCTCTTATAAAGGAATGTGTATAATTTATTTTATTAGACTTTGGACTTTATTTTTGTATTCATATCATTTAGAACATATTTATTAGCTTTGCTTTTTAGTGAAAGTATAAATCGTTTATTAGCATAACGTAGGATATCTTTTAAAAATTGAATATAAATTTAAATATAAAAATTTAACAACTTATTTGCAAATATTTATCGGAGTTCTTATCTTGCATGCTATATCGCTTCCTGTTTGAGGCTTTAGAATGAGAGGTACAGTTGTTTTCATAAATCTGTTCGTGTCGTGGTAACTTATATGTATGTCGTAGTTTTATTGCAAATTCTTTAAATAAGAGTAAATTAGTACATTCTATTCGTATGAAATATAGTAACTTCAAATTGGTCATCATAAATATCATTTACTTAATTATTCATACTTGTACTCATACATAGTCATACTTACATTATTCATATTGACTCTAAAATGAATTTAAAAGAAGTAATATATATATTACACTATTCTTGATGTAGTATATGTTTATTCAGGTCGTTTGATAATTACAAGTTAGAATCCCACGTCGAAGTGTGCAACGATGACTCAGATTAATAATTGGCAAATGATAAGGAGGTCGAAGAAATCGTGACTCTATACAATACATTGATTTGATTCGAATTGGCAGTATCTATTCATGTACTGTATTTCCGGCTAGTATGTTTGAAACCATAAACAAATATAATGCATTATCCCCTTGTAAAAGTAATTACGCTACTAGAACTATTTAATTCAATATATGAATTTGCAATAATATTCAGAACTTTACATCTTTATTAGAAAGTTAGAAACTAAATATTTTTCTAAATTTCTATACAATTTTAACGCAACAATAAATATAAAAACAGTTACTTTTTATATCACCATTCTGTACGTTAATTATTCTTTATAACTAGCCAGAAAATCTGATAAGAATATTTAATATATAACTTCCTTCATTCTATACTTGATACCAATGTAATTCTACCACAGTGTTTACGGACCACATATTTTTTTCCATTTTGAATAACGTCATTACTTCACATAATTATGATTATGAGATACAAAGACGCCATTCACGCGTGGAAATGTAATGATTTATAACACCGTGTACCAAAGTGATTAAATTTAAATATATAAGCGCATGGATATTTATATTTGCCAATTGCTAATTAAAATCGTTATGTTTGACGTACCACGCTTATCCATTTTAAATATTTTTGATCGATAGGAAAGATTGTAAATTATTATAGACTATGCATTCGCTCGAAATTAAGCGTATCTGGAGTATGCTAATAGATTTTTCCGTTTGGCACACCCAATTCTATGGAAAAACTTTATTTGCCATTCAATCATGATACAAGACTTATGACTGGAAAATAACTATTGCAGAGGTAGGAGGATGTATAGGTAGTATAAAAAAAAGCTTATTGTGGTTTTTGAATCGTCACAAGACTGCTTTATTATATCTTTATTAAAGTTTTCATTGCTATTTAAGCATATTGATAATTCTAATTTATATCAGGATTAGTAGATGTTCCAATTTTCTACATAATACGTATCAAAATGTTTTTTGATGCATAAACTACGCTAGGAACTATTTTTAGATTATTTTCAAATTGATTATGTATTTCGTTTATTTTAATCTTTTAGTGAGGTATACTATTTTTAGTAAGGACCTCGCCGTAAAGAGTCGTTAAAGAAAGCGTGATTATTATTAACTTTTATCATTTTTTTATTTGGAATAAAAATGAGGAATTATTATAAAAAATTCATATATAAAATTATAATTTAATATCATATCATATAGAAATATTGTTACGCGTTCTTGGGCATTTCTCAGAATTGAGAAAATAAATATAAGAGAACAATTTCTGGTACAAGACAATTTTTGTTTCGAGCGAATGTGATAACAATCGCCGTCTTCTTATCGTTAATAGCAGTTGTTAAATTGAATATAAAAAAAAATATAAAATTATTGCAAAAAGATTGTTCTGATTATATGATAATGATAATGATCTCTTTGATAATAATTTTAAAAGTCAAAAATAATTTTTATTCAAGAAATTTTCAAATATTTCGTTTCTATAATAGAGTAGACATAATTCACTAAATAACAAAGTAATTTAAAACGATTTTCCTTCCGAATTTTTGTTATATTTACTCAAAACATAATATCTTTTTTTTCGTTTCCATAGTTACATTTTGTGGATGAAAGTGTTGTGTTAGCAATTGCATTGCAAACAAGAAACCACTCGAAGTCAATGTTCATTCAATTTATGAGCTTCTGCAGAGTCTTGAATGATGATAAATTTATTTACATTTTGCTATAGGAATACGTCAATGGTAAAGATAATACGTCGCAGAAAACAATTCAACATATAGCTGTCGGATGCAAGTGAACTCTGACAGTAACGAGAAAATTCATGTTGGCTCAGTTCCCGAGATTCGTTTACGAACGATGAAGCTATCATCAACGAGTGAAACATCAATAATTAGAGAAAAAAGACAATAAAATTTATAATGAATTAAGAAAAGGAGCTATTTTTTAAAAGAAGAAGATTGTAGCTCCGTTTGAAGAATAATTTTAGAGTTTTACAATTGAATTATAATAATCCTCTTCATAGTACTTGTCAATACTTTTTCAGAGTTGTCAAATGTTAGTACGAATTTATTTTTATACAATATGCACGTATATCTTTTATTAAAAGTTAGTATTTGAAAGAAATACTTATATAAATGTTAATTAACGTTTGAACAGTGTGTGTAATGCAGAACTATTGTATCTAAATCTTCAAATTTGCTATCTTTAGATTTAAATGAGAACAAATTTTTACTTTATATATGCAATACGTTGTTTGTTGTACCCTCTCATACCATTAATAGGATATGTAGAGTTCCAAAAACATTTATCTAAAATGTTTTCTAACGTTTTGCTTCAATTTATATTTTTATCTTTTTAATTATATATTATGACTTAGATATTTGTGTAAGTCTAACGCCATGCCTAATGGCAAGTTTATCCGCTAACATTTACAGATAAGTGTTTAACAATTACGTAACAAGTCACTATCTATAAGCATAGTTCGCCGAATGAGCGATAATTAAAGGAACTAAACACATCTAATTGCGAATATCAACGCAAAAACCGTGAAGCGCTGTGAACGAACCTAGACCTTAACCTTCATCCGCTATTTGCAAGTTTCTAAGATCATTCGCTAGTCTTCTATAGCCTGGAGAGATATCTGTACAAAAACAACACTGTCAATACCAAAAGTTTTAATTCAATATTCTCTCACGTAGAAGCTGATATTGCATTATATTTTGCAATAAAAGTATTCATAGTACAACATGATAATATAATAATTATCATTCAATAAAACGACCTTAATCTTCATTTTTCTTTTGTAGAAAGCCATATCAGTTTTTCTGCTAGCGTTGAGAGAAAAGTCAAAAGCTAATAGAAAATATTATCTTCTTTTAAATTTACAAAGATGCCAATATTATATCCTTAATATATATACAGTTGATAGATTCTTGTGAAAATTTTAAGAATGCTTGAGAATTGAAAATGAACCGGTAATTGACAAAAAAAATCGTTCAATATTTATATTCCATCATCATTTATTTATAGGGGATTTATAGGGAAGCCACGGTATCAATAGTAAACGTATATTTTGTAGGTTTATCAATTTGTTCATGCATATTACAAGTGCAAAATGCTATTTTTAAAGAGAATTCGATCTTAGCCTCCGTCTCATTCCTATCCTATGCCGGTACAAAATACATAGGGACGATAAAAGCGATCTCTGTTGTAAGCGACAAATGGATGAAGGACCATGGGATAATTTATAGAAGACAATATCCGGTTCTTACGCGAACAATTAATTTTATCTTTGATTCTTTAATAATTCATTGTGTATAAATGGCAACTGTTTTGTAATAATGTGCAAATAGACAAAATATATATATAATATATATAATAAAATAAAATATAATAAAATTATAGGCTCTCTTTTTATGTTACAACACAGGAAAATTTTAAATATAGATATAAATTTAGAGAACTTACGATGACTATCATGAAAAACAAGATACTGCACAAAATAATTAAAGTCTTTGATCAAGCTTTTGTTAATATAGTGACTTTTAATGATATAGTAGAATATATATATATATAGATAATTTCATTAGAAATTAATATTCTAACTGAATTGGAAATTGTTTAACTGTTTCAGTAATCACGAGACAAGCGCGTATTGGCAGCTATTGAAACGCCTGAGGAGGCCGAAGACCAGCTTCTGTAATCGATGGGTTGAGAACGCGAAATTCGTGCTTTTCTGCTTTCTTCTCTTCTCGTAACCAAGGTGTATAGCTTACCGATGAGCCATGCTGAAGGTAGTAGGAGCCTCCTGGCTGCAGACACGCATCTCGACTTACATCCTAATCGCCGTAGCTCTGCTAGGAGTCGGAGCCATAATTCTCGGTGAATTCGGACAGTAAGTTCATTAATTCGCTGTATCATTTTAATAGGAGTCAGGATTGAATAAGAATAATCATGGCATGACTAATATTTATAAATATTCTTAAAATAGACTGTCCTGACAAAGAGTAATTATAAGTAAAATACAAATGTTACAAAAATATATGGAATACAAATATAAAAATGTATGAAAGGTATGAAAAGTATTCCAAAAGGTAATACAATAATCTATAATTTATATTTAGATGAAAAGCGCAAAAATAATAATCTAATATTTAAATACCAAATTGATAACATCCAGCTAATGTTACAGCATATACAGATTAAAAATCAATACACAATGCAAATATGTACATCTTATTTAAACTATTATAAGCCATGAATCAAATATCGATCTATATCAAGACATTTCATATACAATTTCAGTATACAATCATATAACGAATGTCGTGATCTTTTATCAAGAAACAAATGCTCTTGCTTGGAAGATGAACGTTCCTGCGATAACTCCGACCGCATTCGACACATGTAAAACGCGTGTAGCAATGTGAGTGAAGCTATCGGAAGCATCAGTATTTCGATGGTAACAAGCTGGATGGGACCGGTCGCGACATAGGATCGAGTAACGCAACGTCTGGCTTCTCAAATTCGCGCTTGTCGCTATCATAGCACGGCTGGTGCGTGCACACGTTGCGCTTCCTACGTACCAATGCTTTTACATACTTGACACGCGGTTTATCTTGCTTGCTGCGTGCGCGAACGGCAAACGATAATTTCGCTGAACAGATAATCAAAACTACTTTATTTATTGTCATAAGTTTGTCATTATTATATTTGCTCTGGTCATTATCATTTGCACGTGATCTGCATAAATTCTTGAAATACGTCTTATTCTTAGTTTTTTAAATTGAATGTCTTTTTGTTACTTTGCAATATTTTTGCATTATTAATTTTGTTTTTTAATTAATAAATTATTGTCCTTTGATCTTTATTATGCGACGTCACTGTTATCTAATTGCCCCTTATTAATTTCAGATATATGTATGTATTGTATTATTTAAGTAAGATTTTTGGGAAATGTTTATGATATATTTGTATAAATGGTATCTGAATTTTCAAGTACTACAATTTTAATCTTAATTCAATTCAAGCAGATTTTTATGTTATTATATAACTTGATAGGTAATCTAAAAGAAATTAATTGTTTCAAAAGGTATAGATATAAACTATAGGGAAAAATATTTCGTATTTCAATCGAGATGTTTTTGAGTCTGTGTGCACGTAAAGAATTACTCAAAACTGGTTTTAATGAGTTTCATGAGTTGCCTACGTTTCTAAAGCTCGATATAAAAGAATAATGTAGGCATACATTATATATGCGATTGCAATCAGGATTTGCAATTAGATCTGTATGTGAAGGATATTGATATGTATAACGTCTACTTTGCATATTTCATATAGAGACATAGTACATTTTTAATTCCCTTACTTAATCAGATCATTAATTATTAACAATAATTTCTAATCGTAGAAATAAAAAGTGAAATTTATTTTATTGTCAATTATGTGGACACTCCAGTTTATTTGTCTAATATATTCATTTCATATGTGCACAAATACATCAGTTAAACTTTTCTAATTACCTATCTATCGTGCGTTAACAGTGTCGAACAAGATGGAATCTATGCAGCCACCGTATTATGGAACCGTAAAGGAGGATATCGTATTGACTTTTGGGGCCAAGGCAATGATCTAACTACTATACCATTGCATGCAGCTCGAGCCTATTATAAAACTGAAATTTTCGAGCATGGGTAAGTCAATGTCATATATAAAGTTAATATAAAAGATTTATGTATAAAGCTAATATTACAAATATAATATAATATTTGTATGTTAGGTATAATATATATATATATATATATATATATATTTATAATCAAGAGATAAAACGATTCGTAATATAATTTGTGCAGATGGTCCTATATTGAAATAGAAACATCATCAAAATACCCAGATACTGTGCAAGCTTATGCCGCCGGACTGTTGGAAGGTAGTCTAACTTGGCAATTAATTCATCATCATTGGTTCAACACAATAAAGCCAAAATGCGAAACAAAACCTGTTGAGTGCCGAAAGCTAATGCGATATCTTCGAGACAACACTGCCGTCATTCGTGAACGTGCTGAATTGACGGAGTCTACTGATCCTTTTTGGCATATGGTACACGATGATCCTAGTGTCTTAATAATAAATCATATTTTTAGTAATTCTAAAAGATGATAGAATAAACTATAACTATAAAAATACTAGATATTAAAAAATATAAAAAATATATTAATAAAATAAAATTGATTTTTGTTTAGGTACGATTATTTTACGCTCAATTAGATGGTTTGGAAGCTGGTTGGAAATTTGCTGTACGTCGGAGTCGTGTGTCGGTATCATTGGAATCTGAAGATTTCCTTTGGCTCGCTTTGGTTTCCGATTTATCTGGTTTCCAACAAGTATTCAATATTTCCAATTCCGTAGTAAGTTCTATGATCCACTTCAAATTTCTTGCAAGAGACAATTCGGAACCTCTAATTGCAATCAATCAACATACATCAGCACCGTAAGTGAATCATTATATATTTCTTATATTAATCGATTTTTTTAAGAATTTCAATTTATAAACTGACATAAGCTTTGCATTTTCATGCAGCAAGGATAATTATAATAAACGTGTGTATAATTATTTAAACTATATAAAGCTACAAACTGTATAAATATATTTAAATGTGTACTTTATTAAATGATAGAGATTAATACGAATAAACTACAAATCTTTATTCCTTATTTTATAGATACACTCAAATGTTAAGACTCTTAAAAAAATACACATTTGGCTATCATGTGCTACCTACGACAAAAACTGATACATTAATTCCGGGTCGATCAATTGTATTGTCGTCCTATCCCGGAGCATTATCGTCCCGCGATGAATTCTATTTAATAAATGGAGAAAATCATGAAATGATTATTACTGGAACATCTTTATTAGCAACGAATCAGAATGAGTGGAGTCTTTTGTATCCAAAAGATCATGTATGAATTTATTGTTAAATTTATATAAAGTGCTCCTGAATATCATGTACAAGCAGGTATAAAACTTTTTCGTCCAAGACTTAGTTTTGAAGAAAATCGAGTTTGAACATTTATTAAATATACTTGAACATAGTTCATTCCGGATTGGATAGGAATAAATAATCGACATGAGGTTGTTCCACAGATGAAAATAAGTTGAATAAAAATAAGAATGAAAGTTTTTCATAATAAAACGCTTTGTTTTCTACAATAATAAATTTGAAAATGTATGATACGCATGTAAAGAATAAATATTAGGCAAACTCTTAACTAAACATTTTCAAACTCTAATGTCTTGAGTATGAAGCCTTAAACGGAAAAATAGTATTCCACATCTTTTACTTATTTTGGCATGTAGAATAACCTCATGCCGATTATTAACTTCTATCTAATCTAGATTTAGCTATATTCAAGTATACTTAATAAACTTTCAAACTCGATTTTTTTGAAAACTAAATCTCGAAGGAAAAAATTTTAGTGTATATTTTTTTCTTAATTTTTCATAATGAGTCGCTTCATGCCAATTCGTACATGATATGCAAGTGCACCATATATATAGTTTATATTATGTGCAAAAAATTATTAAGTAATAATAATAATGTTATAGGTAATGCTAACTGTAAGATTAATGGCAGCAAATCGACTAGCAACGAACAGTCAATCTTGGTTTGACACTATATCTCATCAGAATGGTGGAGCTTCTGCATTACAATGGATCAGTTTTGAGCCACGTTCCATGACTGTGTTATTAGTGGAACAACTGCCACGCATCACCGTTGCTATGAATTACACCGAGAAGTTTAAGAAAATCGGCTTCATATCGTATATTGGTATATCGAATTTTCAAAACATCAACGACATCGTACGGCCTGCCAAGAAGGATATAAATCTTTTGAAAACCCGTTTAATGCATTTACAAGAGAATATCACTACGTTTGAACAATTTCGAAATTTGATGCGTGGATGCAGCCAGGAAGGTTGCACTTCCGAGGAACAAAATTCAAAAACAAATCAGTTGCAGGAGTTGACGTATCGTGGAGATTTGGAGGATATACCTGTACCGTATGGTATTATAGATACGAAGATTTTAGCAATCGATGCGGATGGTCTCAAAAGCTTTGAAGCTACTTCCGGACCATCCACATCGCAATCGCGAAAACCATTCCAATGGTCGAAAAGCTTCCCCAATATTTCGCATATAGGTCACCCGGACGCTTTCGAATTCGAAGGCGTTACTCCAAGATGGGTTTGGACCTAATTAATTTTATTAAAATTTTACTTAAAACTAACTGACTTTTTTTAAAACATTTTAAAGCGTTTTTAAGAGAATGAAGACGATTTCCCAGTTCAACTCCTCGCAGTTTGGTTTTTATTCTTCTTAGGAAAAATTTTTAATTATAGTAATTAAATATTTTGTAGCTGGCTCATATGTTAGCCGCCTATGGTGAAATTTTAGGAAATAAAATAAAATAAAAACGTAAGAATTTATAATGTTTTCAGATTTATTTATATCGCCTTGAATCTTTATTTTAATATTAAAAACTATTAAATACGCGCGCATATTACATTTTTTATATTCTGATAATTTTAATCTGCATAATTTGTACTGATATTTATTTAATTTTATATAAAATTTAATAATTATAATATATTTATTTATTTATAATATATAGTAAGTCATAATAGAGGTTATAATATTATTTTGAACTTAATGAAAAAAAAGCAATTTTAGTGCTACCATCTAACAATATTTACGTGAAATAACGTTTAATATGCCGGTAAAGCTAGGCGTAACAACGGTTATATCTATTTCCATTGACTACGATATTATGCAAGTTGAGTGACAATGTTTGTTTATCAAATATTCTATCAGTGAAATTAATAATTTAAAATTAAAATCATTTAAGATGTAGTTCTTAAAGTTCTACATTTTCTTAATTTTTTGCCACTCTCTGGTTATTGTTTATCGCAGATTATATTGTAACACGTGAAGGTATCATTTGATTTCATTATCGCAATCATGGAAAGTGATGATCAAGGACAAATTTTTGATAATGAAAAATTTAATGGTATACACGTAGATGAGAGGGATAACAGTTTGAAAGACAAGGTTATATTATAAAATTGATTTAGTTAGAATATTTCTATACTTTTGTAACGAAATAGAATACATAAAACATTTTTTTTAAGTATTTCATCTTTCTTTTTAATTTGTTATATCTTACTTAAAATATGACAATAAAACATAATATATTACTTTTACTATCTGCAATTGTAATATTTGAAAAAGTTGAACACATACTCTTATGCAATATATAACATAAAATTTAATTTATCCTTACTATAGTAATAAAGAAACATTATTAGGTTTTGTCTATAAGAAGCGAGGAAAGCATTCTTAATGAAGCATCAAAAGAAATTGATAATTTTATGAAATCAAATATAGAAACAAAGAAGGATTCAAAAGAATTAAACAATGATAATGAAATTGATACTATAGATTATTTAGGACAAAAAGAATTAAAAAAACAAGTTCAAACTGGAGAGATTACACCCTTTCAAGCAATTGAAAAAGAGTCTGATCTGTTAAAAACTAAAGGGTATATGATACTGATAAAATTGTTATAAGTAAAAATTATAAAAACTAAACTTAATATTCATTTTTCAGGACATTTAATAAATCTTCTCATTTACTTGATCTTGAAAAATACCTTCGACAGCAGGCTGAACTTGCCAAACAAAGAAAACATTTGAAAAAAAATTCAAAGGCATCTAAGCATACTAGTAATCATGCAGTTTCAATTAAAAAACCAAAATTATTAAATATTCACCCTAAAGAATTTAAAATAGCGAAAAAAACAAAAATCAAAGCTAATAAGAAGAAATTAATTTCTGAATTTGAAACATCAAAAAGATTAAATAAAAACAGTGATATTAATTATGAAATAGAAGATAGTAAGTTTAATCAAGTTGAGAATTCTACCAAAGAGACTAAACATTCAAAAAATGAATTTATTTCCTGTAATAGTTCCAAAGATAATACTAAAGAGACATTGATTGAAAAAACAACAAACATTAAATTTGCAGATGTAACTAATGATTCTGAAAGTGAATATGTACCGAGTGATGAACAAATAGATTCAGGTAAATATTGTCACTAGTTTAATTTGAAACTTAATATTTATTAATGAAGCATCGTTTTTTTCTAATTTTATAGAAGATGAAGGAAAATCATGTAAAAAGAAAAAATCTCTTACCAAATCTGTTCATACAAAAAGAGGTAAACATAGTGATTTATCTTAAAATTAATCATAATATGTCACTTTTATTAATAGAGAATTATGTGAATTTTAGTTTTGGATGATGGAAATGAAGAAATGTATAGAGAAAGGATAGAGAAAAGTGGTTATCCAAAGGATGAACCACTACACAAAATAGATAATTTATTTAAAATCCCTCAATCTATATGGAGAAAGTTATATAAGTATGAATAATTAACAGACTGATTTATATATATATATCTATTATGTGTGTATATAAAACTGTGATTAATTTTCTTAGATATCAGAAAGTGTCTGTACAATGGTTGTGGGAACTACATCTTCGTGGTTTAGGAGGGTTACTAGGTGATGAAATGGGATTAGGAAAGACTGTTCAAGTAATTGCATTTCTTGCAGGTTTAGATTGTAGTGAATTACTGTCCGATGGTGGAAGGTACATACTTTCTGTTTGTTGATTATTTTAACAAAGTCATAATACATATTTAGTTAATAATAACTACTTATTCATAGGTTCAGGGGTTTAGGACCAACTATAGTTGTTTGTCCAGCTACTCTAATGGAACAATGGGTAAAGCATTTTCATGAATGGTGGCCTATTTTAAGAGTGGCTGTTCTACATCAATGTGGATCTTATAATGGTAAAAATAAAATCATCTGTTACTTACTGCACTAATATATGGTAATAATAATGCATGATATTTTATTACTTTTATATTATTAATAAATATCTTTTCAGGTAATTTGAAGTATTTAATGCACTCTTTAAAATCTGGTGGTGTACTAATTACTTCTTATTCTGGTATGCTTATACATAAAGATTTACTTGTAACCAGTCAATGGCATTATGTCATACTTGATGAAGGTCACAAAATAAGAAATCCACAAGCAAAGGTAGTTCTTGCTTTTAATCTGTGACGATTTTACAATTAGGTACAAAAGCAATTGCAATTGAATTCTTGTAGATCAGTAAAGCAGTAAAGGAATTCTCTACACCACATCGACTTTTGTTAACGGGTAGCCCTATGCAAAACTCCTTAAAAGAACTATGGTCTCTCTTTGATTTTATTCTACCTGGCAAGTTAGGCACTTTACCTGCATTTTTAGAGCATTGTGCAACCCCTATAACTCGTGGAGGATATACAAATGCTTCTCCTCTGCAAGAAGCTATCGCACTTCAGGTTGCTACAATGCTTAGAGATGCTATTACACCGTATATGCTCCGAAGAACAAAAAATGATGTGCAGCATCATCTTAGCCTACCAGAAAAGAACGAGCAGGTTTGTTACACATTAGAATATTTTGTAAGAATTTATAATTTCACATTTCAATTCACGTTTTTTTTTTTTGTAGGTGCTGTTTTGCAGTTTAACAGGAGAACAAAAGGAACTATATAAAGAATACTTACGTTCTGCAGATGTTAGTTTCATTTTGCATGAAAAGAGTAATTCAGAAAGTGGAAGATACAGGGCTCGCCTCCTCATAGCATTATCAGTGCTTAGGAAGATATGTAATCATCCTGATTTGTATCTTTATACAAATCCAGTTGTAAGTTTATAATTTATATTATCTATATTATATTATAATTTATATTATAATATTTATATCCCGCAGCGCGCTAATATTCGTTGTATTTAACTAAACTTAGGATTCAGACGAAGATATTGATATATCAAATGAAGCATTGGAGAAATTTGGATACTGGAAGCGTTCTGGTAAAATGATAGTGGTTCGGTCTCTTCTTAAAATTTGGAAGAAACAGGGGCATAGAGTACTTCTTTTTACTCAAGGGAGACAAGTAAATAAGTAATATAATTTTTTATAAACATACGTTATGTACAAAATAATGTATAACAAAATTTTATTTGCAGATGATGCATGTTTTAGAATCTTTAGTACAAAGCGAAGAATATTCTTATTTAAGAATGGATGGAATTACTTCTATGTCACAACGACAAGAAACAATTCGTTTATTTAATAAAGTATATATGTATATCGATAAACGGAAAATGTATTTTATTAATATTTTAAGTCTTTTTATAATTTGATTTTTTTCATACAGGATCCATCATATTTTGTGTTTTTGTTAACTACGCGTGTTGGAGGTCTGGGAGTAAATTTGACTGGAGCAAATCGAGTAGTTATTTATGATCCGGATTGGAATCCAGCAACTGATGCTCAAGCAAGAGCACGTGCATGGAGAATTGGACAAAATAAAAAAGTTACCATTTATAGACTTATTACTGCTGGTACTATTGAAGAAAAGGTAAAATTTTAAGTTTTTCTTTTGCTAAATATTTCGAAGTATTTTTAATGAGATAACGTTTTGTTTCAGATGTATCACAGACAAATATTTAAAATACTTCTTGCAAATAAGGTTTTAGAAGATCCACGTCAACGTAGATTATTTAAAACTTCCGATATAGTTGAACTTTTTAATTTTAATGAATCTATCGATAACAATTCTAGTGAAATCGATCAATTATTCGGACAATCTAGATTAGTCCCTTCGTCTACCAAATTTTCATCTAATAAAATTGAAAAAATGCGAAAATTAGCAGCTACGCTTAGTAAAAATATAAGTCAAAATACCCCAAACTCTACACCTGTAATACAAATAGCACATGCTACAGAGAATCATTATGTCTCAAGTTGCCATAACAATAATATTGATCAAGATATTTTAAAACACAATTATGAAATATTCAAGGATAATTTAACAAAAGAAGGTATTAAAAACGAGCGTAATCTTCATAAAGAAGATGAAGATATACTTTTTTCTGAAAACCAAGAAAGTACGAATGGCAACAGTATCCAAAATAAAATTTCAAAAAATATTGAATACAATACAGACAACATTTCAAATAATAAACTAGAAGATGAAAATCACACATTAACAAGCAGATTAAATTCTGATATTAAAATACATGGAACTTCAAATGAAGCTACTGTACAATGTCTATCTAATGATGATAATATAACTGAAATTTTAGATAAAAGTAATGAAACAGTAACATGTAATGTGAATATGAATGAAGATACGTTGTCAAAATTAAATAAAAATCATTGCAAAAAAAAAAGAAAAAGAAGTTCGCGATCAGAAGAGCATGCTGCCTCAGCTCTATTTGAAGGTGAACGTGTCTCACATTTAATTGGACGACGTCTTGAACGTTCTCTGACAGAGGAACCTAAACCAATCGAAGATGATCAATACGTCTTAGAAAAATTATTTGCCAAAGCGAGTAATTATTTTCTTATTATATGAGCGTATTTTCTATTAGGATTTCTTATATACAATAATAGTAAAATGTATAAAATATTCTTTCTTAGGCGTGACTTCTGCTTTTCAACACGAAACAGTATTATCAAATTCAGGATATAATTCTGATGACAAAAATCCAATGCAACGATTAGCGCGCGAAACAGCGCAAGAAAATATGGACAGTATTCGTAAATCTCGTAAATGGTGTTGGAAACCCATGTGGAATTCTATGTCATCACAAAATTACTAATTTTTATACATGTATGTAAGTAATTAACATTTAGTTTACATAATTTATTGAAAGTGATTCTTTATTCAGTGATCTTAAATTTTCCAATTAAACAAACAAATGAATCTCCTTAATATTGATCTAAATTTATATTTACAGAAAAAGAACACTTTTTTTGAAACTAAGTTAAGTATATAGGTACAACTTAATGAACATTTATGAATTTGAAGTATTTTTCCAAAAGCTTATATTAAAACAATCTTTTTTGTATTTTCATTGTAAATTAATTTCTATTTTTTTAATTGTGTATAAAATATTACGTTAATATATAATTATTTATTAATTAAATATTAAACTATTTTGTATATTAAATATAATGATATATTATTTTATAATGTATTATTTCAATAGTTTAAAAACAAGAACTTTATTCATTTTACTGTCTTTTCACCCCATTATATTACCTATACGAAATAATATATATCTTAGGCACTTACATGTAAAAGAAAAATTGGAAAATAATTGACAGATGTAAATATTTTTACAATAAAAAAATGCTGCTCTCTTTTGTTAATTAAACTAATCAAATAGTATGTTACGTATTACTATATATACTTCCTTCATAATTACAAATAAAATAAATTACAATATGTATATACACATATATATATGTATTGTAATTTATTACTAATTAAGTAGTCACTAGAAAATATAAAAATTTATCTGTATAAACTAAACTTCTATTTACATTAACCCTTTACTACCTTTTACGTTCAGTGTCTTAGAAATTCTTCCAGTGTAGGACCACCTCTGCCTAAAGGATCTTCAGGAAACATAACATAATTTCCTACAAATGTTGGGATCAGTAGTCTTTTCTCGATTGTATCACGCCATTCTGGCTTTTCCAAATATAAATCTCTATATTGGTCTAAAGAAACTACGACACCTCCACACATTGTTGCATATTCTAATATATACCTAGAAGTGATAATTTATTTTATAAAATAAATAATTCTCACAATAGTTAAAAAGAAAAACAATCAAGAACAAAAAAAAGGAAAAATAATTTACCGATCATCGTAAGGAGTTATTCGTTTACCACCGATAACACGACTTGGTGTAAAAATTACTATTCCATCTGTGTATAACTTTTCAAGTAATGGGTGGTTTAATGATCTTCTATAATGAGGTACAAATACTTTAACAGAATGACCCCTCTTTTGGAAATACTCTACGACTATCTTGATTCCTTCCTCCGCAAATATTTTATGCTTACGATACCTAGAAAATAATAAATTTTTGCTGCAAGTATAATTATAATACATAAATATAATCTTTGAAGAATCAAAATCATCATACGCCATAGCTATATTGTTGCCATCAATAACTATCTCCCGTAAGCTATTAAGTGGTTGAGGTACAGATGATCCAGTTGTAGATAATTGAGGATATGATATAAAGCTAGGCTCAAAAGTTTGAAATCCAGGATTAGAAAAGTCATATAAATTAGGATAGTTATATGCAACTGGCATATTATATACAAGTGGTAATGTACTTGTACTAGATATAGTAGGTATGGTAGATGTATCAAACGTAGTGGATATAGTAGGTATAATAGATGTATTAAATGTAGTGGATATAGTAGATGTAGCAGATGTATTAAATGTAGTGGATATAGTAGACGTAGTAGATGTAGATGTAGATGTAGTATAGTTTGTTACTGATCGTCTGAAATTTCTTGATCTTTGAGTTATCTTTGGTTTCATCATTACAATGTTTTTGCTTATATTATGAGGTTTAGGAAGTTTCAATCTACGTTTGCTGAAAGGTAAACAAATTTCCACATTTTCTTCTTCTTCTACTTTTTTGTTTTTTGCATCCTTTTGAGTATTTGTTTCATATTGTTGCAATATATCTTCATTAGATTGTAAGCAACTAAGATTGTTTTGATTTGGTGTAGTATCTATCATAAAAATTCTGTCATTCTTCTTTCGATCTATAGGTTCTTCTTCTAATTGATTTACAGATGGTAGATAAGTTTTTGCACATGGTGAAATTTTCGTAGATAGTGGAGAAATTTTTGCACATGGTGGAGTTTTTACAGATAGTGGAGGAGTTTTTGCACATGGCGCAGGAGTTTTTACAGATAATGGAACAGTTTCTGTAGAGGGTGCAACAGCTTCTATAGAGGACACAACAGTTTCTGTAGATGGTGGAACAGTTTTTACAGATGATGGAACAGTTTTTGTTGATGACCATACCACAACAATGTCATCTAAACCTTGATTTATGGAATCTGATACCAAAGCTATAAAAAATTAAATTGCAATAATATACTTAGTTAGAAAAATGTTATTATTTTGTAGTAAAAATATCTTTTACCTATGTTTTCATCATCTAAATCAATAATTGTATTAGATACTGAAGGACAAGTTGAATTATTTTCTGATAATGCAACAATGTTCTTTTTCCTTTTCTTCCTTGGAGGTCCTTCTACTGCAGTTTTCGTTTGACTTAATGTTTCACTTGAATTACATTGAGGATTTCCTTTATCATTTATTGACAAATCCAAGAACCTCTTTCTTGTTTGTAGTTCTTGTTCACATTTAGTTTCGTCATCTTTGTTATTTGATTCATTTTCATTATCGCTTAAAATAATAACGCTCTCTTGTAAAGACTCTTTTGCAAGGCAAAAAGAATCTTTCCTTTTATTAATTACTTGGTTAGTATTACATACTAGTCTTTTTTGTGCTTGTGCCCATCTTTTGCTACTACAATTACAAACACAAATATTTATGTGTGTACATATGTCTACATTTTATACTTATCGTAAAAATTCCCTTCGTATTCTTTATTACCTTAATTGAATATGTTTCAGTGGACTTTCATAGAATGTTCGTTTCACATTTCTTTGCACTTTCTTTTTTCTTGAAGATGCTTTTCCTTTTGTTGGTTTTGGATTTTCATAACAAATTATAACAGAGTTGTTTAAAGTGCTCATTTTTTAATCATTTTTTGAATATTTCACCTTCTTAAATTAACATTTACATGTTGTAAAATCAAAATAAATGAAATATGAAGTTTCGTTTCTTGAAACATACATAAAAACAGTTTTTAAATATCACTTAGTATTAACAAGAGATTTATAAAATAGTAATCTATAATTCTTAAATTAATAGTAATTAAATTAATAGTTTTAAAATATTCGATACTTACAATTGAGATATTGTATATTAAGTATAAAATAAATCAATGCTTGTAAATACTCGTAATTTGTTTATCAGTAATATCGTAAAATTATACGGATCACCAATGCCACTTAAATTCTCTTATGACGTTCACAAATCTTGTACATTTTTGACAATTAAATGTTTGCATCTTTCCGTCATTAATCTTTATTTAACCTCGTTTACAACTTAACCTAAAGATACAAAACAACAACGTAACTCCAAATTTTAAACAAATTGAAATTCCCTTAGGGAGTATACACCCATTCATATCTTTACGATAAATATTATTTTACTTCCTTGATTATTTTAATAAATAAAACTAATACATTTTTTACATCGTACTACTGTATTAAATTTAACTTCAACGAAAAATTGAAACGATACTTTCATTGTATCATATGTATTGTTTATCTTCTTGTTATTTTTATGAACAATACAAAAAACAAAAATAAATTAATAAATAAAAATGCATATATTATTAGGGGCAGAAAACTAAATAAATATGAAGCATTACATATTGCATATATATTAAATACGTTACGAAATATCATTATAGTTACAAAATATCAATTTCAAGAATGTTAATAGTAGGTAAACAATATACAACACCAAAATTAATTACCATTAATCCGTGAATATATAACATGAAATATAAGAGCACACAAAGAGCAGTAAATAGAAAAATAAACATAAAATAAATAAAACTTTTAGGTTTGTATGAAATAGATGTGAAATAGACTATACAACAATTGAGCGACAATGCATTATCACTGATTGCTAATGCCAATATCTCTACAATAATATAAGCCTATTGCTTTATTGCTCTTTACGTGCAGACAGCCTTAGAAAATTCAAAAATAAAAAAATCCTAGAAAAAAGTCGAAATTTTCAATCACTTTGTCGATCTACTGTCAGTCTATATACAATGCTTCAAGTTAGACCGCGATGGCAGCGACCAATTATGAACACAGTAAGCGTGTAATGCGAAATAGAGATCATCGATTGGTCAAAATTCATACGACGAAGGGTGGAGGGGAAGTGAATGTATGCTAGTCTGGCCCGAACGCGGCTACATCCCCGTGTCAGATCAGCGAGCAAGTAGTAACGCTAACGTTAAAATTTTGTCTTTTGTTTAATTCCTTTCTATTTATTTTGCCGGCAAGCTAGTTGAATTGGAAAATCGTGGCGTCATTGAAACGAGCGGCTGATGATACGGGGATCGAGCCAAATAATACAAGCATCAGTTCCATGGTAGATTTTCAGTGTGATCAAGTAGTCGAAAGCGAATTCAGGCAGCCTTCAACGTAAACAAAAATGGAGTTAGGGGAGGGAGACGCGCAAATTTGTCGACTTTGCGGCCAGTGTGAGAGTATATACATCGACGTTTTCGGTGAGGAAGGCACCAAACGATTTTTAGGATTAAAAATCCACACGAAAATCAACATTCTGGTAAGTACAAATGTAAGAGGTGTGTCATGGGGTCCGGGCCCCGTTTGTAGTTAGAGGAGGGGGTTAGAAAAATGGCCGGAGGGGAGAAGAGCATGAGAAGAAAAGATATTCTTTCTTTTTTTTTTGCTACCTTTGTTCTATTATATTTTGTTCGCATTAATTTTCACTTGTGTAGTTTTAGCACTAATATCGTATATACTTCTATAATTTATGTTTGTTTTGAGAAAGAAATATTTATTTCAGTTTCGTATTATTATCCCAAATGTGTGTCAAATTGTTTATATAGACTTAAAAACTTCTTAAGTAAATTCTAAGTAATTATGTGTAATATGCTTATGATTTAGAGGCATGTATAATTGTATGTTACGATTATATACTATACAACGGTGACTATTTTATTAAGTACAAGATATCTAATTTGTAAGTATATTGGTATTTTTTATTCTATAATTGTATTATGTTTTATATCTTTTTTAAAACGAAATATTTTGTAATCAATGTTTTGTAAACATAATTTGTTCTTGGAATCTGATTAACAAAAAACTGAATTTGGATTTGAAAGTATTCATTTCTTTAGTCTGTTTTTACTTTCCCAAGTTTATGTAAACATAAGAAAGTAATTGTTAATTTTATATTCCAATATTTTTTACATAAACCTTATGTATTCGTTTTTAGATATTTGTAAATGGTTATAAATGTTATTGTATTTATACAATTATAATGATAAGTATGAATGTTAGCAATATGTATTATTAGAGTGGGTACCAGATCATAAAAATTTTCAGAATGGTGTATCTACAGAGCGGTAGGGTTTCAATTAAATTGTTTATATACTCATAATTGTCCTTTAACAAGACAAGATATGGTTTCTCAGTTCAATTAAAAATTGTACAGAATCAGATCTTCAAGCAAGATTTAAAAAAATCACATATATTTAGTATTTAGATATTTTGTTTAAATCGCAGATAGATGAAAGGGATCCTCTGCCCAAGGCGATCTGTGTTCAATGTCTGGGCAAGCTCGAATTCGTTTGCGACTTCCAAGAGGAGTGTCTTCGCACCCAACAAGTGTTACGCGATCGATACAATCTACCACCCTTAACAGAGATTGTAAGTTCGTATTCAAATTTAATACATAGCTCTACCGCTCATCTATGATGCTACCAGAGCATGCAGCTCACTTTTTTCTTTGAAATTCAAATAGTATAAAATGGTATCATCTGGTATTTTGGTTCATAAAACAATTTTCAGTCATAACAAAAAAATTGTTTATTGAAGATTTTAATATATTTGTATTTATAATAAAAAGTATGTTCCACAAATACCGGATTGAATTCATTTTCTTCAATAAAACTATTTCTGGTACCCACTTCTACTTTTATTTCAATCTATCTCTAGGCTGAAGTAAAGACTGAAGATACAACACCAAGTACATCAACAAACAACAACAACAATGAAACCAACAAAAATCTTAATTCTCCAAATGATGGGAGTGTTAAAGAAGTTGAGCAACGTGTTTTAAGAACAGCTACAAAGACTCAGAGAAACTTGAGGAGTCAACAACAAGTAAAAGGCAATGAAGAAGCTCCAAAAGAGCAGAATAATATTCAAAGTACAAGTGGAGACAATACAGAGAATGTACAAATCGTTCAAAGTTCTGAAACAACTCCTACGAGATGGCTTAGAAGTAGACAAAGTACAGAAACAACTGCTGCAAACGAAACAGTGACTGATACGCCAATCGCAAATAGACTTAGAAGTCATGACAATACTGCCACAGAAATAACTGTTAGTCCACATAATAGCCCTAATGAAATTGGTGAGAAACTGGTTGGGAAGCAGCAAGATCCGCACACTATACAAATTCCAACATCAGCATTAAATAAACTTCTCAGTATCGTGTCGAACTCTCCAAACATCGAAGTTTCTGTAAAAGAATCCCGAAATCAAAGCAGCGATATTGAAGATATTAGTTTTACTGTAGAATTATGTAAAAAGGAAAGCGACGATGTAGCTACTGTTCGAGCGCGAGTATTTCCAGATCAGGGTTCCTGTTTGGTGGACAAAGCAATTGTTGGCCTTTTACAAAATCAAAGTTGCGTAGAAGTAAATAGTATAATAAACACCATTATCAACAGTAGCCTGAAGAATGGCAGTTCAACGAAATTGAAAGATTCTGCTGAATTCGAGCAGAAATGGCAGGCTTCTCAGAACCCAGAAGAACTTTTCAGGATCGATGGAGAAGAAATTCGTGTCGACGATAACGTCGAACATGTCGTCACGGATAATCAAAACGGCTACTCTTGTAAATTGTGTTGTAAGTTCTATGAACGCAAGGACAAATGTATGGTTCACGTGAAAACCCACCTCGGTATTAAGCAGTATACCTGCATTTTATGCAACGCTAAATTCGTATGCAAATCCGATGTAATGAAGCATATTCGATGCTCACATACTAATCCTAGGCCGATACAATGCCCAAAATGTCCAAAAAGGTTCAAGTCGAAATTTTATTTAATGGAGCACGACAATGTTCACAAAGGTGTGAGACCTTATTCTTGTACAGACTGCGGTCAAAGTTATCACCACAAAGTGTCTCTGCAAATCCACATGAAATCACATTTACCTCCGCAGAACTTAGCTTGCGAATATTGTGGTAAAGTGTTCCCGTACCGTACGAGATTGTTAAGTCATATAGCTAGCGTACATTTAAAAAATCGTCGCAATTTTAGGTGTCGGTTCTGTTACAACCTGTATTCAAGTCTTTCAGTTTTGAATGAACATATTAAAACGCGTCACGCGACTACATACACTTGTGAAGTTTGTAGTAAAACGTTCAAAGTCGCATCGAAATATAAGGCTCACGTGTTACAACACTCAAATCCTAAGCCGTTCGTGTGCAACGTTTGTAACAATAGATACGCATCCAAAGCATTCCTAAACGAACATCTATTGAAGCACGAAGGGCTGAGGAAACACATCTGCCAAAAGTGTGGTGCAAGATTCGCACAAGCTAGTCATCTGGCTGCACACCGACACGTGCACGGTGAGAAAAAGCATGCCTGTCCGGAGTGCGGACGAAAGTTTAATAGGCGTGATAACATGAAGGTACATAGAAAAAGACACTTTGAAGAAAAAAAGACTAGTAATAGCAAACAGAAGAACGCATCTAGTGGCGACGTTGCTTCCACTGCGTCCAACGAAAAGTAATGGTACTGACATAACTCTCATATTTTTATAAGACTTAACTTAATACATGGACGAGCCTGGGCTTTCCAAAAGAGACGTCTTTTTAACTCTTAGTCAAACAACAGCCAATAAAGAGTTAATTATTCAAGAAATTAAAATTTTTAAAAATATTGCTGCAAGAATTAAAAGTAAAAGCTTCTTTAATCGCGAAAAATTCAGCGATATTAATCATAAGATATTGATTAATTTTACTTTTAAATTTTGGAGTAAGTTATATTATCAGTCGAATAATAGCAGTGATGATCACACAATTTTTTTCCTCTTTCGTCGCTTGTTTCTTTTTTTGTTTTCCTTTTTTTTTTTTTCACAGTAAGTTAGCCGTCATTTTGTACATAAAGTAGTAGGTGTGCATTTAAGAGACTACTGGTATCTTCTAAGTATTTTTTCCATTTACATATACTACATTAGAAAATATTTTTGCACGTGAAACATTATTGATTAGAATTTACCAAAGCTATAATAAAGACAAGCTATGAAACATGACAGAATATTGGAATAAGACGTAACAAAGATTAAAAAAAGAAACGTCACGATTGATACTTATAATTGTAAGGAAGCCAAAGAGTATTATTGGTTACAGTTTTATGGAAAATTTGTATGTCTATCGCACAGTTAGCTTCCTAGGAAAGATTAATTCATGAAAAGGTGTAAATACAGGGCTTCCAAAGTCAAAAACTCCGACCAAGAAAGAATATAAAAGTGAAAAAAAATATTTTCTACATATTTTTACATAACTGTTTTAATAAAATTGCAAAACTTTTAAATAATACATGTATAAAGTGTATTTTATTATATTTTCGATTCTATTTTATATGCAAAACTACATATGTATATAGATGAAGATTCAGAGCAAAAATAACAATTCATATAAGAAAATTGAAAATTTTCAAAATATATTATTATTGGTTGATAATGAAAAGTCTTTAGATTTAAGTGGACTATTGTTTCTGATAGATCTTATATTATTAAAACTAACGGATATTTTGCTATAAGGGTAGCGCATACAATAAATTATGTAAGGAAGCATATTATGTGATTTGCTAGAAAGAAAAACGTAGAACTATATCGTAAGTGCCTTGGTCAACTCAATATATATTTTATTCATGTATTAAGCAAGAGCATTGGTGAATGAAAAAATCGTTAATGATTCTTTGAGTACGCATCGCGTGCAACATTGATCTTCCTTCAGAAGAAAATTAGTCGTAATTCTTTGTGCTCAAATTGTCCTAATATAATTTAGGAACTATATTGAATATTTTGAAAGGGATGTTACATGAAATAATTGTTAAGTGATAAAAGATAGGAATAATTATGATATACATTTTTTCATTATTTTTACTTAGAATTTAATAATTTTATATGGAGCAAAATTTAGTTAATGATGATAATGAATTGATAATGTTTTAGTTATTATCTTATACAATGCTTCAGGATATTCAGTATATGTATAATACATTAACTTTTTTTTATAAAGTGAAACGTTCTACGTCTCTAACGCGTTTCTAAGATAAGAGCGCAAAGAATTATGTATGAACTATGATTATTATTACTACTTTTTCTCGGGACAAGTTGTTCCCCGTGAGAATTGTTAATAAAATCGTGCGAAAGATATTATGTCTAACATTTAAACTCTTTCCTCAGATAACAAGTGATAAGCAATAATTATTATTTTGTACAAGACGTTTGTTAAACCAATCTATTTTTCCATCTAGTAAGTAATAAGTAACTGGATATATATATTGTATATATATATACACTATATATACTGTGTATATATCTTAAGGTAAACATTAATATGTTATTAATGTGCAGTATGAATTAGCGTATATAACGATTTTTCGACAATAAAGAAAAAAGCATACATTTGTTTAAGGATTCCATAATTTTTCTCAATAAAGGTACGATATTTTTGGGACCGCTAATTATTTGATTTTCAGCCTTATTTTTCTCCATACCACTTCTAACTCATCTTGCATGGTAATTTATTTTTATTTTGCATGTACATAAAAGATACGAGTCAACGTTTGTTCTGTTACTAATATAATTCCTCTGTAGAATTCTAAGATAGTAGAAATAGCAGTATATTATTACCAAATTTAAATCTAGATCTGAAGTTAGATCTAATCTTATTTTATTGCAAAATAGATTTTGATTTGGGGTATATTTTCTAGTAAAGAGTTGTGCTTTTTTTATGCTCTCTATAAAGATAACATGGATCATTCTTTGGACACAGAAGTTTCTTTTTGTTGTTTCAGGTAAAGAAGAACGATGGGCTGCCACAGATTGTTTGTTTGCGATGTTTGGGCACGCTGGAATTCTTGTGCGACTTTTACGATCGCTGTCATCTGGTACAAAAGGGGCTCTTGCAGGCTGTAAGCTATCGTAACTTGATACATTATCTAATTAAAATCTCGCGTTCGTCCATATCTACTTGTTAGAGAAAAAAAACATACCAATATTTTTCTTACAAACAGACGAAGACAGTTTTAAAATGATGGGGGATAGACAAAAATTTTATTATGCAAAAATAAGAAATTAAAAAATTTGGGACGTTCACACGTTATATAAGCTACACTGAAAATGGAAGCGTTCCAAATATTTATATTTTATATATTATATATTATTTACTAAAGGATATTTATATCTTTTTAAGTTGAATTACTTTTTCATATACGATTAGCTTAAAAGAAGAAACTTCAAGTTTGTAAAATTTATCGTATGAAATACAAAGACATGAACGTAAAAGTGCTGCTTTACGTTTTTTCTTGCTTTTCATAAGATAAGTTGTATGAACTTAAAGCTAAAATACCTTTTAAACTTATCGTTTTCTGTGCTTGAATACTTTTTATAGAGAATACAAAATCGCGCCTATTATATAAAGGAGTGTATAAAAAAATCTTTGAAATTCCTCCACTTCCGAAGTCATCTACGTATATTGTTCGAAACAATTTAGACGAGAAAGATTGAATAACATTTTTATGTTCATATGTGATATAAAAATATATAGAATATTTCAAAATTTAATCAGTATACCTTTTTTTCGAAATTATAGAATTAAAATATTTGGAAGCTTATATTTTATTTCGGAAAGATTGAAAGTATTTTGTTTCCATATAATAGAGTCAAAATACAACAAATGAGGAGTTCCAGCAAGATAGCGATGCTGAATCTGATAAGGAGAACGCTGTTCCATCAGCGAATGAGATGAAACGGAAAGCTAAGGCTTTATCACCTGACAGTCCAAAGAGTATAAAAAATTATCTGGCCGAAAATAATACGTCGTACTACAGGACTGAAAGAAAAGAAGAAAACGTCAATCTTGTAAATAATTCCCCTATTAATGATGTTCACTCAGATAAACAAACTACGGGACATTTAAGCAATGTAATTTCGTGTGAAAAAATATCGGGGAATGATCAGCGTGATGCTAATAATTTAGAAGAGAATACAAATAATTTAAAACATAAAAATTTAAACGACAATATATCAAAAAAGACTGCTGTTCGTACAAGGTCAATGAATAACTTGAACCCGCCGCAAAAAGATGAAGAGGATATTAGTATAAATACACATCAGCCTGTAGGACGTAGAAAAAGACGGAAGAACAAATTGGAGACGATGAGAGAAGCCAGTTTTTCAACAGGCAGCAGAAAGAAGAAAAAGATGGAAGAAGAAAAAGGAAAGATAATTCAAAATGATATGGGTAAGAGTAATAGTTTAAATAGTAGTTTAAAAAATTTGGATAACAAATGCAAAAGAAGCTGCCTGCATGTTATTTATGATAATAGTAAGTCTAATAATGTGATTAATAATATTGGAATTTCCCCTAAACCACAAGTTGAACAAGAGGCAGTGAAGGAACAGGTGGAGGCAGTGGTGGACACATCCTCAAATATAATTTATACCAAAGTTAATGAACCTAATATTGTATACATAAACAATGAAAATCATCATACTGGTAATGATTTAGTAATTAATAAATTAAGAGAAACGGAATCTGATGGTAAAAGCACAGAAAAATCTGACAGCTATTTGAACAATACAGAAGACTGGTCTATAAAAAGTAAAGCAATATCAGTTATTGTAAAGCAAGAGAAAGGAGAAGTAGAAAGTGTTCCTCCTAGCGAGAATGAAAAGACAAATCAGCTTGTTTTGATTCCTAATGAGATACTAATACAGAAAGATAAAACTATAATAAAGAATCATGATCAAAAAGGAAAAAAGATAGATTTATCACGGATGTCTTGTTCACTAGTAGAGGAATCTGAAAAAACTGAAAATAGTGAGACTAATTTAGTAACAGTACAAAATATTATTAAGCATTCTGATGATTATAATAATCCACAATCAAAAGTATTTACAGAACAAAATCGTATGACTGTTATAAAGTCTTCGCAATCTAATGAAGTATCAAATCCAAAGATGATGCAGGAAGATTCCACAGAACTGTGCATTGCAATAGATGCAACAGATCAAAGTACTGCAAATGAAATAGAATGCAACCTCAGCAAACGTTCATTATCTCGATTCAGTGAAGATAGTGTTAATAAAATTAAAAGTAAAGATAATAAATCGTTTGGAAAAATCTCTGAATTGATAACTGACGAGCAAAAACAAGCTATTGAAAGTTATTACACGGTGGACATGTCGATAGTAAATTCGGAAGAAGTACAGAAAAACATAACGATAATTAATAAAAAGAATATACGCTGCAATATTTGTGGCACCCTTTATCTCAGGATGGATAAGTGTCAGGTAAGTTGTACAAATTATTTTTATTATGCGTAAGAAATTGTCCAAATTTGTAATAAAATACATAATAATTGTCATATTGAATTCTTGTAGGTACATATTTGGGGACATTTACAAATGAAGCCCTATCAATGCAAAGCTTGTGACTTTGCAACAGTTACTGTTAGTAATGTTCGGTGCCATATCAGAAAAAGTCATTTAAAAATTAAACCATTCGCATGCCATCTGTGTGAAAAACGATATGTAAATGCCATTTTATTAGAAGAGCATATTAATACTCATACAGGTGCCCGTCCATACAAGTGCAAACTCTGTGATTTTGCAAGTTCCAGTAGACAAATATTAAGTTATCATAATGCCACTCATAAACCATTGAAGGTACCATCAATAAAATTGATTAATCTAGTAAATAATATATTAATTACTGTATTTTATTTATTCGTTTTAAAACTGTTATAGGATATTAGCTGTAAAATTTGTGGAAAAGAGTTTTATTCAAAAAGCAGATTGCGTGCACATATGATTGTACACAACAAAGATAAAGCTGTTATGTGTAAACTATGTTCTGCTTATTTATCTAATGCAGAAGCATTAGAAACACATCATAGAAACATTCACATGCAAGATTATGTATGTAACATATGCGGCAAACACACCAAATCAAGAAAAGCTTTACATAATCATCAAAATGTAAGATATATTTTATTAATTTATTTAAAATTAATTAGTTACTGATTTAGAATATAATTAAAAACACAAATTATATTCATAGGTTCATGCTGCTGCAAAATACAAATGTACTTTATGTTCAAATGTGTATAAAAGTAGTCAAATACTAAAAGAACATCTTTTAAAACATGAAGGTATTAGAAAGTACAAATGTAATGTCTGTGGAAAGACGTTTGGTCAGCAATCTCATTTAGCTGCTCATATGGCAGTACATAGCAAAATTAGGTATGTTTTCTAATAGTTTCTTAATAGTCTCTTAATTCGTTGAATGCTGAAAAGTTCACTAATGACTGGAAATATTAGACTAATTGAAATATTTAAATTAAAGCACCAATCATATTCAGAAAGTTTGAGATACTTTTAATATTACGATAACAATGTAAAATATTAAATGTAGTATAAAGTAATTAAACAATTTTATTCTTTTACTAAGATATTTAAAATATATATTAAAATTATATATATTGAGTCATCTGGCAGACAATATGTCAATAATCTTTTAATATTATTTAATTATAATATATATCTTATTTATAGATTTCATTGTCCTGGATGTGACAAACCTTTCAATCGTCTTGACAATATGAAGATACATACTAAACGATGTAAATTATTTTTGGCTAATCCAGAACTAAAAAATCTCTTAAGTAGGAGAGAAAGGACTATATCGTTCAATAATATAGCAGAATTAACTGCAGAACTAAAGACTGGTAATATGACAAATTCTGTATCTCAAGGTTCTCTACAAAACCAGAACGATGAAATATTAGTAAAGACTGTGGAGCAAGAACAAAAGACTGCATTAAATCTTTGCAAATTAGGGCTAAATATTTCTTGCACTGAACCAACAGAAAAAACATGGAATTCTGATAAGATGTATGATGAAAAAGAAGTAATGAAGTCCTCTGAAATCAATGCAATTAAAGTCACAAATATCGATAATAGATTAATTCCAGAAAATGAAAATGTGTCAATTTTTGAAAATGTCTTAGGACCAGAAAGTTATTAATATCCTCTTTTATTAAATTGTGTCTGTTAAGTACTTAGATTTTTATGAACTCGAGAATATTTTATGTTAAATAGGTTTTCCTATACTTGATTAGATTCAAATTATAATTAGTGTTTAAGGTTTAATATCATATACTATTTTTATATGGAAAACATATATTTTGTCATAATCGACTATAGATTAGATAGATTATCGTATGAAAATCGATTTGCGCGATAATTTGATTACTACTGTTCATATTCAAAACAGTACGTAATTTATCATTATTTTATTCTTCGTGCATTTCGATTTTTGTCTAAAGAACTATTTACCTCGTCTTGATAAAAAATTGATTTCAAGACCAAAGAAAACCTTCTAAGTATAAATTTATTTTTTTACTTTACACAAAAGTATTTCATATAAGTGGAATGATACACTCTTACGCTTATTCATTCATAAGAAAAAATATAAGACTGAATTTATATATTAAAAAATAAAACACTTGATAATTAATAAGTATTTAAATTTATAAATATGAAAGTTCCTATTTAAACTAACTAGGCCTTAGCAATGTATTCATTCATGCGGGAATGATTTTTACATGAAAGTATTGTTAAAATCTCTTTGTCGTGATTATTATCGTAGTAATAACTTTTTTAATCGTTCAATTTTTTATATTAAAGTGATAAGATGTACGAGATTCGTGCTACTTAAACCAAATAAAGTATTAAATAAAAAGAAATAAAAAAATAAAGACGTTTTAATATCCACATCCCAAAAATTTAGTCTATAAAAATGATTTTACTAATACTGTTTATCTATCTTTAATTCTTTGCGAATAAAATGATTCCAAGCCGAACACTTTGTAGAGTCAAGCAACAATAGTCATTTGAAATTCTCTAGTGGGTGGGCAAAATGTATAACTCAAATTTTCGTCAGCAGGATAAGTGTACTGATATTTTCTATATTATTGCTGTCTTTTGCTTATGGTTCTAATAGTACATGTTAATTTCATTTCTTTTCCACTCTTTTACCTGAGATTTTAATAGTATATCCAAAATCTAACACCTGATCTTACATTGCACTTTAAATGTTATAAGTGCTTCTCTGTGGAACTAATAACTCTGACTTACATCAAAGAAAAAATTTCCTGTTTGCTTATACTCTTTTGCCCACCCACCAGAGAATTGTTAGCTCAACATTGAATTAATAGCAGTAGCTTTTCCAAATCTATTATCTTTTTCAACAAACGTACATACAGTATGTCTTTAAGTGTCTATCTGCAGTTATTTCTGTAACTAATGGAAATATGACAAAATTCTTTAGATGAAAGTTGTATGGTATCAAAGGAGACATATCATGATAATAATTGTTTGACCTTGAGATAACATTGGAATAAGCTGTAGAGGTCACTTTTAAATTTTCAAACAGAACCCTACATCTTTTATTGTATATTCTTCTGTAACTAATATCGAAACCTTTTCAATTGACGTGCCACTAACATTAGCGTTACCCTCATGTGCACCATCTTAAAAAGACTACCCGATAATCTCCGTTATTTTTGTAGATAAAAATAATTGACTTGAACCAAATCGATTTAATTCTGTTTATTAGTTGCCATACGATTGCAGTGTTATCAGTACCTATATATTGTTGCAATCTTGTAATTGGAATAGAGAAAAGAATTTCGTTATAATAAGTTAATCTTACGTTAAGAGTAAAGATTAGTGAATTTCCATGTCATTTGCTACTGAAAAGAAAGTTGAATTTGTATTATACCGAGGCGATGGATATTTATCTTATTTTGAAGTACACAAAAAATTTCATGAATATCATCCTAATCGATTAAAATCAGATGTTACTTTTCCTTGAAACACACATACAAATACACACAAAATTCGTTCTTTTTAGTCACCATACATACAGGTCTGGAAACTCCCGTGGTGGGAAGGACGATAATATCAATTTATCCGTAGTAAGGCGCTTCAATCAAGAAGTTAGGATTCGTTGTGTAACGCCATCGTGTGAAAATAACCCGAACCCAGCTGCCCTGTTTCTGTCTCTTGCTTTCTCCTCTTAATGCGGTCACGTACTCGACTCACGATTGACTGAGTAGGAGGAAAGACGGAAGGAAGAAGCAATACCGTGATAATGATAATAGAGAGCAACTTTTATCTTACATATATGATTATTATGAATATATTATTATTATTTTATATCTAATTTAACACCCAATAAATGTTATGTAATATAAATATTTTTTTATTATTAAAAAGCTTTGTAAATTCCAAAATTATACTATAATTTTGCTTTTTTAATAAAAAATTTGACGATATTGAAATGTCCCAATCATGAATAATACTTTGGACATGATATTGAAGAAAATATCCAATAATCGCAAAAGATTCGGGTCTCGAGTGTTGCAATTATGGAGAGATAGAATGGTGTACATTGGGTAATGCTGAGATCGGCGCATATCAATTTTAAGAGATCAGATGTTTAAAACATATGTAAAAATGTAAATTACATGTGTAGGTATTGTTTTGAAAAGATCTCGAAATCAGCTATAAGAATATACAATAAAAAGTGTAGGGTTCCATTTAAAAATTCAAAAGTGATTTTCATAGGTCATTCCAATTTTATCTCAAGGTCAAACAATTATCATCATGGTATGTTTTTCTCGATACCATACATCTTTCGTCTGAAAAACTTTTTCGTATTTTTGGTAATTACAGAAATAATCACTAGTAATAATTATGTTGATGGTTTACGCTGAACACATGTATACATACATATATGTGTCAATCGTCCTCGAAGAGATAATACATTAAATTTTAAAATTAAATACTATTTAGATTGTTTCATATCAATGTTTATACAAATTTATCTCAATTTTAATATGAATATATATTTATAACGTAATTTTCGTAGTTTGGATAACAAATTTATTACCTGAAAACAAAATGGTAAGAAATAGGCTTAGACCGGTAGAAACGTACTTAATTGAGTAAAAATCCGTTAACCTGATTTCCCGTTATGTTCTTCGGGACTTATTCATGCGATTCTTCTTCTATCAGTTGTACGTTCTATCACAGTGCGTAAACATCATCTCTTGTTAGTGATACATGTAGTTCAACAATCTCTTAATTTAATAACGAAAGCTTGTCAGCATTCTCATTACTACATTTCAGTAAGTAATCACATTTAATTGTTGACTGAAAAATACATATATATGTAATTTTCTGAAATAAAAATCGCTAATTTATTTTGATTATAATATTACGTTTCTTCATAAACGACTAGTCATTAAAAAAAAAGAACGAGGTGTGCTAAACACTATGAAATAATAATCTAGTTTAGTCAAAGTTTCTTCTTATGCTCATCCCACGTTCAGGATTTATGTTTTTATTCTTTTACTCATTTATAGTTATGAACGTTTGTATCTCTATACATTTATATCGAGTGCCGGTAACGTGGAAATGGTCACTTGCAGAAGAAGTTTTACCAATCAAAATTGTTTTACTTATTATTTACTATATAATAAATATAATAATATATAGAAATTAATATATAGAATAGAATAATTAATATGTAGAAATATTATAGAGAGTACTATGCTTAAGATATTTTCTACATCTTTATGTATTATGCACATTCTGTGTATTTTTTGTATTTTCAAATTTCGTATAAATGCATAAGAATCAATAGATTGTCTATTAATAATGCACAGGAATCAATAAAACTGTTAGTCAATTTCTATAATCCGCCAATGGTAACTTGTTACAGAGTAAAAATATAGAAAAATGGCCCTTGAATCACCGAAATATGAATATCTGAACGAAGAAGATACGAAGGAAATGTTGGAATTATTTAAAGGTGAAAGAACAGGTTTTGTTTTAGTAGGTCCGAAAAAATGGTTCTTCCCCTATAAATATACGACAGAAGGTAAAGGATTTTATAATTTTAAGGCAAGGCCAGACGACACGTGGGTTTTATCTTATCCAAGATCAGGTAAATAAACGTATTTTCAAACTTTTTATCACTGATGATAATAGAATATAATTCTAATTCTCAACGTGATTACTATTTAAGTTTTTATATTCTTCTCTTTAAAGAAGTGTCAACATAATCGATATAACTCGATTATTTTGGTTATCGATATCTTTTGAATTTAAATATTAAAAGACAGTATAATTAGATATTCTTAGAATAAATTTAAACACTTTACTTCTTTTCTAATTTATTCCAGGAACAACATGGACTCAAGAATTAATCTGGTTATTGTCAAATGACTTAGATTTTAATAGAGCAAGGACGGAACTCTTGACAGAACGATTTCCATTTTTTGAGTTAGTATAATTAATTAAATTAAGTTAATGAAGTCTTAAAATAAATTAAAAATCAACTTTTCGACGATATGGTGATTGTAGAAGTTTGTCACTGATTTTCATAAAACAGTAGTTTCTGACATAAGAGAACTAATATTTATATAATGTTATGTGAATACATCATCCATGAAAAATTATGCGATTTATTCCCAGCTAATGTACAATATCCTGTAACCATAATGTTACGTACACACGATATTTAATTATACAATTAAGAAAAAAAATAGAACGTGAAATTTATCTTACATTAAAAATTTAAAATCTAAAACTTAAAATCATACGTAGAAATATTTTTATGTATAACAGGTATACATATTTCCAAATGCAAAATAACAGTGTTACATACAAAATTTATTAATGCAGCTATAAATATTATTTCTAGATTTAGTATGTTTAATCATTCAGAAGTAACTCGAGAATTGATAAAAATGAATGAAGGAGATAAAGACAAAGTAGAATTTTGTAAAAAAATTGCTGAGCCAGGGTATGAAGTCTTAGCAAAATTGCCTTCAAAAAGGTTCATAAAATCACATTTTCCATTTTCTTTGTTACCAAATATTTTGGACAGTGGTTGTAAGGTAAACTTATAGTTATAAAGATATTACATTGTCTTTTATTGTATAATTTTATGTAAAATTGTATTATTTCATGAAAGATAGTGTACGTTGCAAGAAATCCAAAGGATGTTGCTGTTTCTTGGTATCATTTAAATATAGGTATTAAAACTCAAGGATACATAGGTGATTTTCCAACATTTTGGAATTACTTTCAGAATAATCTTAGTGAGTATTACACAAATTTTAAAATACTCATGCTAAACCTAAATAACAAGATTAACAAAAATTTTATAGAACATAAGTTATGCCTTATGTAATCCCCTATATAATCTTTTTTTAGCATATTGGGGTCCATATTGGGAACACTTAAAGGAAGCATGGGCAAATAGAAATCATCCAAACGTTTTATTTATGTTTTATGAAGATATGCAACATGTAAGATAAAACACGATACTTGAAAAAGATTAATCCTTTTTTAAAATTTCTTTTATTCACATATTTTTAGGATTTTCCAAAAGCAATTAAAGAAGTTGCTAAATTTCTTGGAAAAACTTATACTGAAGAACAATTAAAAGAAGTAGCAAATTATTTAAATGTAAAAAATTTTCGAAATAATCCAATGGTGAATTTATCAGAATTAAACGAATGTGGTATTATAACAGAAGGAATATTTATTAGAAAAGGCAAAAATGGTGGATGGCAGGATATTTTTACTAAGGAACTTAATGCTAAAGCTGATAAATGGATAGAAGAAAATTTGAAAGGAACTGATCTCATTTTCCCGTATTTTAACGACATTAGTAATAACTATAACTGATATTTCAAACAGCTAAGATCGTTTAATTAATTTCTAATATTTTTAAGAAAAAATTAGAAAATTTTGGTTAGGTAAAAAGGATGTGTAAATATATGTATCGGAAATCAAGGATATACAGTTGAGAATGCAAAGCAAGTCCTTCTCATGATTGGAAGGCTGAGGAATAAACTATTATTACTATTGTTAGAAAATTTTGTTAAATAAGATATATTTATATTTTTTAAATATTTGTACGCAGAAATGGTGTATTTTAAATTACATCAATGTATTAAATAAACTTGCATATTGTACTATAATATATAAAAGGAAAACAATACCATTTATAAAATTATGACTTTATTGATATAGTTAAGGAGTTTCAAATTTTGCACATGTTACATTTATACGAACAATTACATTAGTTTTAAATGCATGACGTAATTCTTTCTCTATGTAAAATGATAAGCATTTAACCTTTTGGGCTTTTGCTTTTAATAATATTTCCACATATTTTTTTTTAGGACAATTTAATGTTATGAAAGTATTAATACTACCATCATCACCCAAATCAAAATATTCTGTTATTATTTTTATATTATATGGCATTTCATATGGAAGTATATCCATTAATTTAGCTCTAACTGTCTGTTCTATTATAACTTTAGGTGGTTGATCGCTGTAACATTTCTCATCATATTTCCAATTACTTACTCTAGCTGAGTCAAGCAAATAATTCTACAACATATATTTAAATATAAACCATACATAACCATTGAAAATTATTTTTATCATAATATTTGTTATAAATTACCCGTAAATCATCCACACCATCTCCATTAAGTGCAGATATCATAAAAATATCATCAAATTTTGGATAATTCTCTTTGTTTGTTAATAGCCTTGTAACTTCTAACAATGCCATCTTGTTTTTTAATCTATCTACTTTATTAAGAATCATCAATAGTTCTGTATCTTCTCTTCTTTTCTTTATATAATCAAGGACAAAACCATCAATCTTATGTCTAGTATATACATTAGTTACATCTTGTACTATTCCAATAATATCTGCTTCAATGAGTGCATTTTTAGGATCATCTTTGAATGATTCTGATAATTTATAAGTCTTCACTTCTTTAGATACTACTAATCCAGGAGTATCTATAAATACAATTTGAGTATCGCTTTCTGTATATATTGCTTCTGCTTTGTGCATTGTAGTATGAACTTTTGAAGACGTTGGACATACCTACATATTAATATTGCATATTAAAGATACTTATATTGAAATTATTAAATAATTTTATTAAATTATTAAATTATTAAATAAATAAATTATTCTAATATATATGAAAATACATACGGATCTATTTACAAGTTTATTCACTAATGTACTTTTTCCAGCATTCGGTAAACCTAAGATTGCAACTTTGACTAATTTTTTGATTCCCTGACATAAGTCTGATCCATTATTTAATGCAGTTTGATCATTTGATATTAACTCTGCTTCATTGCTAACATTCCAAATAGCAGAACAAAAAAAGGGTCGTTTAAAAAAAGATATGTTAGATTGAAGCACATGTTGCTTGATTTTAAATGAAATCATTATACCAATAAAATTATTAACACATTATTTACAGAAATTATAAAGGGACTAACAGGTTAGGTTTGAACATTCACATGAATAAACTGCTATAAATTAATTTATCAGTATTATTTACAAATGTTAAAACGTCATTCTTACTGCTTCCAATAATATTTTCGATTCTATCAACTTATATTTACATATAGAACAATTCAAATGTCTGGCAATAATCATATATCGGTAACATGCCAACTTAGGCACAAACCCAATACGCTATTTAATTTTCAAGCTAACTGCGTAACTTATTTCAACTAATTATTAGCATAAATTAAAGTCACGTATACATATAATAATTAAATGCTTAAAAAAAATCTTTGTAATTTAAAATTTCTAATTAGAAAATAAATTAAACATATTTTTTTTTCCTTAAAATAGAAGATATTAAAGACAAAAATATTTATTTTTCAAATGTTCGAACTTGTTTAATAACATGTAGTATGATATAAGTAAATAAAAATTAAGAGATAAGGAACGAAGTAATATACAAATATGTAATAAAAAATATAATTTATTTTCAAATCTTTTATCTTGAAAATTACATTTGAATGTTATTTCTTTAGTTTCTTCGTGTGTATGCATACACATAAATATTAACACATTTTCACTACAAGAATTACACATTTTAAAAGTCACATTTTTTAAAATATATATATAAATTATTTCTAAAATATCATTATGATTGAACGTAAAAGAAAAAAATATATTTTCATTGTTAAGTAATTGAGTAATATCAGGTAATATTAATCATTTTTTATTTCAAATAGATTGTCTGAAAAATTTATTTTCCTCAGTTGTATCAGAGAGGAATTTTCTCTCTGGTTGTATCACTTTTCTAACAAATCGATTATGTATACTTCATCTGTGTTGGCACACCTGATTTTAAATTGACAATGACAAAAATTCAAGTTGCAGTTCAGTCATCATGTATTGACGTATATTATTCGAATCAGATTTGAATGTAGATTGTCGTTTGGCTGTATTGAATTTCTTCAAAATGTTTATTGAACGTGATTAAAATTCTTAATCAGACGAGATAGAAATGTATAACTTTTTTAAATGCTTAAATATTTTCTTTACGAATGATGAGTAACAGAATTGCTTTGATGCGATGCATCGATTTAAAATGTACGGGCAATGGAACTTGAACTAGAACCATCCGCAACTTTGTTGTGAAAACTTTTATGAAAGTGGTACAGTTTTCCATAGTAGTTGATTGCCAAGAAGTCTTATAAATAGCAATGGATATCTAAAACTGTTCAAACGGAGCATGCATTTCTGGATTAACAAACCGGCGGGCAGGTATTACGGTTTCACTGGCCGCCGATACCCCGCCACACCTTTGCCAAAGACCCGCTTGAGTAAGAAAATATTTTCAATTTCTTTTTCTAACACATAAATTTATTTACTATTTGTGATACCTACAAATTTTGATGAAAATTTTATAATATACACAACAGCAAAATTGTTCATCTCTTCATTAAGTAGACCAAATGATCTTTATGCTTATATTTGTTGCTTTACAGATCAATGTAGATATAATGCAGATTTGAGACAAATGGTTACTCCACTTCATCGATTTCAAAATCTGAATGTTATGGGAAATACAGCTGGTCCTAGTAATATGAATACTTGCAGAATGATAAGAACAACGATAAGATCAAACAATGAAACACAACATTTTCCAGTTGGCTCTACTCAACACCCTCAGCTAAACAACATCTCCAAGTAATTAAAGAAAAAGGTCTACTAAGAGGATTCTGAGGAACATGTTCTTCTTATATACAGGGTGACTCACTTATACATGTCTATCACCAGAAAGTACTTATAAATGATTCGCCCTTAATGATAAATTGTTATAAACAATATGGATGTTTGAAGGATTATTATGAATATAATAACCAAAATATTAAAACTTTTATTTGTTTACAGTAATGTAACAACTGCTGGGAATAATCAATTGATATTATCAAATACTACATCAAATGGAACAAATAGGAGCTTTTTGGATTTTTCGGAATTTAATGATGCAGAACTTGCAAGTTACAGATTACGGTGTGGTGTTTGGATAACATTTGTGCTTGCAACAGGATTTGTGGCTGCTGCAAAATTTTATTTTAGTGATAGAGTAAGTTAAAGCTGAAATTTGTTATAAAGTAAACGTTTTAATTTTATTTCTTTATTATTAATAATGGACATTTTCTCAACAGGGTCAAGGTATAGAAATATTCGTATTTTGGGGTCTATTAACATTATCATTATTTGCGTGTTTATACTCTATTTTATATTGTCGAAATCATCGCAATAGTCATGAAGAACATCAAATTCAAGAGGAGCATATTGCATCTGTAACTGCTACAACTCCAATACCTAATGAAAATATTAGACCTATTTCTGTAGTAAGACAGAATCCACCACCACCCTATCATATTGCTATTTTGATTCCCTCGAACAATTCACCAGAGGAAGCTCCACCACCATCTTATGACAAAATTATGCGTTAGATTAATATTAGTAAATTAATATAAAGCTGTATAAAATACTATCACTATTTTTTCATATACTACATTTTCTAAACATAAAACATTGATACACAATATCATCAAAAGTGCATCATTAACATTAAGTAATAAATACTTCATTACCGAGCTTTTGATTTGTGCAAACAAAGAAATAAGAAAAAGTTAATGAAGGTATTAACAATTTTTCTAGGCTAGGAAAACTTTACATCTGTGATACAAAATAGTAATGTAACATCAATGTCGCCCGTGGTAACATTTGCAACTTAAAGAAACATAAGAGGCACTGTTGTGGGCATTATACACAATATCTGATTGTGAGTCAGAAAGTACAAGTGATGTCCGCAATACTTTATGTTTAATGCAGTACTAATATATACTTTCCGTTTTTATATTCGAATAAGTTTATTTAAGCGAAAGACAAATATACAAAATAATTTGCTGTAGAGAATGAGTAACATTTCTTCACCTTTAAAGACATTTTTCATTATAAAATATAAACATATAAGAAAAAGCGATGTATTACGATAAAATTGCAATTTACGTGGAATTAATATATAAATTTATTTACAAAGTGAAACGACTATTTATGCAATAAAATAAAATTGAAACTTAAGTTAATTTATAGAAATCAAACACAGAATCATACTTTGTATATAAACTGTTCATTTTTTCCATAATGTGTCAAGTTTAAAATAAATCTAAAATCTTTTATTATGAATTAAAGTACTATAAAACTATTATATAATAATTTAAAAAGACATAGGTTAAGTATAGTATGTGTTTTATAATACTTAATATTACATAATTGTACATAATATAGATAAGTGTGTACATACATACATGCATAATTTTTTCATGCTCCAAAATTTTTGGCTATGACACAAACTTAATATATATATAATTTTCCTTTGTCAATATTGAAATGCTTTATGCAATAAGTTTACTTTATATTTGAAATAAACTTATATAATATATATCATCATATAGAATATCATAACTAATAATTACAACTAACAATGATTTTCAAGCTATGTTTTTGCGTATTAAAACGTAGCTTGAATCAAGGAAAGTATCATTCAATATTTTTGTTTTATTACTTCTTCAATTTAGTATACCAAATGTGTTATAAATTTCTAAATACACTACACTTGCATAAGGTTGTCACATAATAATTAAGTGTAGGTGCTTATTTTGTATGCATAATATGGCTAAATATCATTTTATTATATCGTTTTATTACGCATTAAAATAAATATATTTTAATCTTAAAATACAACCATGTAATTGCACCAATACATAAATGATGTACATGTGTAGAAATATAAAAAGCATAAAAAAGCCTCTGAATTTTAAATAATGTCACGTTTATACCATCTTTCTAACTTCTTTATATATAATCAAAGCAAAATATTTTCAAGAAAAATGATACCATTAATAAATCAACATGTTAAATGCTTCAAGTTGAAGTAAAAGATAAAATCACATATATATAATATATATATAATTAATAATATATAATAATTAATATATATATATACACATACTATATATGCATTTACTAAATAAAATCATATTAATTTTTTAATCAACTATTTTGATGTAAATATAAAAAATGTCTTACTATAAAAATTCTATTATTTTATTTCTAAAATTTAATAAATAAATATACTTTATATTATAAGATTGAAGAATTTTTATGATTTAAAACTATAGATAATTTAAGATATGAATGAAATATAAATAAAAAGGAACTTATGAACTTATTTTGAAATGCCATAAACCTAAGAAATTGAGATTATTAATGCATTTACAATTTACATGCATAATATATGATATACTTGATTTTGTACCATCATAAAATAAAAATATACCAGACAAGATAAGATTTGTAACTTCAAATAACATATTATGCATTACAAAGCGTGAATTATCAAGTTGCCTTTCAAAAATTTCGTGACTACTACACAGACATACAAAACCAAAATTTTACATTATTTAGAATAACTTCATTTACTTTTAATAAATACATTATTACATTATCTTTAATAATGTCAAACAAGCAATTGAATAGTGCTTTTTTATTAAAAATATCAAGTTAATGAAATAAAATAGTTTGTTAAAAATAGTATAAGAAAAATAAGAATCCACGTTACTAATTAAATAGATGTCAATTCGGTTTAATGATTTGTCATTTACATCTGTAAAGGCACTTACACAGTCGCAAATATTTACATATTTATCAGTGAAAGTTGAGAATTATAATACCATCATAGTTTTTCATAATCAATATTTGTAAAATCAGTTCTGTAACTCTGTGTAATAGAATTATACGAAAGACTACACTTGTAAAAATGTCATTCATTATTTAATAAAGTCGTAAAGTTCTTTATCACTTGGTGCAATTTATAATAACTATAGATCACTGAGATTTCTTCTTTCATATTAAGAAATGATACCTCATGTAAGAATAATACAGAAATTTTAGCACTAAAGCTAATAATAATTTACTTAATAATAATTTACTTAATAATAATTTACTTAATAATAGCTGTAATCTTCATGTTTAAACTCTTTGGATTTCAAATAACTTTACATCAGTATCATACCAAATTGGTGGTTCAACATTCCTTAAATATATAACACCCCACATATATGTTCTAAACCAAGCAGTTGTTCCTGCGTTTGCTTGATATCTTCTAATAAGAATAGGGTGCGGCACCGGTAATAAGCCAACTAATGTACCATGTTGCAAAAATTTCAAAATTTCGCTTTCATCAGTAAGTCCCCTAAAATATTAAAAAAATATATATATATTATTGCAATAAATTACCAAGCAAAATAGTAAATTATACTCACTTATCAATGCATATCTTTTCAACTTGAGGTACGAGAACTTGAAGCAATCGCATAATAGTTTGTAATGGAAGTTTACTTTTCCATTGATATACCCATTCGCTAGAAGGAACCCACTGATTTATATTGTTAGAAGAATTCATATGTTCTGCCACTCTAATACCGCCTTTCTATTTAATCGATAAGATAACATGTAAATAGTTTATGGATGTTAAAGAAATTTGTTAATTATTTACATGGTAATCTTACCGGTATAACAGAACTTTTAGAAGTAGAATTCATTAAATCCTCTGTAGCATTCAAGTTATTTTGATGATTAGGTTTTCCTACATCAATATTTACTGAAGGACTTAATGGATGTGCAGACTCTTTCTCTGTCATTTTTTCAATACCTTTGACAGAATTGATTCATAAATTTGTTTTTCAAATAATATATAATAAAATAAAGGAATATACCTGGTGTTTCTAATAAGGTTGCTTTCAAAGTACCAGGTTCTGCAGGTTGCGCAGGATGCGAACCTTCCATTGCTGCTTCATTGACATTTTCATTAGATGTACTAGCGGGTACATGTCGTCGTTGTCTTTTACTGAGAGATTTTGCGATTGTATTACAGTCACTTGGTAAATTTGCTAGTGCATGAAACACTTGCCTTTTACGTATTATAGTATAAACCAAGTTACTATTTCCGTCAAATTGATACTAATAATATACAAACTTTGTTAAAATTTCCTTCTTTTCTAGATTTTAAAAATTCTTCCTTCAATATATGTAAAAGTTACCTGAATGATATTGTTAAAGATTTCCAAAAGAAAAAATACCAAATGATGATTGGTAGGTGCTGAAAATAAAAACCATGGAGTGCTAAATGCTTCAAGTAAATGTAATAACTTAGTACTAGCCACCATTGATAGAGTTTTAAGGTATGGAGACACATTGACTAGAATTGTTAGTAAACAATCAAATAATGGCTGTAATCTTTGGTGTCCGGTTGTGATTATCTTGTGAAATACAGTGACCAACAAATCAGCATGTGTACCTACAAGTATATTTAGAAGTTATATATTATTTTTAAACAAAGTGTACTAATACTATAGTACCTGTAAAAACAGGAATATCCATAGGTACAGTAGCCGTATATGGTTTATTTAATCTGACACCGAAGTTACGTTCTCCACTCAATAATAGTAAAATAAATACTCCGATATGCATTAATCCAACACGAGCTGCAAAATTTTATTAAATTAGTGTGTATAATAAAAATATTCATTTAAATTTAGTAAATTATTAGAATTATAAATATTTACATTGATCTGCACGTGAATCATTTAAATGATATAATATAGGTACTAGTACTTCAAGAACATCTGAACTTTTTAGTACATAATATAAAAATTTCTTATTATAATCACACATTTTCCAAAAAAATACCAATAATTCTTGGTGGAAATGTACTTTCTTAGTTGAATTTGGCAAATACGTCTGCATTAATGGATTATTTAGTAATCTTGTGATACCTTTTAATACAAACTGAAAATCTGAAAGTAAATTTGTTAGAAATCATGCTTTTATTCGATTATTTATTTAAAATACATGTCAAATATAAAAATAAATGTCACCTTCGTCTCTGTGAATTCGACTCAGATAATTAATGAATAAATTATCTCCAATACTTCCTTCTTCTAACGGAGTACCACCACTAGTATCATGATCTAGTGTTACTATAAGAATTTGTAATGCAACATCAACTAATGGTTCTAACGAATCAGTAAATAATAAATGATTGTATGGCACTCCAAGTCCAACAGGATCATATGCACATACTGTATTCAACAATGATGTGAACATAGGTAAAGCATGTCTGTGTTAAAACATGAAAGGTGTTTTATCAATTTATTTTTAGGTATTAATGTATATATAATAACTTTGAGTTACCTGTTTTCAGAGCTAGTTAAATGTTGAATCCATCTGTTTGGAGTCACTGACAAATCCAAGGGAGGATTATACATAGTTTCACTGAAGCAAGTGAGTAACAACTTTAGTAATTCTGTTCTGTTGGAATCTAAAATTGGATATCTAGCAGGTGAATGTGCAAATCCTACACCAGCTTCCCAGATATATTCACAACTATCTATAGATTGCAGTTCTTCTGCTTTATCCTAAATAATTTCAAACATTTTAGTAACAGTCTGAGATTTTCAAAATTTTTTAAAGACAAGAAAGTACTTACAGGACCAGATTTTCTATTTGCAGCTACTGTAAAGTCAGGACAAAATAGTAAATCCTAAAATAGAAATGGAATTATAACAATATAACATTTTTAAATATTTTTTTACTGCATTTAAAAATTAATATATTAAATTTATTATTTTAATAAAAATAATGTATCTTACACAAAGAGCATTGAGTAACGAATGAGCCAATGGTATACTTTCTTCATCTTCTTTATCAGGTAAACTGGACCAAAAGAATCCCTTCCAATCAGGATCCTCAAAAATATATGGTAATAATCTTGTTAATAAGCGACAACAGTTTAAAACAGTTTGTTGTTCTCTCTGCGTTCTACAACTATTATCAACTGCTTTTACTAATTTTTCCACTGCTTTGTAACACAATGTAGCTAAATTAGAAGGAGCTTCTTCTCTTAGTATTCGAATTTCAGGTGCAGGGATTAAAGTAAAAATATCTTGTACATTTGTCACGTTTTCGGACCAAAATTGATCCCAGAAATTGTCATCTGAAGCATCAATCACCTATAATTAAAAAATAAAAATATATTTTTTTTAACCTAAGTAGTTAACTGAAAATTGTTAAATAGTCTTATGTAAAATTTAGTTTATTTTATAGAAGAAAAGTCATTAATTTAAATTGAAAGTTATGCAAATAGTAAAAAAAGTTGTATATGTTTCAATGCATCGAAATGTCAAATATATCATATGCTGCTGAATGAAATAATAAACAATAGCTTTTACCTGCGTCTTTGATGTTAATTGTACAACTGCTTTTCGAAAATTTAACTTTGTGTCAGCATTTCCCATGTTGTTCTATTTTTTTTTTTTTTTTTTGTCGATTTAAAGTAAAAAGTTTAGTACTAAAATACAGGAACGATTTGTTTCCCTCTAAACCAGAACGATGACGGTCACCGCCATGTTTATGTCCTAATAGTGCAGCAGTGTTACCAATATATCCTTATTTTTTTGAACTATAATTTCATTATTTTTGTTTTATTAGCATAAATGTACTATAGTACTATCCGAAAGAAATCTCCGGTACTATGAAAGAAGCATGGCATATTTTTTAATAAAAGCTTTATTTATTTTTCATATTTAATGATTACAAATTGCTCATATAGTAAAAAATATAATCAATACTTTTAACAAAAAATATTTTTAAAATATTAAAAAATTGCCTCTAATTGTTCTATAAACGTTTTTGTACAGTAATATGTTGAAGAAATATGAAATATAGTTATCTTAACATAATTTTTTATTTATTTTCTATATTTTCCTTGAATCCATACTCTGTACATTTTAAGTTGCTTCCCTCTATTAATTTGTAATCTTCTATCTGCAAGATTTTGCTCTTCTGTGAAACCACAACTTGTAAATAGGGTCCTAACTTCTTCTGTAAATAAATATTTTATTTATTTATTATTTTTATTTATCTTTCATTAATAAACAAAATACCTTGAGTAAAAAAGTATACTCTAGTCCCATCGCCTCGAACATAAAAATTTTCTGCAAGACAACTGCCCTTCTTAAATCTTAATTGAGCTAAATCATATCTTCCATAATCTCGAAATAAAACTAATCCACCTGGTTTTAAGTACTTATGTACTTGTTGTATAACATGCTTCATTCTGGAGAAATAAGATGTAATTATGTAACTTGTATTTCCAACTATATAAACATATATAAATGTTTAATTAAATATTTACTTTTCAGGATGTATAGCTGAAAGGACAAATATCAGCACTATAATATCCAAACTTTCTGGTGCAAAAGGAGTTTCCCATTTCTCTTGTGTTACATCAAGAACAAATGCTTTGCATCTTTAAAAAAAATGTAAATAATATTTTATTTATGTGTGATTGCTATAATATGTTATATTAAGATATAAGACTATACCTGGATGTGTCATAAGAAGAATTCTGCTTTAATATGTCTATTGCTTTATCAGAAAAGTCACAACAATATACAAATAAGTTTGGATCCTTATTATACAAAAGTATTGGAAATACTGTGTTTCCTACTCCACAACCAATTTCTAGAATTTTATTTCCCTTCTTACTAGGTAAATCAAGGATCTTTATATGAGATTCTTGGTTATTTTCATTTGTGTTTTGAATCATAGATCTCAGAGGTTGTTTAACATTTTGCTTCACAATATCAGCAGCTAGCTCAGGAAATTCTGTAAATAACCAATGTCTATCTTTGAAAAATCTGCAACATTAAAAGTAAAACTTTTCTTCTTATATGCACTGTTTAAAGAAATTGTAGAATTTATAATTGACTCATATATGTACTTATTTTCATGTATTCCATAGAACTTATCCCAATATTTATCAGCCTTGCTCTCATATTCTTGAATTCTTTCATCTGATAAAATTATGGTCGAATTTTCATTCACTTTTAATTGAGCTAACTTTTGCTGTTCCTCATCCCACACAACATTGTCCCTTTAAATAATATGTTGTAAAATGATAATGTATCATAGTTAAAAAGTATAATAAGTTTATAATGTAACAAATAAATTCTTCTTTTAATGAAAATTGATGTTTTCAGTGTGTAAAAACAATTCCTTTTGAGAAAACTATATTTTATAGGTTAGGATTTCAATAACCCAATATTATAATTTTCTTTATTAAACATTAAACATATATAAGTACCATGCGTTATGTTGAAATATATTGTCACTGCTGGAGAGGACTCTGTTACCAAATTGCGGTCTTCTATCATTTAGTTCATTTTGTTGTAATTTTTGTATACTTCCTTCCATTATTGTATCACGTGTTTCCTGCAGAGCATAGATGCAGCGTATAGTTGCACTGTGCAAGCGGATGATATGTATGTTAAACAAGAAATCAAAAATTTAACAAATCATAATGTAAAAGAACAAATTGGTAAAATAATGCAATCCTGTTTATTTTAATCAAATATATCATTAAATAAAATTTAACAATTTTACGAGAGCAAACTTCAGATATTTTACAAAGTATTATAATTGTTATTCGTAACAAAATTGACATACATAAATAAAATGTGATCATTTTTGTATCAATTGCTCTTGGCTATTTAAAGGTTATTTCCTTATAAATTGTAGATTTACATCGTATGTGCAGTAGGACCTCTGCAGATCAACGACCTAGGAGACAGATATAGGTTGAAGGCACGTGGTATGCGGAAACAGGATGGGTGTGACGCAGAGGGTGCAGGTTGAGGGTGGTATGTTGCGTCATTGGATGATTGGTACCACAGGGACGAGGCGTACGTTTGCCTTTTTCCATCTGAAAATCAATATTATTTTAAAACGTATAAAAACTGTATATATTATATACAATAGTTTTCGATACGAAAATGTCACATATTAAATTATAATGTAAGGTACTAACAATTAATATTTCAATAATAAAATTCTTTATATGATCTAATGTACTAAACAGATTTCAAATTTTTTATCATTTTTCATTTTAACTATTTAAACAAATTTATGCTTTATATATATGTATTTACTTTTAAAGATAGTTGTTGGTGGATATCTAAAGTATGGTAATAAATTAGGAAATTTATTAGTAATAATAGATTCTAAAAGATAAAAATAATTTAATTATATATTAAAAAAGAAGTTGATTGCAATATGTAAAGTTATCTGAAATTATGATTTTCAGGTTCATGATAACACGTTGCTAAGGGCTACAAGTTCCTTCTTCCGCTACTGCATGGTGCTTCATGGCTCGTCGTGGGTGGCTACCGTGATGTCCTAATCCCACCAAGTCCCTAGGGGTGAGATCGATACATCCATTTCTCTTTCCCTCATGTTTTCACGGGGGTTAGTACTCATCGATTTCAGCCGACTTGAAAAAAGCTTGAAGAACAGAAAATTAAAACTTTTTGTAACAGATTTTTTCACAGCAAGCGACAAAAAAATGAAAATATTAAGAAATAAATGTATAATATAAATTAATACACTTTCGAAATATCAATATAAAAATATCTTTTCGTAAAATATTAATAAAAAATATTTTCTATTAGTATGTCTAAAGTGTATAGAAGTCAAGATAACGTATCAAGTGAAAATGGAAAAATAATCAAACACGTATTATTTTGAAAAAAAATGCAATCCACGTAGCAATAACCATAAGCAGCTAGATAAGTATTCTATTTGTAACGCTTCATAAACTGAGAGAAAATGGAATGTAATTAAAAATAATTTTCGCAATATTATTACAGGCTACTCTAGAATCGTATAGTTCTTAGTGCGAAAACAGAAAGCGGATGGATTTTCGCAGACAAAGTGCGAATGAAAAACATGCGCACAGAAAGCTACGCGAGAACAAAAGCGAAGAACGATGGAAACAAAGACCAAAAAGTTTAGGAATAAAAACGACGTTTTTTCATATAGAATTCCTTAAAAATTTAAAGGTAGCTTAAAATTGAGAAATTAATCCAAAGGAAAAACAAACAGGAACCTAACAAATTAAAACAACCCTAAGAAACTACCTCTCTTTTTAAACAGAATTATTATACACAAGTATGCACTAATAAAAGAATAAAAATTTCTTTAACGTTATATATTTAAACATAATATAACTTTTTTATCTGTTTTCTATTATGTTCATAATTAGTTTCAGGATCAGAAGGAAGAAGGAAAATGAAATAGAGCAACAAAGTACACATGTTCCTCGGTTTTCATCGCCTCTTTTTTAGACGAGCTCACGAGCATTGTGTTTGATAAATTTAACGCGCGCACTAAACTCGAAAGCGCCTATTGACATCAAGAAATTTGCAGGAACGAAGGGTCTCTACGTTAACAGGACAAGAATGGCCGAAATATGTATGTATATAGATATAGTATAATAGTATATACAAATAATATATATATATATGGTATGTGTGTATGTCATGTACCAAAGTAGAAAAGGATATAGAGAAAGAATGAGAGGAAACTGCGAGAAAGAGGGAGGCAGAAAAAGAAGGCGACAGAAAAAGATAAAAATGGGGATAGGACAGGGAGAGATGCAGAGATCGGATAGAGATCGAGCGAACAGAGAAACAGGAAAAAGGGGATGGCAAGGGAGACAGAGAACGTGAGAGGGAGAGAAGGAAGAGTGAGTAGAGAACTCTGCGCGCCGCAGCGCTACGGGGTGGTTGCCCTCGTCTGCGCTTTGTGGGAAATGCCCGCTCAATAACGCGTAGGTCCTCGTCTGCCCCTTCTCACCCTCGGAGGCATCGCAGCAAGGGCCACTGCCCCAAAAGGCATGGCCACCCATCGAATAACCCTTATCCTATCTCTCCCTCCTACCCATAAGACAGTTCTTCGATCTTCCTCCTCCTTCTTCTATTCTTTTTCCTCTTCCTTTGACCGTCTCATACGTCGAAAAAGATCGAATCTTCGCCCTTGCACCTCGTGCACAGTCGCCGAGAAGAAACTGACAAATATCACTGCACCGATTAATCTTGCGGTAGAATTTGCGATTTTTAGATAAGAAGATCGACTTCTACCGAATTGAAGATCATAAAGTATATTTTCATAGTTCCTCTATATTATCACTGATATTATTATTATCAATAAAATATAAATGATGTAATTTAATTACAATCAAATAGTTATATTGTGCATGTCCTTGTATCTCACACAACAGGGGCGGATTGGCCATCGAGGAATTTGGGAAATTGTCGGTGGGTCGGAAGGGATTTTGGATCACTCTCTGCAGAACCTAATTAATGAACGAAAAATGGAGGACTAGTCATGTCGGTAATCTTCTGGTAAAAATTTAATTTCCAGTACGCCCGTGACTAGCAATAATTTCTTTAACATTCACCTGCTTCTACTAAAACAAGAGAAGGATACATCTGAATCAAAATTTGAATTAATAGAAAAAAGAAATTGGATTACTTTTAATATAAGATGATGAAGGTGTCAACCAGGATCAGGATATTAAATGATGCTAACGTCTAGGGATATTGAGGTAATTAGCTATTTATTAATCTTTTTTGTAAATTTATTTTAAATTGATTTTTATATATTTTATAAATGGGAAGTGTAAAGATATTTAATTGTATCCTTGCATTTTAGCTTTTAGGGGAAAGTGGTCGATATCTGCCCAGTATTCCGAGTTACCTCACCCTCGTTCCAGGCATGGTGGAACCCCCAAAGATCGCTCGGGCAATGACCTCGAGATTATATATTCTGCCGGTATAGGGTGGTACAGGGTTATTCCCCTTGAATTTATCCGCGAAGCTGTATCTTTTATCAAATCGTATTGAAGCCTGAGATGGTCGAAAAAAATTTTAAATATTTATTAAAAATGAAAGAAAGATAAAACAGAGGGTCACAAAATAAAAAATACATGTCAACATAATTAGAAAAAAAAATGAAAAATTAGAACCTGTTTAATATTAAGGTACTCCATTAATTTATTTACGTATTACATTTAAGAGTTTCAAAGGATTATAACAAATCATTGGTTCTAGATAATTCATCCTGCTATCACTTTTTGCGTTTTTCGGCATCTAAGAATATAAAATAGACCATATCCTTAATTGATTTATTTCATTGAATTATTTGATGATCCTTCTCGTAAAGAATTGGCTTGCATAATAATTCCATGTCAGAGTAAATCGGCATCGGTTATATGTAGTTTTCGTAGCGGATGGCATTTATAAGCCATGCTCGCTACATCCACCACCAACCGGATCAATAAGTACTCTTCTTGTTTCATAGGAACTGTTTCCTTCTGCACGATCTCTCCGTATTGTGATAATATCTGACATTTCGTTACAACAACGTATCTTTGTGTGTTAATACATACTAGCGGAACACAACATTCTGAATGTCGGATAATTATGCTACCTTTTTTTCGAAAAAACTCACTTGTTCATAAATTACAGAGGAAATCATGCGATACATTTCTCGGAAACACGTATTATACAGCAAAGATAATATGGGCGGAATTGAAAAGAGCATTAAATGACAAATTAACTGTGAGTTTTTTCTTTTGAGTTATTTCTTCAAGAATACCAAAAGTCTAAGAAACTATATATTACTCTTGTATTTCATATTTTGTAAATTTTTCCTAGTTACATATAATCAATGATCCAGAATGAATGCACAAAAATATAAAAATTGATAGAAATAATTTTAATTTCTCTAACAATAAGTAGTCGATCTTTTCCTTGTCTTCAACCAGTGCTCTATTTTATTCTGGGACTATTCAATTTATTAACTTATATAGAAGCCAAAGGCCCACTATTCTCCATTCTTCTTGTGTTCTTTATTTAGAATGGCGACGGGCGTATTTATAAAGGGATATCTGAAAGAAACTCATTTCTTTCATTAAACTGGTATTAATAGGAATAAACAGTTAGAGCGTTAGGGGATTCAACGATCGATACATTCATTACGTGCCACTTTATCAATGGGAGGTTTCTGAGACGCGCTAGGAAAAAAGTCCAGGGAAAGTAAAAACCGTCTATGCTCCGGTCGGAATAACTCCGATTCGGATTTTACAGCATGCGTGCAAATAGATGCGTAGATACCGGCCGCTCGTATCTATTTATAACGGCGACGGATCGCGGGGCAATTGACCGCGTGGCCTTGACTTCCTGTTGACCCAAGTGCCCCTAGGGAATTTTGGCGTACATCGTGGAATTTCTTGCAATGATATTTCTCGTCTAACCATCTTCTTCAATACCATTCCACGCAGTATTCTAAAAAAAATGTATGTAAAAAGATATAATTTTATACATCAAACAAATACATGCTACCTAATTATACAGTTATCAACTAATATTTTAATGTACATCCTAAGTTATCTAAAAAGTATGTTAAAAATAATCATTCTTATATATCATATTCGTCCATTTATAGTCTCGGCGAATAAGACTGATAGTGGCTAAGAATGACGCATGCGTGGAAACGACGATTTTTAATCAACATTGATACAGTCTTTTAGGACTATCACTTTCGGCCTCTTCATAGCGCGATCAACGAGTTTGCATGTGGTTCGGCATACTTCCAGCAGTTATCTACAAAAGCAAATAAAAAAAGTTAATATAACTTAAGAACGCTATTCTCTTTCCACGAGATAATCGTATATACAAAATTTAAATTTTATATATATGACAAAAATTAATTTTTCATTTTTTAATATTATCATATATATATATATATATATGTATTTATTTCATACAGTTAAAACGATTCAAATATAGAAAATGCAAAGTATAGCTATTACAACGAGTATTGGCACATATCCGTCTTCTAATGAAACGTTTTTTTACCAGATTCTACATTTTATATTCCAGTATCAAGTTCTTGTAATCACATGAAAGTACTAGAAAATGATACGATATTTGATATACTTGAACCTAATTAATTAGTATGTTAATACTATATCAAATACAATACCGTGTCAATACTTTTCGTAGCCGTTGTTGTAGATTGCTTACAGATTTCTTTCTCTCCATACTGAAATCGGGCGTATCGATTCTTCGCGAATAACTTTGTTTAGCTTACTCGAGTCTAAGTAGTTTTTTTCTGCAATCGGTAGGAAACCTGTTCGTACGAGGAACGGAATGTCTGAGTGGCTGCCGTCCTCTCATCTCCGTGCAATTCCACGCGTAGTAAAACGAGTCGACCAGGTGAGATCGTTCATTCTGCAAGGGACATTTTTGTTTCAGTCCCTTCCTCCTTCTCCGAAAGCGGATCGTCGTGGCAGGGCCTGTGAAATCGAAGATGGAAAATGGCCAGGCCAGAAAGGGAAAATAACGGCACAAGGGAGGGTACTGAAAATGAAAAGAAAGCAATAAAACTAAGCAATCTTATAGTAATAAACTCTTGGATAAACAATACAAGTTGAATGTAACGACTGAACTATCTCGATAGGAAAGTCACGATGTCATCAAATATTCATTAGATGTTACGTATCGAGGTAAATGTGTAAGATTAGAAAGAATATACAAGAGAGACAGAGAGAAGTAGTTCGTAGGAGGTTGTGGAGGATGTCGAGAAATGAAGGCCAACGGCCTTGACCTTGTCCGTGACTTCGTCATGAATGAGAGGGGAAGAGAAGGAGAGATATAAGAAAAGACACCGGTCAAAACAAAGTGGCCTGCTTTCTTCAAAGTCGAAAAAGCTGTACATGGTTGACAGGCAGGCAGACAGACAGACAGACAGGCAGCAGACAGGCAGGCAGACAGGCAGGCAGACAAGCAGGCAGGCAGGCAGGCAGGCAGGCAGATTAGTAAGCAGGCAGATAGGCAAATTCAGGTAAACGTCCAGCCAATGATAATAACTACATAAATCTTCGGATCTTAATCTCTTGTAAGTGCTTCGTGAAACCTGGGTTAAATTCGCCAACGATTTAGAGGTAAAAGAATTATGTAGTTGCCGATTTCGGTCCTCGGTTTCGTTTGGACAATGAAGAAAGCTATTAATTAGAATCCATACCGTTATACGGTCGATGCGTCATCTATGGTAATAGCGAAACTACTGTAAGTACCTACAGGAATACATATTCTAATCTATAGATTATATATTTTAAGAAGACGTAAAATTTATTGTTCGGCAACAGATTACTTCATTTTTTCTCATTTAACTCAAACAATTTATATATGATGGCTTTAAACGTATAATATTATATTTATTTCTTACTAAGAATGACGTAGTTTTATGGTCGGAAAACTTGACAACGATGGATTTGGAAGATACGTTACATGCATGCCTTTAGCACGGTTTGTATTTATTAGAGAAGTCACAAGATGATTGGTAAGTAGTATATTTTTAAGTTGTTATATCAAAGTGACTTATTACTTGTGCTAGTTGTACTGACACAAATGGAAAGATTCTTGCAGTTTTTTCAAGGCTTTCGCGAAGTAAAAACTTATGTTCGGACATCTGTTTGACGTATGTAAAGTCAATATTGTTACTACCAAAAGTAACGTTTTGATAATACATGCTTTCTTGCCACTGTAGATCTGCGTGATAAGCTTAGTAACAACATAATTGCTACACAAATCCGATTTACGGATATTTCCTTCGTTTTGATGTATTTTAGAAATTGCACACGATCCTATAATCATAACCTATCCATTCAATTTACATCGCTACGTAGTTGTGTAGGTGACAAAATGCGATATATGTACAAAACTGATCGAATCGAATTTTCCAATTGCTACGCCACTGATCGAGAATCTAGGATTGGAAATGTAGAGGGCATCTGTGAGTAGTACGGAGCTATGGCGAACAGGCGGTAACCAGAAAGAGAATTTCGCTCGAACATCATTATAGAACTAAATAGTGAAGAGTGCAAGTGAAAGATCGATAGAAACCAGCATACGCGTTGCTTTCCCGATTGATCCTCATCGAATGTTACCGCGGCGTTTGTCTAGGCAGCATCTCGGTGAATGAGAAATGTCGATGACCGCAAAGGAAATTACCGCGATTTGCTGTTGAAAAGGGGGAAAAAAGCTAGGGGAAAATCTCGTCTCCTGACCTCGAGGGAGTAGGAGAAGTGAGTGAGGTCGTTCCACGATCGATAACGCGAGTCTCTCGCGAGAAGGTGCGAAAGAAGCTCGTCGGGCATCAACGAAAGGGCCGAAAGAATCGATCTCTCATCCTATGAAAAGAAAGAAAGAGATCTTAATATCTACCGGTTTTTCTTCTTTAGTAAATGGTCAGTGAACAAGAAGAGAAGAGTTGTACTCTATCTCAGGTAGATTTCTACATAAGAGGGCATATGGCACACACGTTTATTGCCGTATCGCGAAGGGTCGCGTATACGGGGGTGAGTATACCACCCGCCACTGTCTGTCGTTCGTTTTCTCTCTCTTCTTTTTTCATTCTCTTCCCTTGTATCGTCCTTCGTTATCTCTCTTCGTCTTTCGCGGGGCGCTGTTGCTAGCGGTCTCCGTCGAGCGTTCGCCACTCGTTCATTCGCATGCTTGCCAACTTCGCCACGCCGAAACTCATCGAGAAAACCGCGGTGATCATAGCCCTCTCTCCTCTACGTCATTCGTTTAGGCAGTAGTTTCCCTGTCTTTGTTGGACGGACGATTGGTATATTGGTTATCTCTTTGTCGCGCTCAACGAACTCGTAAGATATCGCTCGTATACGTGGTGATACGTGAATGTGTGTTGAGTGGCGGTCGTGCAGACAGGTGCGGCCGCCGGAGCCCCACCGTTGGTGGCGGCGTGCATAGCGCCTCCAAGCGGCGACTCTCCTTAGTTTCGGGCAAGATGGGCGAACCTCGCCGGGCAGTAGCTTAGACTCTACCTACAAGACAACACATACACTAAAAGTTTCCTAACCACAAGTAACAATTAATTGTACATTTATTTTATTTAAGGGAACACAAACTCTATTTTTGTAACATGCTGTATTAGTAGTGCTCCGTGGAATTTGTACGATAGTAAAAAGGTGCGAGGCCACACACGCGATATATAACGGACGGGAAGACGACGACGGAAAGTACGAAAAAAGATAGAAAGATTTTCGCGATAACTGGAAGATCTAAGTGCGAAAGAAGATAAAGAAGAAAAGAAAAACGAAGAGGAGGAATAAGAGTAAAGGAAGAAGACGGAGTGATTGGAAAGATACACGAGCAAAGGATCGAAGACAAGAACTTAAGGAAGACAGTGACCGAAACGTCGAGGACAACGACAAAGGGAACAATTCCGACGAAGACGGAAACGACGTGGATAAGGACGATTGTACTGGAACAGTAGTCACCACTGAGATTGAAAACGACACCGAAGTAGGTGATAATCTCGCGGTAGTCTCTCCTGCTCGTTGTCTTAGTTCTCGGTGTAGCCTAGCCGATTCTCTCGATGTGGTGCGTGTTTTAATAACGAATTACGACGTGAAGAAAAGTGTTCGACCGATAGTAGTAGTGAAGTGCATAAGCCGACACACCCTCTTGACACTCGACATCCGTCTCATATCGCCATCGGTTCAGGCTCTCTACCCCCTTCTTTCCTCATCTTTCTCGCTCTTCCTCACTCCCTCCTTTGACTACATTTACGTAGTACCGCGTGTACATTCGGTCACTGCAACAGAAAGCCGCACACACTACGTCCCTCTTTCTCTTTTTCTCCTCTGGCTCTTCCTCCCGTCTCAACCCCTCAGCTCTCGTTTTTCTTTCCTCTCTCTTTTTTTCCCTTCTCTTTCTCTATTCAGATTGTCCTACCGTCTTCTTTTTCTTCTTTCTCTTCTCTTTCTTGCCTGCAAAGTGATTTATTGTTACAATTGTCGCGTCAAGTTTTGTCGATATTGAAAGTATACCGATTGACTTTGACTTTATAGCTGTCCCTTTGCGTTCACAACCATACATACTGTACTCCGTCCTAGGTTCTACCCCCTCCTCGACAACCCTCCTCGGTTTACGAAGCGTCTCACCCACACCTATATTCATCCTCTCTCTCCCTTTCTTCCTCACTCTTCTTCTGCCTCCGCTCCACCCCGGTTTATCGGCCGATCGGAGTGCAAATTCGTTTCGTGACCGTGCTGTGTTGGTTCTTTGCTTGCATCTGAGCAGTGTCGAAGAGATATCGAAAAACCGCGGGTGAAGCTACTTCAACGGCCGGGCAACGCCAGCCTGAAAAAACCAGCAACGACCTACAAGTACGAAATAAGAGAAGAGAGAGGAGAGACACACGCATTACCCGTAGTAAGACCGACGGCACGGCGTATCGTTTCAGCAGGCGCCACGAGCGATAACACTGCTAACATGTCCGTGAGAATGGAAAACGTAGCCGCGCCAAGAAAGCTCAACTACAAAATGATGGTAAGTCGAATGAAAACCAACGATGTTACCTATCATTTTATTTCATATAATTTATTCGGGTTTGTAGTTATATTCGAGATCAATTCGTATCTGTCGGTTTTCCGCATCGAACCGTCCATGCTTTGCGTTCATATCGGTGTGCGTGCATATTTACTTGTGTGTACATGCTCTTGGAAAACGTAGCATTACCATGGGGACGGCCGATGGCCACGAACCTTGCGGAACCGGCGTAGTTTGACAGTTTGCCGCGGGGCGTCTGCTGCCCCACCCAGTCTCCTCTTTCTCTCCCCCACTTCAACCTCTCTCGGCCGTCTTCGCGTATTCCTTCTTTTCTTCCTTCCTTCCTTTTTTCTCTCCCTCGAGAGAGTCTATCGTGCTTTGTAACCGGGGAGAATTCGTCTGAAATAGTTTAGAATACGTGCAGTTTCATTTTGGTTGTGTTTTCTTGTTTTCAATTATTGATGGAGTGTGGGTTTTTATGCAAATTCATATTTTTGAGAACATAATTAAGAAAATAGGAACTAGGTAGAAAACTGTTTTACTAATGTGTATATTAAATGTTATAATTTTAGTGTTGAAGAAAGCACTATACGGATACTTTATATACTTTTACATATTATGTGAATTCTTTGCAATTTTGCGCTTTCAAATTTCCTATAAGTGCGTAAAAATCCGCAATGTAATTATTATTCAGTAGGTTGTGGATATTTATACAAATTAATATTTTCATAAACAGCATTAAAGAAAGAGAACCTAAGCAGAAATGTGTTTTATCTATCATAACCAGTATTCCATTTTGTATATTTTATACATTTTTGCGTTGCGTATGCATTCTACGTATTTTTGCATCGTTAAATTTTCTATAAATGCATAAAAATCTACAGTCTCTGTGGATAGTATTTAAATAAATTATGAATAATCAACTTGATGGATCGAATTGATGATTGTCAGGAGTAGGTACACACTAGTTGCCGGTAATACGTTAATGTCGTTCATTGGAGTAGATACATATTTCTATTACATGATTTTGTTGTTACAATTTTTATTAATCTATTACTTTTATACTATTCTTCATAGTTCTTGTAACACTTAGTATAGTTTGGGTTGATCCTGAAAAATCAAGAGTAAAGTGTTTCAGACCACATGGTCCCAGTAACATTTCTATTATATTATAGTCATGAATATCATTACTGTTAGCTCATTGAGTACCATTTCCTCTGAAATGTAATCGGATAAATGTATTTAGAATGTTATTCCTATTATTTTTTTTATTAATTGAAAGCATGTGAAAATATACATTTCTCGTTGGTTAAGATATTGTAAGATTTTCAATGAAACTATCATTTATGATTTTCGTGATTTTTGTTTATAGAAATGTCAAAATAAATGTTTTGGTATTTTGATAGCGCATGTGACAGGCTCTTATTCTTGTGTATACGGTCCTGGCATTCTGCGCAGGTCTTGTCGTCTCTTCCTGTTCTGTGTCTACTTTCAATTACTCCGATTTTCGTGAAATTTTGTATTTTTTAATACACTTAAAATACATGTTTTTTCTGCTTATCGATATACAATATATTCAATATAAAGTTAGAAATAACACATTGAATATATTAATTGCGATAAAAAGTGATAATTCTAGACAAGTAAACATCACTGAATGTCTTTTTTCGTTTGATTTATTGCTTAATAAAATTAATAGAAATGAGTAGGGATTCCACTTAAGGAAATTCTCGTATTTTTCATAATTTTGTTTTTTGATTAGTATTTTTATTTCTCTTTCTATGGTCAACATTTTCATGAATGGTAGTTATGAATTTGGGTGGAATATGAGATAAATAACTATATTTTGTTTGATATGTTATTTCTGAAATATTTTTATCAATATTTAAAGAAATCTCATTGCTTACTAATGTAATATTTAGTTGCTTGTGAAAGCGACGTGGAGCCACTATCCGGAAGCATTCTTAATCTGCACATTGAAATTCGACCTAACGCTCGTCAGTGTAGCCAACCTCGTCGTATGCTTTTAGTGACACAACAATAACATTTTCGCATAGTTTTTAAACACGTAATTATCATCGAAATTATTTTTGTTTTGTAATATGGCAACTAAATTTTAGTAAGAAGTTGAAAATCGATATTGATATTTATTAATTTTTATTTAAAGTTCATATAATAATAAAAGTGTTAAGTGTAATTACAGAATGTCATTTTATGATCAACAATATCGACAATTAATGTTTCACGTTTTTTTTCGAAGTTTGCTGATTGCTAACGTAGCCAATGTAAAGGTTATCGCATGGTAAATGTGTTTAAACGGATTGGCGTGCAAACAGCTGTTCTTGTCAGTATTACCAACAGAAAATTGATACTTGAATATCATACTAACACAAACCAAAGTAACGTAGGGTATCGATATGCAGTTATTTTAAGTTTCTTTTTTTTTACTAAACCATTTTGTAAAATCCATGAATCTTCAAATATTAAGAAACTAAAAAGATTTTATTAATCTCAAATTCATGTAGAACAGAGATTGAAGCATATTGGGAGTACATCAAGTCAAAATCAATAAATTCGCGGAGGTCAGTTGAACACAACCACGGTTTATTATTCGCGTACTTTGAACTTCACAATCTGAAGTGAAGTGTTTAATTAACACATCAAATATTTTATCAAGATTAGATGAGTCTATCTGTAATGTATTTATACCCAACAGTTCGTGCATTGTTTGGTGCATTTTCGTGATCGTTCCTTTCTTTATCTTAATTGATATATGTATAGAAAATTTATCAGTAGCAAGAACACATCATTTATTAAATTTAAGACTCTTATCAGATACGAATCTTTTTCAAACTCGCGGTATCTAAACTTAGGTTTTTCCATTAAATTAATAAATCTTTTAATCTACAACCTGTATTTAAATTTAAATCGTCTCATAGTTAATACTGTTTTTTACTTTATATTTCTACACTAAGCAATATATTAAAATAGAACACTTCAGAAGCTTCATATGATATTATTAATAACCCGTACGCATAACTTACCGCGATCAAATACAAAGTTGTCATTTAGCACGAGCCAAGCGTGAAATTTATAGAGTAAGTTCGCATGCTTTTATCTTACCGGTTTTTATGGATGTAAAAGTTGTGCACATTGTATATGTTTCACAAGCAATTCAGACATTTTTACGTTTAATTTCTTTTAACTGCAAAGCTGTTGATGTACATAGCAAAGGATTTTTTTGTATAAATTCCTTCCCAAATATGTAGATTTTTGATCCAATTATTTATCATCTAATAGTTATTTAAACAAAGTGAAAGGAAATGAGATTTACTTATATAAGTTTTTTTAGTCAACAAATAGTTTTAATACTTGAAGCAATATTGCTGAATTATTTCTGTGAGAAATAGTCTATTCGTAGATTTGTATATATGTATGTATAGATAAATCCTGAGAAACTACATAAGAAATTATGTACATAATAATCAAATAACATTGACTCATTCAAGATAATGCCTTTATAGTATGTGAATTAACATTGACTCATCCAAAATAAATAAATAAATATAATTATATATATATATATAATTATACTAGTATAATAGTACTACCAAATTTCTATTTGAAATCATTAATCCAAAAAATTAGAAGTCATATTTATGAGTTAGAATAAAAGAATTTTGTTGGTATTAGAATCTTCAAACTTAAATCTATCTCGTCAGATTTCTTATTTGTATGATTTATTTCACAAATTTCTAGGTTGTATCCATAAGAGACAGTTCAAGCTAATCTTGAGATCTTCAAGCTTAATGATCTAGAAAGATATTCAATTTCGCTATCAGATTCTCTGCTCCAAACCAAAACAACTTTCGTTTGGCATCAATTGCTCGTGGGCCTCGATTGATCTCTTACTCATTGAGAAACTGCGTGAACAAAATTTATTTAAATGTACGCGGTCTTGTGCAACGAGAGCCGATGTTACCCAACGAGAGTTGGGTTCCATTTGAATACGTAGAATTGACGATCCATTACGCTGATTAGACTCGTAATTAACGAATCGTTTTGCAATATCAATGTGCTTGGAGGTGTAAAATTATCCGATTGTTCTTTATTAATCAACGATTGTAAGGAAATATTCGATTTTGCATTTTCGTTTATATTTGAAAAGCTTCTTTAGACAGAATTCAATCGTTTCCTTACATTTCTATCTCTATCCTTTTATATTTCTAGTTCTATAGCTGTATTTTTTCTAAATTTCGTATTTCTATATTTTCGTTATTACTATTTTTACAAATCAATATACAGCAGACTAAAGCTATGTAGTAGACTCACGGGTGACCTGTACTTAACACTAAGATTTTGCATGTACATATATTTATACATAAGATATATAAGGTTTTCAAGAACCGACAATTCCTAGTCTATATTTATAGTAAATTTCCATAAAATAAAATTTCAATACAAAAGGTATCGTGTTACATGTTAGAAAAACGAAACGAATAAGAAACTAAAACGTAGAACTAAAACAGTGCAAATGGCCTTTATATACGGCTCTTTACGTATACGTTTCTTACGTCTAGCAATTTCTCCGTTGATCATAAAGTACTAATAATAGTTGAAGATTGTCCAGTACCAGCGAACGTTGAACGCTACCGATCACATAGCGTCACGTTTCACGATTGCCTTTGACCGTGATTTAACGTGCATTCGCATACATTATTATTTTACAACGATTGATTATAATATTTAATTACGTTTTCCCGAATTTTATGATTTTCCTAATATCTCTTTCTCGTTACGGGACATTTCTTATTTTTTATGTGCAAAGGAATAGAAAAGTTCGCCGCGTTCAGTTAAGTCTACGAACGGTACTCGATGCCTCAGCAAGTTCGTTTAGTCGATTGACGTTGAGAATTCATAGCGATAATTGAACCGATTTGTTTCAATCGCGATTACATAGGCGAGTCATTCTCGTCGCGAGCCACGACCACTTCTGGCGATCGTGATGATTGATTGTTTCCATCGATCTGCTTGTCTCTGATAATTTCAGGAGTACCGTTGGCTCTGGTGTGTATCATTTTCGGCCATAGACGTATCTAAGAGGTATAGACCGCGAAGTTGAGTAAACGGACCTCGTTGAAAAAGACAGAGATACATAACGAGGACGTCCTTTCCTTTTTTACCTGTTATAAAAAATATCTGCTACAAAAAGTAAGAGAGACACTACGGTAATAATATCTATTTTTTCTCTTTTAACGAGGACCACGTTCTTCATAATGTACCAACGGTTTATATCTCTTATGTATATGTTTTTTATGTTTTCAGTCACACAATCGTTTTCATTACGCGCGGTTACGCGAAATCGAGAATACCCGAACTTCTGGAATCGGGAACGCTCGGGCGAGTTCGGCTACTCGAAAGCGTTCTGTCATACGATACATAGATTTCGCAGAACATAAACGCTCAGAGATAAAAATTTTAAATTATATCAGGAAACGTATAGTTTATCGATATTCTCTCACTTGCTATTCCTACAGTCTGAATATTTTCAGCTTGTTATTATCGATATCCTATGAATTAATTCGAAATCCTCGAAATCGTTTGGAAAACTAAGCGATCAATGATAATAAAAGTTTCCATAGCGAATCATACAATAATTTACTAGATTAGAAAAGGCGTTAACTAAGAAGTAAAATCAAGAGAAAAGAAAGAGGAGGAGAAAGCAACTAGGCCGAGGCAATAGAACAAATACATCTTCAGAAAGACGAGATTCCATTTAGCGAAAACAAGACAAGCATTTGTCTCCACTTTTTTCCAGCTCGTAAACGAAAAACAAAGGCGAAGGTGTAGCCTGGTTATGCCCAAAAAGCAAGAGTCTTTTAGTCGACTGAAAGCCGGAAAAGAGGTGGCAGAAATTCGCGTGTCGGTTTTCTGGAACGTTTGAAAAGAAAATACCGCCGCGAAACGAAAGTTTTTCACTGTTAGGAGAGTTTAGCGTCGAAAAGCGGCTGGTAGGTGGATAAAAATTGCGAGCGACGGGAATATAAAAACGAACTGACGTGCAAAGGGAAGAAAGAGACAGACAGAGAGGGAGAGAGAGATAGAGAGGAGTGGGGGAAGAGCGCGAAGGCGAAGAGAGAAAGGGCCAGGTAGGGTGAAGAGAATAGACGCAGCGAGGATATCGATTATTTGCGGTTGCAGCGGCTGCAAGGCTCCGCTCCCTTCGCTGGAGCGCGAGGACGAACATCCGGAAATCTCGACGATGCGATATACTGAACCGAGATTAATCTCATTTTTGCCTTCCGGTTTTGAAATACTTCTCAATCGAGTTATATGAACAAGGGTCTCCATGAACGGAGGGAAGAGGGATGTTGCTAGGGAAACGATACCGGTCTATGTCTATCAGAACTCCTTTCTTCTTTTTGTATTTTTATTGATTTATTTAGATTCTTCGACGACGAATTCACTAACTATTTAATACTCATATTCGTTCTGAGTGGGTTTGTTCCTTCATTATATAATATATTTCCTACACTAAGGTCATATACCGTTATGCCTTATGCCTTTAATACAAGAGTTTAACGTAAGCGTAGGAAGTGAATTTTTCCCATAAACGCAAGAGCATCACTTTTAATTAGCATGAGAATGTTAAAATAGTTATTCTGAAACGTATCTCGTAAGGAATCCTATTTCTGGTCATATAATATATATAATACGATAATACCGATATTCTCAATATTACAAGATATTCCCCCAAATAATAATCTCAAAGATAGCGAAAGTCATATCACTGAACTCAAAAATAGTGTCAAACTTAGAGCTCGTTGTTACTAACGTCCAAGCTTCTCCACGCTCAAAAGTTTACCGAATTACCAGAAAAAAGGTTGGCCAGAATTCGGTTGAAAGAAGAAATGTCCAGCGACGTCGTTGCCCGGCATCTTTGTCGGCGTGGTGGCCATGATTCCTTTTACCATTTGTCTCAATTTGCCTTCTGTTCCTTAGGGGCAGGCCAATTTCGTGATTACGTAATTACGGTGATTCCTGCGCCGGTCATAACTGACCAAGCTATACGGTTAATCGTCCCGGGGAACGCGTTACGCGGTCGCACAGCCACACGGTATAAAGATTGGAGGAGTCGCCAGCGTAAAATCGAAGGGCCTTGATTCATCGATAGTGAAAGAGAAGAGCCATCATTTTTCCTTCCTTGAATCGAAGGATTCTCTTCTCGTCATGACGCTACGTAGTGATTGTATCTCCATCGAGAGACACCCTCGGGCGGTTTCGCTGCTTGGGAAACCTGCAACTAGCCATTTTTATGCTAAATAATTTGATTGCCTTTATCGCTCGCGCCTCTTAATGCCACCGATACCGCGTACGTCTGACATTTTCTCGAGGATTCTCGCGCACATATACTTCAACGAGAATCTCCTCTTGAATCTTTTCTACGAAGATTTTAGATTTACTGGCGACCATTTCTCAAGGAGGTCTTCTAAGAAATTTCTGTACGATGATTAATAAGTAGATTGTGGATGTTTATGCCATTTCATATATTTCTGAATGTATTGCAACGAAATAAATGGAACTTGGATAGAGATTCCTTCGTGAAATGTTGTCGCTAACGCTTTACCTTGGACGTTTTATGCCTTTTTCTTCGTCTTATATGTATCCTGTTAATATCCTATTTTCTCGTATTCATAGTGTGGTAATAAGAGAAATACAGTGGCGAGCGTACAAATAGGGAAATAGTAGGGTAATGCTTAGTCGTAAATTCATGTAATTGTATTATGAAAAGATTTATCTCTATAAATAAATTTATAAATATGGAAGCGTAAGCTTTCGAATGTACATTTAATGTAATTAAATTGAGCATTAACGTTTGTGGGAATTTCTGTTGAGAATAGATGGAAGATTCTTTGATTGGCCTCGTGCCAAATTTCCTGGCCGTTGTTATTATTTGATTAAATTTATGAAACCAAAGAATACCGTCTTTGATAGAATGCTTGTAAAATTATGATTCTGACCGACCTCGTTGTCTCAACCTGGCTCATTGTCTGTAATCCAATAGTCTTTCCTTCGTATATTCTCGTAGAACTTAATTTTTATGAACAATTCAAAACCTTTACGACATATACTTTTAACCAATAAGCGAAGAATAAGTATCCACTTACTTTCTGTATACCTACTTGATTCTCGTATTACATTTAGATCGATGACCTTCGCATTTTCAACTTTACCGAATTTAAATACCTTGACATATATTTAACTTTACATATTTTACAATATGTAAATAGATTTTTCGCTACGTATGAAGAAGAGAATTTTAATGTATAGAATGTGTAGAATATCGCACATATTCTTATTGGTAGTTTAATTCCAATATAATCGCATTTTTGCTTTTCTTTCAATAACAATTATATTTATATACATAGATGTGCAAAATCGATCTAGGAACAAGCGGAACAAGTAAGATAGAGAATAGGAAATAGAAAAATAATAGATAAGTAACAAAGAGTGCTAAGGTATATTCTTTGAAAAGATATACAAAAGATGAAGAAGAGAAGCGAGCAGAGACACACTCATCTCGTCGGAAATGAGTCACTTTGAAAATGATCTCTGCGGCTGTTTACATTAATGATGTGTCATTCTAATCTGTCCTTTGTATGCTTCACTTTGCTTCGGGCAAACTTATCGCATTCTACATATTATTATCCTCTTGGTTTTCATGTAAATATCCTCACGGTCTCGGGATACGCTAGACGCAAGAATTTTCCTAGATGCATCATTTAACTTTAGAGTGAAATACATATTTAGACGAAATACTTGTATAACGTACGCAAGTGAAAATACCGAATGATCGCGTAGTAAAGTAGTATACACATATGTGCGATTAAATATCTGGCTATGAACACGTTGACGATAACGTTAGCCTGTTAATTAAGTCGTTTCTCAATTAGCAGCACCTTTAAATACACAGAGCCAAAAATTAGTATGCAATGAAATTGATTTCAATTAGGTAATTTAATTATTATACATCATTATTATTATCATTATTGTTGTTATTATTATTATTATTATTATTATACATACGTTCTTCTTAAATGAGATTTTATACTATTTAAAAATTACAAATCTTTCTCAGAAGTTTAATTCAAATGCTGTTAAGCAGTTTCTAACGAACATTCATCAAACGAACAATTTAAACTGTTCCTAGAAATCAAGCAGATAATCTTACAGACGTTGACACGGAGAAGGAGAAAGCTGTAGGATAAAAATTGGGAAAACCCGACAGTTTTTTTTCTTGTTTCTCGATCGATAAATAGGCTGATGATAACGAAAGGGAAAGTTGGAGGCAACGAGTGTAACGATCAACGACTGAATCACCGACCTGACAAGGCAGCGGACGCGTGGAAAAGTTCATTTGTTGACATACCGCACGCATCTGATGGCTATACAAACCGTTAGACAAAAGTGGCCGACACTGAACGGAAAGTACACCCACGTGAATACGGTGTATGCGTGTAATAATCTTTGTCATTGTCTACTTACGCGCGGTTTTCTCGTGGCCGACGCGCACGGTCACCGAGAAAAAATTTCCTAGACAGGCAACGGTACCCGATGTCTGCGCGGAGTCAAGGTCGTACGATGTCCAGCGTTTCTTGCAAAATTCCTTGCCTGAGAAGTCTTGATTCTCTGAGCGTTACTATTACCCAGATATATAACTGTAATAGCGTGTAACTTGATAATCTTTATCGTGTAAGAACAAATAGAAATTCTTATATATCTATAATCGAGAGGAAGTTGGAAAAAAATTAGTAGAAAAGAAAGAAAAGTATAGGTAGAAAAGTTTCAAATAGTATTAAAGGCAACGGTAATAATACAAATAGAGGTCAGGTTATGGACTTAGTACAACAATAGCTTTATTTGTTTTGGTCTGCTAAATTTGTTATAGTTCATTAAACTTAGACCTTGGAAGCATAAGATGTTTTAACAAACGATGAAATTATTTGGACAGATAATAAGCGATTGTTTGAAGCGGTATAGAGTTCCTTTGTAGTTCTCTCTTCGACTTGGAATCGACTTTTAGTACTTTTACGTGTTTATTACGCGTGTACAATTCAAATCTAAGGTAGATGCTTGTTTATTCTCTTTTACACCTGAATTACTCTAATTTTTAAGCAAGAATTAGGGAATTAGAGAATTCTATTCTTCAAAGATAAGAAATTGGAACTTACGTAGAAGTAAATTTGTTACCTTCTATGGAATTGAAAAAAGATTTACAAATAATTTTTAGTAACGAAATAGTTTCCTTTACAACGTATCTGTATTAAGAATAGTACTAGTTTTCATTTATTAATCGTTAGAATTCCAAGCTCTATCTCATGGCCTAGCTTGCTAGTTCAAGGTCATTAGCCTTGAATCCAATGTAATGTCAAGGCTCCTCATGCACTGAATACTTTCATTAGCTATCTCGTCGGACTCACGAACAAAAAAGAAACCATTAAGACAACCATCCTCGTATTCTACTTTCCAGGTATCACAATATATACATACAATACCTTCGCATCTTTCTCATGTAATATCTTTGCAAATCTCACCGCTAAACCGCTAAAATCCACCATCTTTTAAGTTCCCTGTGTCTTCACGACCCCAAGTGAAAATCGTTTTTGTGACCGGTCTGTAGGAGCTCGGGCACGTTCTGGTCTTGTTCAGTATAGAGATAATTCATCATCTGGTTGGAGAGCAAGTTCAAGGAGACCTATAACGGGTTCGCCTAGCTCAAGGGAGAAAGAGAAAGACAGAGACACAGAGTTAAAGAAGGAAAAAATGAATTATAAAAAGAGAAAGAATAATATCAAGATGATTGGATTTCTATGGGGTAAAGAGAGAGTCTCGCGTGAGCTCGATATACCGCGAACGTAAAACGCTCTGGCGCATATCTTTCGCGGACGATCTCATTGTTTCATGAGGTAAGGACACGGAAGCACGCGATCTCTGGCTAATAATACTTACCGTCGGCCTAAACTCGGCTAAAGGGTGTCAGACTCGGGGCGATCAGGTAGCCGGCCAGCCAAGTCCTGTCTTTATTTTCTTCTCCCTCTCTTTATTCTTTCTACATTCGTCTTTTCCAGTCCGTTACACATCGTTCTTTTGTCTCCTGTTTCATTTTAACGCATTTCTTTCGAAGTATGAAATGCCCTTGGAGGAAGGAAAATATTTCCTTTGACTGATTACTTCAGCAAGTTGAATTAAAAAAAGGATTAGAGTGGCAACAATTTGATACGGCAGTAACTTCTTTTTTCTTTCTAACTTCGATGTATCGTACTTACTGATCGAATTCTTGTAATCGTGATTGCCTGTACAACTTAACTTGAATTAACATACACAATTTATTAAATAACTGTACATTTAGGGGAAAAAAAAAAAGAAAAAATGTCAAGCATGTCCTAAGGTCTGAGAAGTTCGATTCTCTTTACGAGTACAGCCCCTGGCCATGTTCAATAATTTATAGTTTACATTTGACTTTACCATAAATGATTTAATCGTGATAATAAAACCACGCTATTCGATATGAAACCATAGAATCGCGATCACGATGCTTGCCTCTTAAATGGCCAACGTATTATGCGTCTCACGTTTGCTATACGTGTCGTACGTGTACTAGACAGAGAAAGGGAAGAGAAGGCTCGCAAAATGTCTTCTCTCTGGTGCGTGCACCTGCACAGATCGGCCGATGGATCGCTAGACTCGAGCCATAGATGTATGTACCGTGAAAAAGCGACGCGAGAATCGTTCTTCCTTTTGCAGTCTCAACGACCGAGTTGGCCAGATGGAATCATCGATCGATTTTTTTTTTTTTTTTTTTTTTTGTAGAAAGATAGGTTTCCGCGAATCGAACCAGGTTTAATTTCATCGATGAGAGGATCTCTTTTAGATAGTCTTTTTTTTCGAGCAATCTTGAAAAGGAAGGGTACAGGATACGATACTGTTTTCTTTCTTTCTCTGTCGATACATTCTTGTCAGCGATTGTAGATCTGTACGCTTTTGTACGTGATCTAAATATTCAAAACAGAAAATTGGAGAAGTTATATGTATTAGTTAGTTACACCTATGAATTTAGATTTATCTATCTAGTTATATTAGCATGGACTGGGTATAAGTAAGTTTTTTATTTATTGAAAATTAATATTTCAGGTATTATTAATTCGTAAAAAGAAACTTCTTTGAGCTAATTAATAATAAATAAACCGATTATTATATGATCAAATTTCAAACCTCTTTTTCAAAGAGTTGTATATTTTAAAATACGGATTTATAATATTTTGTCATTCTCTTTAAAACAAAAGTTGAATTTTGCTAATAACTAGCCTCCATTTCACATTTTTCTCAAATTTTCTCTTAAAAGTTAATCGTCCATTATGCGTAACACTCGTCCACTCTCGATATCGTCAAATTTCATTTCACTCAGGATCATTATAAAATTAGCATAGAACACGTCACACGAACATACGAAAGGTTGTTGTTGATTGCTCGTACCTGAATGGAAAACGTGGAAATTGACAACTAACGAATATCAAAGAGATTTCGTAACGAAAGGTGGATTCTAATGCGAGAAATTCATAAACTTTCGTCAAATGTAACTCGGTTGCATATTTGAAGTGTAATTCGCTGATCAAACACAAGGAAAGATCCATGTCCTGGTGCCGCGTATGTAGGTCAGCTTGACGATATTGATGACGAACCATTAACTGGCCATCTGCTTCGGAAGATGTTAAATAAAACCGGATTTTGTCGCGTTTTCTATGCCGATAAATTGCTTCCTTGTGATCTACCTAGATAAACAAAGAAGTTCGTCGTTTAACTTTTAATAGCCTAAATTTGTCTCGTTTACATTCTTATTATTAATCTGATCTTTTTTTTTTTTGTTGAATTAAAAATGCATACTTAGCGTATAAGTTATACAACACTTCTCCCTCTCTATGAACTATAATTGTATCTGCTACTTTATTTAATTTTCATTGGTCATATCTTCTATTCCCGAGTATTTTATTCTAGGAGTGCCAACCAATGATCCACTAATTCTCAACAGTATCCTTTTGACGACAATTAATTTGTTACGGTGTTTTATGGAAGTACTAGAGCTGGGTATGACGTTCTGCAACGTATATTGGTGCATCTTGTACTATGTAACGAATCTTTGCATTATTAACTTATACTATAATAATTTATAATATAGTAACTTATAGTAGAAACTTATACGCCTCTGTATTGAAATTTAATTTAACAAGATACGTGTTATTGATTAAACGTGAAGATATAGCCAGATTACGGACAGATATTGCAAGCTTATTTAGCTTATTCAGCTTTCCGTATTTTATTTCCATAAAATGTTGAAAGTAATTTGTGTTACAAAGGGCTTTGATCTTCTGTAATTATGTTCTAAGGGATTTTAATAAGGCTTACCTACATTGAGCAGCAAAGAGAAAAATGCTGACTTTTTCTTAAATAATTTCACTCTTAAAGGATGCTATTCTTATACGCTAATTAATATCTTTAAAGAAAACTAATTATAAAGTTTTCCAATAATCGAAACAAGGGGTATTTACAAACTATAATATATCTAATTAGATTAGTATCTTACGCCTTACGTGTCTTCTATCTCTGTGTCATTATATTCTACTATTGCATCATTCTATTGCCATCTATCAATTTATATATAGAAATTATTAGTTCTTATTTCTTCCACCAGATCAAAGATGCTGCCCACAACAATAATTCTTTTCTGATGAGCAGAAAAGAATCCAGTTATAGAGGATTAATTTATTGCCACCATAACCCGGATCACCTGACCAAAGAAAGGAGATGATATGATGGTTTAGATTTGAAGTACGATATTTTATTTCTTTAAATCTTCTTCGTGACTCTCCAATGGCCGGCTAAATTACAATAATTCAAATATGATGAATCTCAGCGACTATTTCTGCAACAACAATTACTATATTTAAACGATCCAATCTAGACCTAGGGCAATATATGTGGTGTATTATGCTATACTATTACAAATTATGTAAAACCCGGACGGCAGTAAGTGTGTTAAATTTATCAAATTTCTAAATTTCCATTTTACAAACTTAAAAATCAATAGATATTATGCCGCTTTCCATCGAGTAATTTCGTCCATAAATCATAGGTTTCCTGTAATACATGATTTAAAGGCTATAAATTTCTCGAATACGAACCGCAGAATGGATCTTTCGAGACGTTAACCAATACGAATAGTTATAGCTAGTGACGCGCAGAAGTTCGATCTACCGGGTGAAAATCCGGGAAGAACGCGTCTTAACGACACAAAATAATACTTTCCGCTTAATCGTCGGGGTACGTGCGCATAACGCGCGCGCAGCGTGTGTTACGTATTTGTGGTATGCGAGCAATCATTCTATTCCGACCAGACTGAGTTCTGCGTCGGGTCTTGAATTATTACGTTAACGCGAGTGTAGCCAGAGCTTAAATGCTGCGCCGGCGTAATAACCGGCGACACGTGCATGAATCGGAACGTTTCTGAGTTGAAATTCCTGTTTCGGTCGTTGTAGGTAATTGCATTTTAGAATAATAGGGATACGCCAGAGATCGTTGTTGTTGATACATTTGAAAAGCGCGCCACTGTAATTGACTCGTGGCATGGTAAGATATACATAATACGTTGTGAACGAAGTATGTATCGATACGAAATATAAAAAAGGTTAGGTCAGCGATTTTCAACCTTTCTCATCTCGCGGCACGCATAAACTAATTACTACAATTCTGCGGCACACCAAAAATACATTTGGTGCAAGACAGGGCGTTCACATCGGACGGCTATTGTTTTGGCTATTGCAATTCTTTCATTTGGCGACTAAAAGGAAAAGTGGTCAATGTCCCTGACTAAGTAGTTAGGTACACTGGTTGGAAATCGCTGGACTAGGTTATTCTAGGGGAAGAGCTGCATAATTTTGGTATTCTTTGTACCAATTTTGTTCTTGTTAATACGTTTTTCATTTGGCAAATTAACGAGATTTAATGAAAGCATTATTACAAATGTCTCGAGCAGAACTATTAATCTTCTTCCCTATTGTAAATGAGTGTTATTTATGAAATGAAATGCTACAAAATAATTGCGAAGAAGTACATGATAAAATATTAACAAAATCAATTAAAGCTATTATATAAATCTCAACTTATGCTTTACCAACGTTTAACACCATCTTCCATTTAAAGTACCATTAACTTAATTACTGTACGATCGTCAATATTAATGTCATTTTTATGACTCAGTCGTTCGACTACAGTGTAGATAGGGATAATTAAAATTAACTGTTGTATTCGTTCGAGGTAGTTGCGAAATATTACTTCAATAACTGTATCGGTACTAACTGTGAAATTTCTAACGTTCTGCGTGCAGGCAGCTTCAACTGCTTATGCGACGTTGCCTCGATTCAACCTCCTGGGGTTTTCCCATAATCTGTGATCGTTAGACTGTGAATATTTGTACATTTGTGGGAAATATCAAGATGTAAAAATGTATAGAATGTACGTAATATGACAAATTACATAAAATATGTAAAATAAATCGCTCATTATTATATTTAGCAGGTGGACCAAATATCTACATAAATTTCACTTATTTAGGCTACGTCCTAGCCTAAAATATGAAATTGAACAAAAATTCGCAGTTTAACGATCGTTTATTTCCAATGAAACGAAAGCATCAAATTTTCGAAATTTCACGTGCAGATCAATGCAATAGAGAGATTCGCAGTGACTCGTGTTTTTCCCCGTTACTGCCACGCGTTTTTATCGTACGAAATCTCTGTTCGTTCCCGACGTGCGCTTGTTATTTTTATGATCGAAGTTAACGGGCAATAAATAACCTCGTTACGCTTCCGTCGCGTACGAGAGTTGATTTTAACGCAAGAATAAGCTACGTCGTAGTCAAATTTTGTTCCACGAAACCTGTTGATCTGGGAATCCATCCAAAATGTCGAAGGACGTGAGACGACGGCGCGCATTCATTGATTTTTTTATGACATTGTCTGATGACAAAATAGTTTGAGAGATACGTTTCAACAATAGCCATTGACGATCATTGTACGAAAATAGGCTACATAGTCTAAAGTTATCGTGCAATGTTATTTGGTAAAATTATTTTGAATGAAATTTTTATTAGAAAATGACGTTAGAATTATAGTTTTAGAAACTCGATAAATTATATCAATATCCACCTATTTAAAGATAATCTCGGTCAAGTAAATTTGATAAATTCTTAATACTGAGTTTGATGGAGTTCTAGTTACGAGACTGTCTAATTGATAATTTGAAATGTTTGTATCATTTGTATAATAACCGATAGAGAACTATGTTTATACAACTTTTCGTTAAATTTGTTTACGAAAGATTGCAATTTTGTTTTCTAAACACCGATGGAATATTCTATCAGAATTATTCGACTCGATGTGAAAAAATGAAAAATAAGATCCTCGCCATGCAATTTTATATTCTATCGTTTTCCATATTACAGCGAATACTTTTTACACTGTTCTAGTCCGAACCACTTTCAGAAACATCAAGAGATACATATAAAGCGATACTGTTTTGAATTAACGCTCGAATACGTTTATACACGATGATTTACACGAGAAATTAATGTCGTTCTCGTAACTCGACCTACTCGTAAACACAGCCGTAAATTCATGCAAGTTTTTCCGTTAACAATAACGATATACGATCGGACGGTCCTATGTAGAAGCGGACGGTAATTAACGATTTCCACGATTTGCCGGTTCTACCCCGCTAAATTTCGCATAGTTTCCACGTAGTCGGAGCGCCATTAAGGCGTCTGGAAGGAAACGTTAGCAGTCGAGTAATTAATTTCGTATTAGTCATCGGAGTCAGTGAACTTGGTATCTCGCCGGCCGACAACGGCTGCTTTTTCGTTTCGAACAAACGGCTGCCTCCGCTCTGTCGGGTGTTTTCTTCCGCGCCTCCTAACGAATTGCCAATCGAGACAACGTTCAGTATCAATTTTCATTCGTATAAAATTCACGCCAAGTAGCTTCGTGACCAATTTGAGGAGGATTTTATACTCTGAGAATTATAATACCGTAAAGTGTGATACTGAAATCTTATTATGTTTATCGATGCTATCCTGATACGATATTTCTAAAATTAAATTTTCCAGTTGGAAATGTTACTATATTTCAGACATTGAACTTATTAAATTGTAGCTGATAGTTTTGTAGCATTTTACGAATTCTCTTCTACTCTTCTTGTTACGTATGTCCTTATACATTATAAGATTCGTACGTTGAAAAACTTATTGTTTTTAAATCCTTGTATCAAATATGCCTCAGATTTGAATATTTAAAATGATTAAAACGTGTACCTCCAAACACGTATATCTCATTTTCTACAATTTATTTATTACAAATTATTATTTTTCATTCAACGTCATCTTCTATGAGTTACTTGCTGAGAGAGAGAAAATGGAGAAAATATGACTCATATACAGTGGTGCCTACAAAAAGGGGTGCATCGTTTAAGTTTAAGCCACTCGAGACTATTTTACATATTACAAAACGATTCACAGCAGCTGGTTCATTTTTATGCTCTGAGGACCCTGTTTGCAAACCACTCGTTTTTTTTTTTTTTACTTTAATCAACTTTGATCTGAAACCAACGGCAGTTTTCAGTTTCATGCGCTTTATTCCAACGTTTACATACTCTTATACATTGATATTAACTTTTTTCGTAAGATGCACACACTGCGTAGATACGTAGTAATAAGATGTACGTGGCATAACATTGGATTTTATCGGATTAAAAGTTAAACGAAAGTGTTGATTCCTACGATTCTATACGAGAACTTCCATATACCTAATCTGAAAAAAGTAGAACATAAACTTAAAAGGAAGATTGTTTATGATTTATGAATAAAATATATTAATTAAAGATTCTTCGTAGAGATATTTAACGGATCGATATATAATTCCAATATGGAAGAATATTCTTTTGCCTGTATCAGTCGGTGATAGTTTCGTTAAAAAACGAAAGTCGATTTACATAAGATTGAATTCGCTACTGGAATTCGATTAGTTGAGGATATTTTCTTCTTCTTTTTACTTAGAGCCGATAAAAATCAATTAGTGTGAAGCAGGCATCGTGCGTGAATGATCTTTTCGTAGACAGAAAAAGAATGAACGGTCGGCGAGGAAGTCACGATTGGCGTTCACCAGGTTTTGCCGCGCGTTTACCGACTGTGTAATTTCAAATAAACCACCACGTCTGTCGTAACTTTCACTACGTACTGCTCATGGCTCATAACGCCCTTATCAGATTGACTTTCTGTTCCGCGAATCGCCGGATCGATAAGAAAAACACGGACGAAAATAGTCGTAAACAACCGATCGTTACTAAGATATTTTATTTCTGTTATTCTCTCTTCTCTTTCTATTGGAACCTTAGAGTATCGCAATTTTCTTGTATCAAGGTTTAGAGGTAAATTACAGAGTTTAATATTTCTATTAAAACTCTTTTACTGTAATCACATCTGATCAATGTACTTATGTGCGAAGGGATTAGACAAATTAGTGCTTCATGAATGGCTTGTAGATTGTTGAGATTGTTCAACAGTAATTAGTAGATTGATGGATGTTTATACATTTATGGAAAACTGAAAGATATGGAAATACACGCAATACACGTATTATGTGCGTAGAAATACATACAATATCTGAAATATAATAAATGTAGCAAAGCTTGAAAAAATTTAAATTTGCATAAGCATCCACGATCTAATGATTTTGCTAAAAACAGTTGTTTCTAACAAGATGTTAAACGAGCAAGAAACACATGTAATAGCGCATTTAACACATCAATGTTTTTCTTTAAATACGTATCTTATGTAGTATATTAGAGCTTTTTGTCTCATTTTTTGAGCAATACAACTGTAGCGTTTTTGTACATAAAGCTTACATTTTACTAATCTCGCTTTCTCTTTTATGTTTCAGGTAAGTTTTTGACCGTACGATCGAAGACAACACGTACTTATTTACCCGATTACATTAGGTACGCCTGTATCTTTACTTAAATCCTCTGTCATATTTAAATTTCCACACGATTAAGCGATTATCGTGTTAATACCATCGAAATCACTTTAGAATTTCGAAGGCGTCATAAGAAATTACCTGGAGCGTTTGAAAAAGTTTGTAAAACGTTTATGCAGAAAAATTTCTACGCGATAACGTTGTTCTCGTGCAACAAAGTATTCAAATAACGTTGGCCGGCCGGTCACGATACGTGACTTCATCAGCGAATGTCGAGGAGAAAATATTTTCAACGAAGAGTGTTATTAAAAAGTACGTTCTCTCTATGCAGACGAACTGCGATATAACACGCATACTTTTCCCTTGATGTGAAAAACTTGAACGTGCCTCCCGATGTTGACTGCGATAGACTCATTTACAGATTTTTATCGTATCAAAAGCTTCCTAATTTCGTCAGTCGGATGAAACAGTTTCGTCGAATTTCAATCAAATTTTTGTTAGAAATCGAATCTTTCCGATCTTCTCGCAAATTAGCCTCGTGTATTTTGTACTTGAAACACAGACAGAGAAAGAGCACGGTCAATCGGAAGGTAAACGTGTTGGTATTGTACACTCGCTTGCCTCGAGGTCGACCTTGCTGGTACAACGATCTGAAAGTAATTAATTGTGTTCTTCGGCGTGAAATCCTACTTTGTATTCCGTGGCTCGCTTGGTATCGTTGAAATTGTCCTCGATTAGCGAGTCTACGAACGTTTCCAAAAACATATGGCTGGGCAGGATATGCAGGTTTCTATAGTCTGCTCTCGATCTCTTCCCTAAAATTCAATATCGATTTGACTAATTTTCTCCTATTATCTCCTATTATTGTCGATTTGAAGCTATTGGGATTTTATATCCTGCAACTTTTAGGATCTAAAAGAAAAGTCCAATTATCGATAATAGATGTGAGACAGAGAGCTACTCAAACGTAAAATAACCTAAAGAGTAGAACACGAAGTCATATGCGTATGTGTGTGTCGTATGTCTCTCGGTGAAATACGAAAGGAACAGCAGAGCATGTCACAGCGTGTTGCGTGAGTGCGTAGTGTACGTAGTGTACGTATTTTCTCAAGGTGAAGAAACGGAATGTCCGGTATGCGCTGGCAAAGAGGAACTCTTTCGCAGAGGGATGAGCGAGCCTGACGACTGGTTCCCTCTTACCTGCTCCCCTCTGCCTTTTCTTTTCCCGTCCTCTCTTGACCATTAAGGCCGTACGCGCATGCGCATGCGCATCCACGCGCATCCGTCGATGTTTAGCGATGGGACTGATACGATTTGTTCTTGGGAACTATAAGTGACGAAAGTTTACCAATTTTTTTACATGTTGTTTCTGATCTTACCATATATGGACGTTTATCGACATATGGATTGTTAATATAGGATTTTTAATCAGTTGATTCTATTATTATTTTATTTTATTATTATGTTATTTTTCTGCTAAATTCATCTTCATGCTAGAAACTGTAGTATTTGTATATAGTCGGAAACAAAAACTAGTCGACAGGTAAAGGGTATAAATGGATATCAATGAAGTTTAACCGAATTAATACTAGTGTTATATCCTTAAATTTTCTTGATATATATCTTTATAGCACATAGATTATTTAGTAAATAATTAGAATCAATATTTGAATTTTTGTGTGTACAGGCCATATTTAACGGAACTTCGTTACTATCTATTTCTACCACATCCACTTATTTTTGTCGTCGACTGTGTATGAAATGCAAGTATGCAAAATAATAGCAAATGCTAATTTCAGATAAATAAGTAATATGTTAAATAGCATTTACTAAAATAATCGGAATTTTTAATATTAGTAATGCACACGAGGATATTGATCCCATCGCTAGATACATGCACGCCAGCGCTGCGTGAAACAGTCAGTGACGTATCAGGCGAGACAGCAATGGAAGATATCGAGCACTTTTGAAAGTTTCATTTTTTCCTACTTCAAATGTAAAAGTATGTTTAATCTTCCTAGCATATAGTATACAATAACCTCTTTCACGTGAAAGTCATAATACCTACAATAATTTCAATTGTTTTAATGTTTCCCAAATGTATTATAATAATACACAAGTGTTGGAGTTTATTATTCTAAATATACAAATTGCCACTTTGAAACTGCCACTTATAAGCGAGTAAACTGTTCAACGCTACGCTGTTGCAGCTCTATCGGGCAACTAGTTGAGCGTGCCGCGGAGTGTAAAGTTGATATAGGAAAAATGAATTTCTAGATGGAGTTAACGGCGTGTTTGAAACCGAGAAGCGGACACTCCGCTACTGCGTGAGAGTAGTTCGAGTATCTACCTGTACGGTCTATATCTGTTACCATGTTCACTGACTGCATGCATCTTGGCCGTGAAGCAGTAAACGGGATTAAAGCGAGTTGCAGTCCTAACGCACGGTAAACTTTATCGGCTCGCTTCATCTACTCGCTTCTATGACTCTCTTTTATGGCAAATTAGTTGCCGCATGTTGGCCACGGAATTCAATTAAACTCGTGCACGTTGATCGTTACGCGTTAAAACAACCTTCAAAGTGTTTTATCAAAGAAACTGGCAATTCTCTGATGACTTTCGATTGAAAATTTCAAATTTGCCGTGGTAGAATTTCATTAGAAAGTGATATGATGTCACTAAAAAAAAAAAAAAAAAAAAAAAAAAAAAAAAAAAAAAAAAAAAAATGGTAAAAGCTATAGGAATTTTTCTTATTTTATTTGTAATTACCATAGTAATACTATCTATGTATAAATCCTTTTTAGATTTTTATTTGGAGGGTTCAAACAGAGTAGGAAGCATAGAAAATAACAAAATCATCATTTGATCTTTACGAGTGCCACTTATGGAAAAGTAAAAAGATAGCGATTGAGTGATGATTTTTACCATACGCGTGGGTGCTCCCGAGAGAAAATATCTCTTGGGTGTACTGTCCACAATCTACGCTAACGAATCTTTAATGGGCCCTTTCTGGTCTCGGTAAAAAGGAAAAATTTTATCGTATTTGTAACGTGAATCCGCTTGCTAATAGAGCGTAACATTCATGCGAGATGTTGCTACTGACGCTGTTTGCTCTGGCATGGTATGTGGGACATCCTGATTCCTCTCAGGACCTGCTGTGGGATGTATTAACATAAAAGAAAGTTCGGTCCATGTCATATCCTGCGAAGCTGTTCTATCTTTAACTCGCTTCGCACTGTAATTTTTTTTTTTAACAACAGTATGCCCTGTCTGTCATTTCGAAAATTTGACACAATATTGGTATTTAATATTCTAAGTTTAAAAAATTAAAAATTTGGAAATTTATTTTCTTGGGAACTTCAATAATTTGGTATAAATGAAGTGATAGTCTTAGTTATTAGAATACTGGAAAATATTGTTAAAAGTATGAGATTATACTTAAGTAGTGGCTGTATGGGTAGAAATTTTGAAGACAAAATAAAGGTACCGGAAGTTGTGAGATAGTAATGTTAAATATATCTGTCCAAGGAAACGAGATATTGCTTGAAACAAATCACCAATTAGGGAGCTAACTGTGCTAGATCTTCCAAATGACACGGTGTTATTAGACATTATCGACGTAATGTAAGAAACACATTGGCATTTCCTAAGTAGTCAGGATTATCTTACAAAGTATCTCGTGTTACATTTATTTTCGTATAAAATTAACGTCTAAAAAATTAGCTTGTCCAGTCTGAACCAAGCAAGAATCATTATCAATGTAACAGAAACGATTCGTTCTTGTACGATAAGAAGTTTACAAATTTTACCAGAAGTTAAAAATAATGAAAGAATTTTAGTACAATCATAATTGTATATTGGTAGATAAGTTAATTTTTCATACTTTTAGTATCCATTCTCAATGTATCAACTATCAACGTTGTTTTACTCTTTTATAAACTTCCAAACGTGACAAATACGTGTAACTGTTCATTGTAGCACGAGATCCCGCGTTTCTTCATAAATCTATCACTTGATTACATCAACTTAGGTTGTATTTTAAAACATTGCTGACGCTTTGAGAGAAAGCAGAGAGATATTGCACAAACGTCGAGATTTCCAAAAATATCAAATTCTAGGTATTACAAGTTAGGAAGTAGAGTTATCATATTGAGTATTTAAATTTCTTTGAGTAAATGTAATAGCACAAACTTAATTATCTTAAGACAAAACAAATCAATCCATACAAATTATTTATTATCTACGTATTCAATTTCTGTTTATATAAGATTCTATCTGTAGAAAGGTCTTCTGTGTTTAAAAAGATGATTTTTTTTAAAGTTATATTTTTTTTACTGTATTATAAGCATATATTCTATCTTTTATTGCATCTTTCTTAACGTAATACATTTTTTATATTTACTTGTATAATCTCTTTTTAAAATGTTTTTATGAATTGAAATTGATTTTAAGAATTGAAAAAGCGTTATCAAAACAGATTAATGAAAAAAATAAGGTGAAAGACTGTTTTAGAAAGTGATTACGAGACTTGAGAGTTTCACATATGTATACTGGGCGCTCGATAAGAATTCCCCACCACTATCATTTATCAGTGACCTCGCACAGTCACGCCTCTCTGATAAGAAGAAAGAATCGCCAATTCCCGTATACATATACATATATACTTACCTCCTCCCTTTATTTCTGCTTTGTGCATCGACAATCGCGTCTGCTGTTATTGATTTTAAGAAATCCTATTCTCCTTTATAATCTGTTACATACAAATATTTTTATTTATGAATAGAAGTAAAAGATTATAAATATATTTAAAGGCTATTAACTTTTAAATCATTTGTTCTGTAATTATTTTATCTTTTGTAATGACACATTCTTCATAAGTATATATTTCGAATTTTCTCTTCATTGTAATTTATTTTAAATAATCTTCCTTTCAAATACCAAAGAATTAATGAATAGATTGTCACATAAGCAAATCAGAGAAAAAGTCAAAGGTTAAATCAATAATTTTAATTTATACGTGAATGCAAATTACATCTCTGCAGACAATTCTTTATTTCAATGCTGTTCCCTTCCTTTTTGCTATTTCGTTTTGAAAGCGGAACGAGTCTATGGTAAAGATAGCTTTACGCGAGCGTTTTCAAACGACGATGATGCGCGAAGTGAATGGTAATGAAAAGTCGTTCGTTGAAAAATCGTTATTTTCACAAAGTTGAAGAAAGCACCGACGTTCAAGGTGCTCTCCACGTACGCAAAATTCGCTATAATCCCCTCGTAATCTGTCATTTCCCTTGATCAATTCAAGCTATAAACTTGATGTTTGCCATAAATTATCTACGTATATTTGCCCTCCTATTTGCTGATGAATCATTAAGAAGGATCATAAAAACTTTGACAAAGACAATTTCGCTATTTTGGGATGGAATAACGTGATTAATTAAATTGAATTTTTATTTTGTAGCAATAAATACGCGAATAATATTAATATCAGAAGCTCGTAACTAATATTAAGTAAATATAACGAGTACAATAATAGATGAATAATATTTATGAGTTATCATCGGTTAACTGAGGCTAAATAAATGGCATTAATTATTTTGACCCTTCAAAATTAAATAGACTTTGAAATGTGTGTAAAGTCGCTCTAAAGTTTGATGATCATTATATTATTCAGAGTCAAGGCAAGTTTTTAATAAATTGTATGAATATCAAGACGATTATTCGGATCTTGAACATAATTATCCGGCTGAGTACTCCCGTGATCTCGTTAAGGTTTGCAGTTAAGTGCAACGTTTATCTCCTCGTTGCTAATCACGAAAAGTTTGCGAACTTATGCCAATGATAATGTCATTGAGATTCATCGAGGAAGAAAATGTAGTCGCCTTATAACACACTGGATCTTTTACCATCTTCTTTTCTCCTTAACTCACTAGACTCTTTAACGGGTTTTAACGACTACTTGTAGAAATGAGAATGCAAGTTGTAAATTATTCGAGGTGACACGAATACCAGTGCTTCCACCGACTGCTTTCATACTTTAAGTTTCCCAATGGTTTCTTCTCTTCAAAATTTGTTTTGGAACTGCTAATAGTAAAAATTGCAATGGATTATTGCCAGATTCTTGAAAATATATATTATAGTATAGTAATATTAGATTATGTATAATTATATCAGTAATAATATTCAGATTCCACTTAAACTTCAAAATAATGTTGTAAGAAATTTGTACATTCAACAAGGATTCATTCGATGATAGAAAATATGATTAAAATGATATACCTTGTAATGTATCCGTTAAAGAAATTGTATGAATCTAATACAACAATTATGCGATTAATATATAGGTCCCATTTAAACTTCAAAATAAAATTGTGACTTCAACGAGCACTTACTCGATGATCTAATAAAATAATAAAAAAGCATACATCACGCGGAGTATCAATCAAAGAAGCTAATGCGATTATTTATATACCAATTTTAAAGCCAGTACATGTAACATACTTCTTTTAACTATACGTATTAGCAATTAACATCAATGAAGATTCCTAACGATGAATGAAAAAGGCGCGTGCAAGGCTCCAAGGATGGGTGTGTGGAGGCGTTTGTGATCATCGTGACAATGGAGGACCGGCATCGCGGTGCTTTAACGGAACGGAACGATAACGAGACAGACGATTTGCCCGTAGATGCCGCCGGTTCAATTGAACGGCATGCAGACAACGTGGCCGTTGGTCACTGCGAAATAGAGAACGACGTGTGAAATGGGTATCGTGATGTACCGACCGGATGCCACTTCCTGCTTATCACGTCTGCGCATCATTGTAACGTGTACCGTACCTAGCGATGGGAATAAGACGATTCGAAGCCTCTCGAGACTGAGACTCTCACCCTCCATGATTTCCACTTGTCCATTGCGAGACTTTACAATTTTCTTAATGCCGCCAGTTCTTGAGACGTATAACAGTTTTTACAACTGCAATGGCCTTGTATAATCTGATGATTTTATTAGAAAAGAAGCGTGTAGGATTTTATTAAAGAAGTATTTCGGAAGAACTGGCAGAAATATAGAAGTAAGCTTATCGAATAGGCTAAGAAAAGTAAACATAACCTCATTGCTTAGCAATATGTCTGCAAAGTTTTAGAGGTTACACGTGTATATGGTAACTTTCGAACATCATTTTACAAATGTTTGTTTACTATAATGCATAATTCTTTATAAGAGACAAATTCGACGAATCTGACAAGATCAACAAGTTGGAAATGTTTTATCTCAGAAATTGTGACGAAAAGTCAATATAATCTGCCAAATTTGAGGTTTCATATGGTAACTAACGAGCTTTTGAAGATATTATACGAGCCTTTATTGCATAATTATTTATAAGAGACAAATTTGTTGAATTTGACAAAATCAACGAGGAAGAAGCGCTTTAATTCAGTCTGGATCTATATAAAGCAAATATGTGTGTTTTTCCCATTTCCATCAGTCTTATCCACTTGATATCACATGGAGAAAAAAAAAACATTAAAGTTGGTGGATAATGTAGGAAGTAGCAGAGTCGATGCGCAAGCGTATCGATAAGCAGTTCCCGATAGATCTGATCCATTAACGCTTTCTTCTTCTTACCAGATGTAGATAACGTTTCATGTATATCTGGGAAAGATATGAATAACAAGGGTTTAAAAACAAATCGTCCACACAGAAACGTGAAACAGAACTTTCCTGTGTTCGCTAATAAGGTAGAGAGGAAGACGGAAGGAAAGAGATCGGTAAGTAGTACAGGAAGCAACAAGATTCGAGTTTTGTGATAAGTGATTTAAAGTCGTGATTTTCAGCTCTGGTGTCACTTGCCAACCGTGTGCTACTCTCTCTTTCTCTTTCTCTCTCTCTCTCTCTCTCTCTCCTTCTATTCCCTTCCATACCTGGTTGGCTTTCGTCTCGTTCTCCAACAAACGGTAAACCGTGTTATCACAACTATGCCAAAAATGCAAATCAACGAGTGAGGCCTTTCTAAAGAGGTTGGAATGTAACGCGCTCGAAAGTCCTGGAAAGGCCTGTCCTGCGATTGCGACAGATGCAATGGCGGCCACACCACCACGAGGAAAGTCCTTCGTGATCGCAACTGTAATTCATTTTTTATGTTGTCAGAGAATCAACCATCCATAGAAAATATATCAACGATAGCAAGTTTTTGATTATTTTGATGAGAAAATTATCCACCCCATGAGATGACGCCGCAAATGATCCTGCGAGTGTTGATCAATGAAGGAAACACGTCCCTTCTTTTTCATTTACTTAACTACACTACTTTCTCATTTTATACCTAGTTACACTACTTCTTTTCGATTTTGTTTCCTTTAACACTTATGTGGACTATTATCATTGGGCCATTGAAGATCATAATAATTTAGAGTTAGATTGTTTAGTTTTTAATTTAATTTAATTTTATTATTAACCTATATCACGGGAATATAGAGTACAAAATAACATTAAATAATAACCTAAGGTTTTATTAATCTTAGATAAATTATTATAGTTATCTACATATAACCCAATGATACTATTTGAGAGTTAAAAATTAAATCATATCTTTATGCGATAAAAATGGAAAGTGTCATGAAAATTGACCAGCTATTATGGTACATGTTATCTACTGGGCCCTCTCGTACACAATTGAACTAATATTTTTGGTAAAATTTTGCAAGTTACAAGATATACGTACGTTATTACTATATATAGATTTTTATATCTATAAATTCCTATTCGTATGAATCTAATTAAAAAGATATAATCTAGTCAGAAGATTGTTTTACTTACTAAATATTATAGAGTGCTATACCTTTCCTTGTCAACAATTTCTGTTCCAAAACGTTTACAAATAAAATAGGTACAAAATTTCGCAATGGAAAAATACTGTCAGTTTATTCGCGTTGTGCCGTTAGAAGTTAACATTTTCTAGAGAATCCTTGCGAAGTTTTCATTAATTGCGGTTGGAATTACAAGTAAAATATCATTATCTTATCGTTACATAAGTAATCGTAATGCTGCTTCGAATTTGCGTAAATAAGAAATGAACGAGCCTGTCGAATATGAGAAACGCTTTTACAATTGTTTGTAACGAGACTTCTCTATATTATTAGTATTTGATAGTGCCATTATGTAGAGGTCAAGCGCGATAGATAAAAAGCTGTATTTACAACACATATTCACATATATATGTGTATGAGTTACTTTTTCCTACGTGAATATATCTTAGAAGATAAGTTGATGAAAAACAAAAAAGAATTGATTCGATAAACGTTAAACCCCTCGAACGATATTGTTTGAAGACATACTTTAATATATGCAAAGGAACCTATGTATGTTCCCATATTATTCCTCTATTCTTTTTGAGCTTGAATTATTTTTTATTTATTTAAAAAAATAATTATTTAATAGAAATAGCTATTGTTTACAATAATTGTAGACAAACAATATTCTTTTAATTTGTATACATTTTGATGGAGGCATAGATCAGTAAAACAATTTATTTCAAAATGGAATTAAGCAAAAACTTTATATTTAATGAGCTAGTGTATTACAATAGAAACAGAAATTTTATTAGTTCTACAGATTTTTAATGTGTAATTACGTTCTTTATGTAACAGGGGCGTGATAACGTGTCATTTTTGATAATGAGAAATTCTGTTAACTGATGAATTTTAAATCCATTTGAAAATAAAAAAATGAATTCACTTATGAAGTTCAGTGTTACAGAGTCACAGTGTGATAGTGTCACAGTTTCTTACATATAGGTATAAGTCGTTGTATATAATATGAAACATCTAAGAAATAAAAATTACATTAAAATGACAAATATGATTATTAGAAAATTATTGCTAGTTCGCAACAATGCTCCTGCATTAGTATCATTCAGTTCTTCTACGTCAAAAATGTTAGTGAATTAAAAATAATTATGAAAAATTTACGATCTAAAGTATAGAATTATTGCTTAAAATTTAAGCATTTATAAGAACAAGATATCTTCGCATTTATTCGCACAAAAATGACGAAATGTCATACATCATTAAAAGATATCGAGTATTAAAACGCCGAAAGTTCCTTACTAAAAGTAATGGCTTAGCAGTAAAAATTGTTCAGAGTATTTCACGAGGCGGATAAAATGATTTCACATATTATAGGCCAATGGAGGCAGAGCTTCGAATTCGGTAATTTTTAACTGGCACATCTGGAGGACAATCTTCGAATATCCCTCTCTTTTGCTTCATGCATAATACGTTCCCTACGTTACAATTAAGGCCTATTTGTGAACAAATTTATCTGGCAACAGACCAACCGATTGTGCTTACTGTTGGTACGCGGACTTACAAGAGTCGTTGTAATGTGTTTGCTAAAGACATTAACTGACACGAATTTGCTGTGCAAATGACTCTAATTAGGATGGCGTAGCGTAGCAGCTAAGTGTGTGTCCGTTTGTGTATACGCATGCGTGTGTATCTTCTCCACGCAATACTGCTTACAGGAATAATGCAATGATCTTTACTCTGAAACAGTCGAAGAAAATTAGCGTAGAAGTGGTTATGATGAAAAGAAATGTTGCGGGGAAGCTTTCTGTTCTCACCGCAAATAGTAATTGTTATCGTTACCATACGAATCTCAGGTAGAGCGTAAACTTCTTTTCTTTTCCTTCCTTTCTGTAATGAACTAGCTGTCTATTCTCACTTTGCCACAGTAATATACTCAAGGCGATATTAATCATCCCGAACGATTTATCTCTTGGGTGACTCGCGTTAGTCTCTCTGCCGACGATCACGATTTCGCTGCGTTTTGTCACGTTGGAAAATGTTACAGTTCGCGTGACTCTGCCTTCAATTACGATTGTACGTTCTGTATTCCCGTGCCGCGAGGCTAAATTTAGAGGCCAACTGTGCCTAAAAAGATTTGTGTGTGGTACCGTGACTGTGATTGAATTCTCTGTAACCAGATATATTTTCGTTTCGTCGAGTAATAAAAGAAGATTAATATTGTCATTAATAACATCAGGCGATACCGGTGCTATTGAACTTTTTGAAAACTGATATTCCCACATGGTGACATGACTTAGGAATGTTCTCTTTCTGAAATATTACTCTTCGACAGCCTGTATCAGGATTCTCGTCAAGTTTTTGCAAAACTGTTTTTTCTATGTTAAAAGTGGGAACTGTTTTCGATCCTCCAAAGTCTTGAAAATTATCCTTTAACATTCCAGAGGTTTTTAGTTAATGTACGGAACTGAACACATTACTGGTTGGATGTCTCTGATTCAGAAAAGCTTCTTTATATAATAAAGTCTCTAATATTTGCAGCCATGTTTATTAGGACCTTTTCGCTCGCTTTGATGAATAGTATGTGAAGTTTCTTGATATCAACTTTCTGAAACGCCCTGTATAAAATGTTCAAAATGTTACTTGTTACAACATTTGCTTCTATTTTTTGAACGATACTCATAAAAATATGGATTTGCACATAAATGAAGAGTAAGAGAAAAAAACAAGCAAAGTTCATTTTTCGTGATTTTTCATTCTATAACATATTTTGTTTATAAGAACCGAGACTGCAGAGTTATCAAATCACAATGATTATAATGTTCAAAAATTTCCATAAGATAGGTATAAATTTTATTTTATTATTACTGGAATAATTTTCTCAATAAACGTGATATTCTTTATTTTTCTCTCTTCCCTTTCAAACATGTTCAGTCTACTGACAAATCAATAAACAGAATTGAACGATCAAAATGTACTTGTTTGTTACCTGTTTCAGGGTACGAATGGTCCTAGACCGGCTTACGTGGGTGCTAATAATGGTAATGCCGGTGGCGCCGGGGGCGGCAGCGGTGGTGGAGGTGGAGGCGGCGGCGGCAGCGGCGGCGGCGGCGCTACGGGCGGTGGCGTCGGTGTTGGTCCGANTGGAGGTGGAGGTGGAGGTGGCGGCGGTGGTGGCGGAGGCGGGCATGGATTGAAGGGGAACACCGGCGGCGGACCAAGAGGCGGGAACTCAGTGCAGTATCGTGCGAGCGGTGCAGCGGCTTGGGGCGCAGCGCCGCCCTCTCATGCGGCTGCGGCTGCGGCGGCGGCGGCGGCGGCTGCCTATCCACCGTACACGCGGTATCCAAGCGCAGCGGCTGCAGCTGCGGCGGGCCAGATGCCTGTCGGAGCACAGCAACTACCGCCTACGGCGAATCCTTACGCCACCGCCACCTACGCACAGCACGCGTCGGTAAGTCCTCTCCTTTTATTCCTCATCAGCTAGAGCTTTATACCATTTGGAACTCATGCCGTTTTCCTGTAACGAGCTGTTTTCGATTTGAACATGGACCGATTCTTTAATTCTCTCGATTGACATATGGACAAATAGACTGTTACCTTAAGACTTTAAACATTGTACGTCAAATTGATTGTTGTTTATACGGATACTTTAGTGTGATTTATTAGCTAAAATGTTTAACTTCTTTATACATATGAACTTAAAAAATGATTGATGCTTTTATCTAGAATGCAATGGTGAATTTTAAACTTGAGTTTAACAGATGGAATTCTGAATTGTTTGTGGGTAAGGTTAATCGTTTTATGAAGAGAGGGTGACATTCGTAGTCGGCTTACGTGCAGGTTGATGGTTAGAAAATGGTTGGGCAGTGTTAAATGTCTTACACGTTTCATGTGGTCAACAAGATAACCTATAAAGTATGCGCGGAATGAAAGAGTGTCTTGTGATAATTGTAGATCTTTTAATCATACCTTTTTTTTATGTAAACGATTTAATTTAGGTATCTGTGATATCGTAAAAGAAACACACGCGCAGACAGGAGAAAAGTTAGGGTTTTGCGCAGCGAAAGGGTTAACCCTTTCTTAAACCGGGTGGGGCCATGACAACGCAGCAGACAGTTCTCGTGAAAACGATGTGCAAATTCTTCTCTCATTCGTTCTTTCGATCTTTCATTAAGAATTTTTTCTTCTCTGGACTCACAGTGTGTCTCTTCAATTGATTGTTCAAAATATGTATGTACTTCGCATAGAATGATGCATAGATCTTCGTTTCTTTTTTACTGTGGTACTGGTATTACGTTTTACCGGCATAATTATAAAAGACAGATTGAAAGTAAAAAAAAGGCTTTATTCTCTGACAATATGTAGATAGAGGGCGTGATAAAATAAAAAATTATCACGTGTTGTATCATGATACTTTTAATCTCTTCTCGTACCGGGTGGGGCTAGTATACTTTTATAATTTTTGATTACCACGTTCGATACCTTTTTTCTTCAAGTTCAAATATTAGATGTTTATTTTCTAACAGAATAGTATTTAATTTGAATTATATTTCGTTATTGTGTATTTATTTATTGCTTGCATTTGGTACTTTATATTAAGTTCTGTTGCTTAAAAAATACTAATTGTTAATATAATTAAAAGCTTTTAATGTGTCTAGTCCTATAAAGAATTTTGTTAAGTTTTTTCTAAAACAATAAAATATGTATTTTTTACTATTTTGTTTATATATCTATTGTGTTAATAATGATTTTTAATTGGTTTTAATTGCTTGTTTTAACTGTATTACAGTATGGTGGACAACGGGTGCCCACAGCCTCCTCTCCAGCTAACACTAATAGTAGTTCCAGCAGTGCTACCGGCAGTCGAAGCGGGACAATGAGCACAAGTCTTAGCAATAATGCTATACAAGGACAACAGGCAGAACAGCTATCAAAAACAAATTTGTATATTCGTGGCCTCAATCAAAATACAACTGACAAGGACCTTGTAAACATGTGTTCTCAGTAAGTCGTTCGTGCAATTAGTACTTTCTGTTAATATCTGATTGCTAATATATTATTATTTGAACTGATTGTCAATATAACTTTAACTTTTAGTAGAACTTAACAGACATTGAATTTTATTTATAGTGCGAGAGTGTGTTGTTTCTAATACATTGTGTTTTTGCAGATATGGAACTATTACTTCTACGAAGGCAATTTTGGATAAAAATACGAATAAGTGTAAAGGTAACTTTTCTGTTATATTTTTGTTTTTATCATTTATTTTTTATTAACTATGAATTCAATATTACTACTAACTGGTTTTGCTAATTGATATTGCAATTGTTGTGTTACAGGTTATGGATTTGTAGACTTTGAGTCACCAGTGGCGGCAGAGGGTGCTGTGAAAGCACTGGTCGCCAAGGGCATCCAAGCGCAGATGGCGAAAGTGGGTATCTGGTTGCTCCCTAGACTGCCCAGTGTACGTTGGTTGTGCATGCAAGTACAGTAATACCAGAGTAACAGTAAACTCCTTTTCTTTCTTTTCTTCTTTTTTCTTTTCTTTCTTTCTCTTTTCCTTCTTTTCCTACTCCTTTTATCTTGTTTCTCTTTTTATTTCCTATTTCTACCTTTCTACTTTTTAGTCCATTATCCTATTCTAAAATCCATCTATAGTCATCTTACATTTGATCATTATTACAACCCTTACGCTCTCCCATTGATATATAACTATTAAATGCCATTAATTTGAAAAAGATTTTTATTCCTGTACTGCTATGATAAATATGTATACAGTACAGTACTTTCATGCATTATTTATCATATAATGTTGGATAAAAAAGTACTGAAATTCTGATCACAGTAGATATCATGGTTGTCTTTCAGTGATTGAAGCTTTCCAATGAAATGATTTTTAAAGTTAGTTTCAACAATTTATTTACAATATTTGTTTGCTAATAGCAGTATTTTCCTACAGTTATAATATATAAGTTATTATTATTTATTTTATTAACTATAAAAAATTAATCAAATTGTTATGATAAATAGTAAATGTTAAAATATGTTTTGTATATATGCTGTATATTGTTCTTTTTAATCTTATACTTAAATTTCAGAAAAATTGTTATTAATAAATATTTTATAATTAATAATGAAGTTTTTTAAAATGCTGTTAAATTATTCACTTTTGTTATAATAGCTGAAAGACAAACATGGCATCATCGTCTTGGCATCATTGCTCTGCTCTCAGCCCCTCTAGAAATGCATAGAGTTTGTATCTTGACAAGACTGTTTAGTATCTTATAATCGTTGCGTCTTGTAGAAAGAGTACTTTTAGTATAGAGATGTCAGATTAAAAGAAAGTGACAGGTTTTATGGAAGATATAAAAAAAATTAAAACTATTTAAATTTACTGACAAGTGAGAAGGGATTTAAAATAAATTTATAAACTTTCACATGCTTAAGATTTATCTTTTTTAGAAAAATATTGCTGCTAGAGGGGTGGTATTATGCACAAATTATATTTTCATTGATAAAATTCGAAAAATTTTTGTTTATGATATAGATGTTCGTAAAGATAATATGACTAGTATAACATTATATTATTGTATTATCAGTGAAAATATAGTAGCAGGCAATTATGCATATTTTGAGATAAAAAGAAATACTATAAAGTTTTTCCTATTAGAACCTATCTCACTTGTCTGAAAATCTCTAGTTTTCACCAGTTCTCTGCTATTCTGTCTTATATACCTACCAAACTATCGATGCTTGTTGCTGTACCTCGGCCACAAACTGCTGATACTGCTGTGTCAACACATTTATAATTCGTGTCTGAAGATTGCATTCATTTCAGCACTAAATCAAGCCTCTAGCAAATTATTCTAATGTATTCAGATGTCTGTGTCTGTGTCCTATGTAAAAAAAGAATCGGTAGCTTATTATCATACTAAGAAAAATTCTAAATTTCTTTAGAATACTCTATTAAAATTGCTTTTAAGTGTGGTAGTATACTATACTACATGAATAAAATACGGTATAGTTTATCTTATTCTCTGTGCAATCTGTCAAATGTTATGTGTCTGTCTCTTATTCTAACAATGTGTAAATATTAGAAAAGATCGCTTATATACATTTAGTTTAAAAATTTTTTCACTTTAAATTTTCTTTATTTGATTTTATCTACGTATGCACATTGCCAATAAAAAGTACTGGTTCCTGCCTATATTTATTGCTAAATAAAAGACTAACTTGGAATGTTTCTTCTAATCTGGCCGCGGTAAAAGCACGGGGTGCCATCAGCAGCTGTGATGATGTCAGTCGCATGTGATATGATATAACTAAACAATGTACCCATTATTAAATGTATTCAGGGTACATGGTATTTACTTACCAGTTAGTGATGCTATGCGAAGATCAGGTGCTATCTTAATCCTGGGGTGTTGGTTGACTCTGATTGACACACTTGGCTTGATTAATAAAATTTAACCGGCACACCAAACAAGTATAGAATGTGTATTTGGGAATTTCAAAAAGTCTTTAGCAATAACTTAGTACACTTTAGCTACAGAGAATTGCTAAAGTTTTTAGTGATTTACTGATTATGTATCGTGGATAGAAATATGTATAAATTATTTTTAAAATCCTTTATACGCATTCACACTTGATCAATTAAATCATTTTATTGAGATATAAAGTCATTAAATTATATTATGGTTTTATCATACATATATGTATATGTGTTTATATGCATACATATATGTGTATATGTATATTATATTTTTGAAAAGAAATATATATATACATATATAGATGCCATAAGCTTAGCTTATATCATAATGTTTTCATTATTTATTTTTTTGTTTTAATGCATTCGCAAGATTGAAGTAAATTGTCGTAAAGTATAAGTATATTCAAGTAACTGTAGAGTTGATTGATTTTTGAGAGAAATGGTGGATCTCAAAATATGCTTGAGGGTGCATAAATATCAAATTCAAATTCGAGTTAAGTTTAGTGTACATATATCTTTTTGCTTTTTGTTCTCTACATATGAGAATCGTAAGCAAGGAAAACTTGAGCATGAACACATGTATATGTATGTGTATATATTTTGGAAACATATATTTTAATAACATTGCAAGATAATTTGACTCACTTTGATTTCTATCTTATAATATAACTGTATATATGTGAACATGCCTGTGCTTCTTTATTATGCTTGTATCCAACAGTGTGTCATATGTGACTGAAATTTTATTAATGCTTTGAATGGTTATCCTCAGTATTGTTTATTATAAACAATTAGTTAGCTTGCATTACTTGTGGTACTGGTTATTTATCATATAAGAATATATGATTCCTAAAATACAAATTTATAAAAAGTAGTAGAAAGATAATATAACTAGAAAGGAATTATGAATATTCTTTACAAAAAAGTTTACTCGTAAAGAAAGATACTTACTGTTACAAATATATGTTTTACATAGTTAACAAAACAATGTCAATCTAACAGAAACCATGTTCGAGATACCATTTAATACAAATGATTTGATTGAGAAAAAAAGGATATAATAATTGATAAATAAGTTCTGGAGCAATATAACAATTTATTATTCGTATTAAATAAACAATGTTTGCACAGGCGAGATTCACTATTGTGGTTTTTTATGAATTCATTAGTTGCTTCTTGACTTTTAGGTAATTATTATGCATTACTAAATTTTGAATGCAATAGGCACATATAGATTGTAAATTTTATATACAATTTAGAAAAAAAAAGGAGTTTCGTTATGAAAAACCGAATGCGTGTGAGCATGCTTTGTACATAAATGCAGTATATATTTGATGTCAATATTAGTTTTAAGCATCCATAAAGCAAATTTGGAGAACCACCACAATATGGTAAAGTAATGCCATGAAGCATGATAATCTTTCAATATTAAAGATGATTATTTTAATTCATAACAAATCGTTTTTTAAGTATTTGTTCATTCGTAAATTCAATATTAGATTAAAATAATTGTTATAGTTTAATGCTCTTCTTTAGTAGTATCTTGTTGTAGATTTATACAATTTTTTTTTCATTATTTTTATTAAAATACATTGACAAGTTATATGTAAGAAATTTTTGTGATTACTGTATACAACTTTAGTTTGTTGAATTTCTTGCATCATTGCATATATTGATATGGAGTTTAATTTTGAATTATCATTTTAACATTCCATGTGAATGTCTATATACAATAAGAAAAGTATTATTGGACATTTTAAATAAACACTTATAACAAATATCACCATAAAAAGTGTAAGAAATATAAGAAACTTGTAACATTCACATTGTAAGCTGATATAAAAAAGTTCCAATCACATTTATTATGATTATTGATTTTTCATTGTAGTGACCTCGTCTGTGCATTCATTTGTAATCATAGTTACACAGGAATATGTAAATACATGTGTTTTAGTCGTGAATGTTAAAATGATAGACATGAAGCTTTTTTGAAATTTATATACAAGTATATATATACATATATATTTAAAAAACCAAGAGTGTAATACAATAAGTTGCATAGTATTTTTTACTCTCTTCTCAGCAACAGGAGCAAGACCCCACCAATTTGTATATTGCAAACCTGCCATTGAGCTTCAAAGAAAATGATGTTGAGGGTTTACTTGCTCAATATGGGCAAGTTATTTCAACACGTATATTACGTGATACTGCTGGACAAAGTAAAGGTGTTGGATTTGCAAGGTTAGTGTTATATTATCATTTAAAAGATAAATATCAATCATATTAATTATTGTTACATTTAGTAATATTAATATTTTATGTTATATATATCTTAGAATGGAATCCAAAGAAAAATGTGAACAAATAATTCAGATGTTTAATGGAAAGGCACTACAAGGTGCTAAAGATCCCTTACTAGTGAAATTTGCTGATGGTGGTAATAAGAAAAAATCATTATACAAAAGTACAATATGGAGAGAAACTGGAGAGGTAATTTATTCAATTATAGAAAGGTGAAAATAGTATTTAATGTACAGTGTTAATGTTATGATATGTACTTTTACAGAATATTACTTTGAATTACGATACAAGCGGTGTTGGTCAAAACGGGGTTGCAACTACTCACATGCTACCTGCAGCCACCTTAACACAATATAGTCGTCATTATGGTCAAGCTTTACCAGGATATAGTGTGCCAGGAGCGCCTTGGGTGACTCCTTACTTGGTGCAGACTGCCCCTCCACACATGCAACAGGTCGACGTGAGTTTTTGTACAAACTTTTTGTTGGTTTTGCTTCTTCTTTCCTTTTTCTAAATTATTTATTATTTATCTTAAATTTTTCTATTGCTATGAAAAATTTCGTATATTCATACATAATTATTAATGTAGATATTTTTGCACTAAATTTAAGATTATAATTGTACATTAATGTTAAAAGAATAGAATGAAAGTATTTAAATTTAATATTTTAATATGAATTTCATATTACAGATGATGCCATCAGCTGATCCTAGTAATCCACAATACAGTATGATTCCTCAACTAACTACACAAATGTCTACGTTACATCTTGGCACTGGTTCCGTAAGTATACAATCTTTACTTTTTTTTTAAAATTTTGAATCATTTTTTTAACATTTATGTTAATTTCAATTTTTTAAATATTTCATTTTTCAGTACATAGCAAGCCCACATCCCTATCCTTATACTACTTACCCTCCTAGCATTATTCATACTATGCCTCTCGGTGATTCTGAACAAACAAGTAATGCAGCATCTCCCGATGATTCTTACCAACAATACCAAGCTCAGCAGCCCAAATAGGTTACGGTTTTCAGGTATATATAGCGTTTCATAATGATTTTTCTGTTATAGTTATATATATAGGATTTTATAAACAAAGCTGAACTAGGTTTCCGTTTTTTTAACATTTCAGATGCGATTACACCGAGAGTTATGTATGTTAGGAGAGCCACACCTGTTGATACGAAGGATTATATTAATGAAGAATAGATGAGACTAAATACATTACATAAAGTCAGATAAGATTCTTCCTCATGATAATTGACTTGCCAGCCATCTTTTATACATTTTATTCATCAGATAAATAGGCGAAAGTAATTAATATTTTCCAACGATTAGAGAATGAATGTTGTCATAAGAACGGAGTACGAGTGCTTGTGTCATCTACATTGTTCGGCACCAGCACGGCTCCATACGCTGTAACGCCAACACATCATTATGACAGTGACAAAACTGATATTCTGCAACGGACAGTTTAGTGTCAAGCTGATAGGCTTCCAGGATTAACTTTAGGTATTACATTTACTAAGGAAACGATAAGTCGAAGCTGAATGCTTTGAGAGTGTGAATAAAATATTTTAACAAAAACTGTAAACTATAAAAGAAACGCTGCTCAGAAATATACAAAGGAGAATTCTTCCCAAGAAATAATAATAATAATAATATACAGAAAAAAGCACTTCCAAATGCTAGAGTTGATAAAAAAAAAAAACATTCAGATTCAGTTACTTATAATCAGTACCTACCGGACTTTCGTGCCAGCTGGCTGGCCGGTGGCTGGGCTGTGAAGAGAAGGGGTTGTGGATCAGTGTTTCTTTTTCACAGAAGATACTGACAAAAAGAGCTCTTCCTTAACAGCGCACACCACCCCATCCACTAACTGCACTCTCATCATATTATTTCTTTTTGTTTTCTTCTGTTTCGTTCAGACATTCCAAGCCAGGCACATATATTGTATGTATATATTGCCACGCGGAGATTTTTATCTACTTTTACAAGTACAGTTCGCGTTCTCTTTTTAATCACGGACGAATATATTTTATGGACGAAAAAGAAGTGAAGATTTTAAGAGAGAGAGAGAGAGAGCGAGAGAGAGAGAGAGAAAGATGAAGTTTTATTTCTAAAAGAAAAAAAAATCTTCAGGATATATGTAATTATTGTAACAAGAAGGAAAGGAACATAGTACTTTTTAGAGGATTTATATTTATGAGTACAGTTACTACGAATCGATATCAGTTTTAATTGTACAGTGAATACAGATATTTTTTTTAGAATTGTGCCTTTTCAGACAAATCCGCTAGACTGGGATATGCTGAAAAATATTATAATATATTTTTACGTCGGTATGTAAATGTAAAACTTGAGCCAAATTTTGATCTTCTAGTTAAGAGAATATAATTGTTTTTGCGTTGTAGCCAGTTAAATATCACTACGTTTGTTTTTTGGTTACGAATTCGAATAGATTTTGTATGTGTATAGTTGCCACTAACGGGATTGACGGACCGAAAACATCTGTACGGTTCGTACGGAGTCTAGGAACAAAAAAAAAAAATGATATGAAATCAAATGGCGGATCATTGTAAACCGAGACTAATCCATACCGCCCCCGAAGAAAATGAGAGAGAGACAGAATAGGCTTGTTACAACGGAATACGATAGATAGAGTGTAAATTAATTTATTATATCGAACAAACGAATAAAATCGCGTTGCAAATGAAAACGAAAAAGATAATGGGACTGGAGCAGAACGATAGGCGAGAGGATCGAACGCGAGGAAACAAAAAGAAACCTAAAATACAGAATATAAGTTGAAGATTTTCTATCTACGCGGTATTTACAGAGAGAAAGAGAGAGAGAGAGAAAGAGAGAAAGAAAAAACGGAGAAACAAAAGATTTAAAAATAAGGAAAAAGAAAAACACCCTCCTCTCCTGCGTTCCTCTAAGCCCGTTTTTACATCTGGCATAGTTTTCACGTTGTCTGACTTAGGTCGAGTCGAGGAACGATTAGCAGAAAGCTTTCTACCAAATATTACGAGCTCCGGGCTCGAAGTGGCGGACAGGTAGTTAGATAGAGTTAGAGGCGATCGTAGCTATTATTATAATATTACAATAATATGCTGTATTATTATAATTAATGATTACTATTATTGACGTCATCTAAAGTATGAAAGATTTTTACACTGTTGAGACTTGAAGTAAATAATATATTTAGTTTATTTTGGTACATCACGATTTGATGACAAGAGATAAAAGATGAAAAAAGTGGTATGAACTATTTTTTAAGAGACCGATTATTACTCGATTTGAGTCCATGCATTAAGGGAGATTAAAAATAAAAAAAAATAAGAGAGCGAGAGAAAGAAAGAGGCGAAAGGGAGAACCTATTTGCGAGTGTGTAAATTGTTTGCACAAGCGATTGTCACCATGACTGACAACAAAAATCACATGTGATTAAATAGTGAATTTTGAAGAATTTTACTAATAGACTTGTACTAAATAACTAATTATTATTGTGACGACCAAAACAAAAAAAAGAGCAGCATTTTTATAGTGCTGACCGAGAGCGGAAGAACGATGGTTCGGCCGACAAAAACGCCAGCTCCCGCAGATACGGAGCCGCACTGGAGAGCGGGCAGAGAGGAGAGAAAGAGAGTGAGGAAGATCAATGAATGCAAGGGACTATGAGCGAAAGAAACTTGGAAAATCATAGAAGGCGAATGAAAGTGCGTGAGCGAGAAATTTAAAAGAAGATGTGTGTAGAAAGAAGGGGGATAAAAAGAAGTTGAGTGAAAAAATGAGCGAGGGGCAAGAAAAGTAGATGTTAGAATGTGAAATATACAAGAGAGAAAGTAAGAGTGAACGTGAGAGAAAACAAGAGCGAATGTGTCGTAATCTATTGTATAGAAATTGTGAAGAAAGAGGGCACTGCAAGATGTTGTGTAGTTAGTGTTGACTATAAATATATAGGATAGGTACCATTTTTGGATAGGAAGTAATCAATTAAGTGACTAAGTTTAGGTAGATAGTTAGCTGATAGTTAGGATACATATACAACTGCCTCTCCTCGTTAAAAAAAACGCAAAAAAAAAAAGAAAGGAAAACACACATCAGGCGAGGCACCGTTCAGCCTATGCACCTCGCACCCGTCAAGACTGACTGGCTATTCATATTAATAATAAATATATATTATTCTACAACATATTATCTACTGTAATATAAATAGTAAGGACTGCTTGCTGCGCACCGCGGGTCGGGTGCTTGGGCTGGCCGGGCGTGGTTTACGAAAAAAAAAAAAAGAAAAAACCAATCTCTTTTGCGGAATGTAATGTTTCTAAGCAATGCTGCTTTCCGTAAGCTTTCTCTAGAATTTCTAGCGTAGCCTCTTTTTAGATTAGATTCACAACTAGTAGTCGTAGGCTGATGATGTAGAAAGATGAGAATAAAAAGGAAAAAAATGTAGGGTGTTTTTAAGTAACGAAACAAAAAAAAAAAATAAGTAATGTAATGTTAGTCGAACGTCGGCTTAAGCGATAAAAAGAAATAATAAGAAAGATACGAGTCCGAGTTGAGACTTTGATGATGCCCGATAATGTGACACGTGTCATCGTACTTCAACTTGTACAGTCCTTAGATTTCACCGAGGTTTTAAGTCATTGTTTTACAATTGTTAAGCGAGATAGGTTTTTAGCTATAACGAGAGAGAGGCGAACATTTTTCCATTTGCCCCCATTGTTCTGCTTTTTTTTTTACTTCGACCCTTCCTGTATCTCTTCTAACTTCTACTTTATAACTTTCCCTTCATAACTCCTCATTTAATCCAATACCTGTTGTCGATTTTTCGACACATACGAATCTTCTCTTCGTAAGGGTTAAGACGGAAGAATGACACTTGTAATTATACAAAAAAAAAATTACCATTACTATATTCGAATCATTTTGTTTGTTTCTTCTCTCCACGATATAATCAATTGTTATGTGGTGTGCGACCAATGAGAAATATACATAAGAATTACAAATTTCGTAAATTTCAAGATGAGAGAAAGAGGAAGTGAAAGGGACAGAGAGGGAGAGCAAGGAAAGACACAAAATATAATGTTGAGGCATTAAGTTAGACAGTTTGCATTCGTAAACAAGAATTAAGTAATCGGGAGGGGAAAAAAGGTAAAAAAAAAGTAAAAAATGAACACACACATTAGGTTCTCGGATACTTTTAAGATGGCGAGGCATAGCACGTAATGAAATTCTTAGATTAAGGCAAGTGTGTCATAGCTAGTTAAGAAATAGGGGCTCTTAGAAGTCGATAGGTGCTGTAATAAAATGAAAAAAAAAATGACGAAGAAATAACAAGAACAACAACAACAAAGTTTAACAACGGTCAGAATTAGATTTTTCATGAAACTCGAATAAGAACACAGGGCATACGCCACTAAAAGTGCCCTTAGTTTATTTTGGATCGTTTAAAAACGCTAGTCTTTGTGTGAGATAATGTGGGGGTTATAGATAGGGTCTTCTAAAAAAGAAAAAAACGAAAAAAAGAAGAGAAAAACGAAAAACGCAAACAGAAAACAAAAAGAGAGAAAGAGAGAGCGCGCGCGAGAGAGAGAACGTGAGATATAAGTAGTAAATACAAAAGATAAAAAAGAAACACATGTGAGATGCGCGAGAGCGAGAGAGAGAGAGAGAGAGAGAAAGTGCGAGACGAATGTGCGGTGTGTAGGTTGTATGCATAATTTATAATGCGTACTTTAAATAAAAAGAACAACCATCTGCCTATGACACGACACAGACTGCAGAGACACACTGTTACTGCAAACTGCACACTGCGTGTGCACGCTCTAAACGTCACACACTTCTTACACTTTGTATGTGGAGCGTGCACCGAACAGTTTTTAGAGTTACTTACAAGTATGGTTTGGTATATTCAAAGTGAAAGAATCAAATTCTTAATTATTATCATCCCTTATTTTTGACCAATAAACGATCTGTTTTGGGGATTTATTCGAATCATTTTCTTTTCCTTTCCTAAGTTTTCTTTAATGGCGGAAATTGTGAAAATAGTCTTTAACACAGAGAGAAAAGAGCGAGAGAGTGAATCCCCAAATTATAATTATATCATTGTTTCTTCTCAGATGTCGTTTTTTTAAATTGTACTTCTCTTTCGTCTGCATTAGATTTCGTTGAATTTCATAAAAAAATAAATACAGATTCATTTTCGTTTTTTCTTTTCCTTTGTTGTGTCAAAGAGTGAAAGAACAATTTCTGCGAGGAACGAACAAACGAAATGTAAAGTCTGTAAAATAAACTTACTCTCGTACAAAATCAGTGACTGTATTTACACATATTCCGACACTAAAAAAAAAAAGAGATATGCCTTCTATTGAATCAAGTAGCGACTATTGTATATGCCTTTTTCAATGTTATATCCTGAGACCGACTTTTGGTATTCTTCAGGACTGAAAGAGTGAGCTTAATGAATTAAAATGAGAAAAAGAAAACTAAAATAGAAGAAACTCCAAAAAGGAAACAAGAAATATCACGTTCTTCTCAATCGAACAATCGGTTAAACGAAATTATACTGTTTACTAATGTGTAGTAGTACAGCATGTCTAACAGACTGAACATTTGTCCTTTGTAAGTAATGTTAAAACAATAAGCCCCCCACATTATCCTAACTAATTGTGTAATAATATATCCAGCGTCCGCGTTTATATTAATCGACGATAGCATTGTTTTCTGCGGAGTAACAAGACTATGAAGAATTAACATGCCATGTTCCATTTTTGGTAATACGGTAGAACGTAACGAGTCTTTTTCTTAATACTTTTAACATCTTACACGCTGATGCGATTTGTACCATTTTGAGTAAATACTTTTAATTTGTGCGCAATAAAGATTCGAAATTTAAAAAAAAAGAAGTGAAGATAAAAAGATTTGAATCGAGATGCTGGCAATGTATGAGAACGATTACTAGATGTCCTCTTTTGTCAATTAAATGGTGGTTTTATAATGATGTAAAATAGAAGGGTAAAATTAAAAAGAAAAAAAAAAAAAAAAGGAAAGCAAACACATCGTAAAAAGAAGTCATTGAAATAAAAAGAGTACGAATTTTGATTTGATGCTGAGAGCTTTTTCTTAGGTCATGCAATAGTTTTTCCATTAGGGTTGTACTTTTTGTCTCCTTGATTTCGTTAGATGTGTTTATTTGTACGAAAATATTTTGTAATTACTTTATATACATCATCTCGATCTGCATTCACGTTTAATTTATTTCAAGTTACGTTGTTGGAGTTAAAAGTTTGATCCGATATCTTTTGATTATTTTATACTGAGTACATAATTTCGTGATTGAATACTTTTCACGATAGCGATACGTCTCTATTTCTTTTAGATGATTATATTGCCCGATTTAGAATGTAATAAATATTACGTTGATAAAAAAATCTTATTCTTATTAATTTGCACTATGCACAAGGGTTCATTTCTCTATTATATGTAAAAGTTATAAAACAACAATTCGCTATTAACGAACAACATGTTTCGATTTAAATATCCTTACGGTGTTATCCGCACCTCCGGATACCATGAATTTGGGATTTGACCAATTGCAACATAATACTTTATCTTCATGGCCAGAAAGGTCAAATAATGGCGCTTTAGGACTGTAAGAAGAGAAAAGGGTTTTTTTACATGGAAAGCAGCTTTGTAAATAAAATTGAAAATTATCGTACCTTCTGGTATCCCAGAGCTTCATCTCATTATCGTATGCTCCTGAAATAAAAAGATTTTCGTCCACTGGTGACCATCGTACAGACTGCACCCATTGTGTGTGAGAAGTAAATATTGCTTTCACAAGTGTCCCCTCTAGAAAAGAAATATTATGTTAATACAACTTTCAATGCAACAATGATTGGAAATTTATAAATAAACGATGTCAATCATAACCTGTAGATCTTGGATCGTATAATCTAATATGCCTATCGGCTGACGCTGTTATAACAGTACGAGCTAATGGGGAATAATCGAGATCAAAGAAACTTTTATTTCCAGCCAGTTCGTGTTTGATTCCTCCTAATTCTGAATCCCATATTTTTATCGTATGATCCCACGAGGACGTTATAATTTCTGTTTTATCTGACCATACTACACCACTAATGGCTTCTTTGTGACCTTTCATAGTTCTTTTAGGTACCTTTATAATGCAAACGTATATATCATAATAAATTATTTCTTTGTTGACAAATATTCTACTTATGTTTATTCATTTTATTTACCCTTGTTTTACCATGTTCTGATTTTAATCTTTTTGAACTGGATTCACCATCTTCATTTTCATCTTGATTAGCTAAAATATAAATGAAAGTGAAACATTTTTTTATTAATAAACTTTATTTTTTATTATATAAAATGCTTACCTGTGGACCAGATTTTAAGCATTGTATCCCATGCTCCAGTGGCCATTATAGTCTTATCATAATTAATATTAACAGCTTCTAGTCCACGTTCGTGTCCCTTGCATACATGAATGCAATCTACGGAATTTTCCATAATGTTCCAATCCCATATTATAGCTGTTTGATCTTGAGATGCACTGTAAATTATAGATGACTATAAGAATGATTTAAAATTATTCAATTCAACTTTTCCTGGTTTTAGATCATACCTAACAAAACTGGCCGTGTCACTAGTTAAGGATATCCATGCTACTGCTTTAACAGGTGAAGTATGTCCAGGAATTACTAAATGATGTTTTCCTTTAGACGTCCATATATGTAATGTGTTATCATAACACCCAGTCAAGATCCTATTAAAGTATAATAAATATCTTAATACAAAATAATAATGTTAATAATAAATAACAACAATAAATATCAAAGAAGTTACCATTTCTCACAAACAGCAACAGCAGATACCCAATCGTCATGTATAAGACAATCCTGAGGTTCTGGTGGTGGATATTTTTCAACATATTCAACGATTATCACTTCTTCTGTAGAAATATTTTTTTCTGCTATGTGTTCGCTTAACGAAGTACGTAAAAATTGTGAGCATACCAAGAAATCAAATTCTATATCATTCTTTATATCGGTCGACTCTAGAATTAAACCCAGTTAATAGACAAATATTCCTGAATAAAATTAATCTTTGTTCAAATTTATTAATTTAGAAATAAATCATACACTACCTTTCAGAAGTTCATTTATAAGAGTATTTAATTCACTTGTTACAATGGATGTGTGCACTGATAATGGGAAATCTGGAACAGCATACCTAAAATTTGAAAAATTTATTTACCACATATATCATGATTACTTAAATAACAAAATTATTGCAAATTATACAAAGTATAAACACGATGTCATATCTGTGTAACAAAATGAATTAACCTCCTAATGCAGCTTACAAAAGATAATTAAAAAGGATACTTACTGTTCCTGCTTTGTAAGAAATTTTATTTGTACTTGTGGAGCACTGTTCTTCATATTTTCATTAGCCATCGTAGTTTTAATATAATTCCTACTTTATTCTTTTATAAATTGGAAATTATAGAAAATACACGTGTATGCTACATTTTAAACTACACTATATCGACGCCAATAATCGACTTCTCGAAACTCTCAACGAATCGATTTATTATGCAATCGATACTCTTCTGTAGATAATCGTTCTTCACATTATCGAAAGACTAAATTTTTTATACCGGTTTATTTATTCAGTTCTACATGTGTGACCTTTTTAAATTAACAAATAGAAATATATTAATTAATATAGAAATATGAATACATATTAAAAGGTATTTGTAAAACATATTCGGTAGAATAATTAACATATTTAGGATGTTTTTAATTTAATAGTAGATTTCATTAACACAACATTAAATACAATTTTAGGGTTGACGAATAATAATCTTGTTATTTCAATAACGAATTTTCTTCAATTTTACGTGTATGTATAATTATATTTCAATATTCAATATTAAATTATATTCAATATTCAATAATTGTTTTATTATATTTAACTAATAAATATTGTCAAATAACTATGAGATGAAGCTAATGGTAAAAAAAGTCAAATTAGAAAAAGAACAAATATAAATAATAATAATTAATATTTTTCTATTTATCACTTATTAATATAATAGTAATATTTCACAATAAAATTAGCTATTTATTTCAGTATTTATTTATCACTAAATATTTTATTATTCTGGTCCATAAAGTGTGAATTATTTTATTTATTTTGATACACGTAAATAATGAAGATACTTCAGTTATTTAAAAGATCATACACTTTGTAAAATAATTATACGCAAGATATTTGATACCTTAATATACAACGATTAGTTAATTAATAAACTTTGATAAATTTCACATATTAAATGAAATAAAATGTTCAATATATTTTTTAGTAATTCAACGTTGATCATTGATTAGCGGAAAAAAATAGAAGATTAGAACGTTAAGACGAATCGACTATCTGATACATCACAGACTATTCTGTTTCCGTCTTTGTCTTCCCAATAAAAGAAGAGGACAGAGCGAAACTTATTACTGCTGGGGTCAGTTCTACTGCAACAAGTGTTCCTAATCGATACTTCGATGAAATTATAAGAATCCATTGTTGCCATCCAATAACAGAAATACAACATTTCTTAAAGCTCTTTTTCGTCATTAAGAATCATCGTCACATTAAAAATTACATTAACGATAATATTATCTATTTGCAGAAAGAGGAATACTTTAATTCTATCTTTAAAAGTTTCTGAAATACAATAATTTTAGACATTTGCACGATTATTACTAAAGTAGTATAACAAATACTACACTAAATAAAGAATAAAGCAGCCTAAATCTCTAAAATATATTAAATTACAATTATTCCAAAATTCAAGAAGGTATTATATTAATATTATGAATTTACACTTGAAATAATCAATATGTAATCTCGTGTAATTAATATTATTCCATTTCGGCATAGAATGATTTATGTGCAAAAAAACGAAGCTCGATTATTTCAAAGAGGGAACGCAATTCCTGAACAACAGGTGCTCAACGGTAAAGGAGATGGAAACTACAAGAGGGATAGAATGGAAAACGCGCAGGCGTTTGTCGATTCGCGTACACTCCATGCAATCCGACATTATCTGGAGGAAAAATCTTTTTAAATCGGAACTTTGCTGAAAGTTTTCGAGCTGTTCGAGATAGGGTATGCAACAATATAGGTTTGTTGATAGCAAGCTGCACGAGAGGTTCCCACTGTTTCTCTATTATTGTAGGTGATATTATTTATTTCCCTCTCTGCTTCTTTCTTGTTCACTCCTAGCGATGGGAACGACCTTATATTCACCACTTATTTCAAAATAAATTTTATTTTCACACATTTAACATTAATTTTGTAAACGTTTATTTAAGATTTACTATTTGAAGGGAAATTGCAAGTACGATGAATATTTGATAACTTTCCTGCAGAAAAGTTTTTATAATTTGTATAATTATGTTTGCGTGTCTAACTACGGAGTAGTTAAATTCTAATTTGCTCGATTATCAGTGAAACTATTTTTTGCTGGGATCATAAGTTCATTTTATCGAATGGAAATATTTCCAGTTAATGTAGAGTAATAACATTTACGATATAATATTGCAACTTTAATGTTATCAGTAGTAAATTTATCATTAACCGTTATTACAGTGTTAATTTTTTATAATTTCATCACCATCCTATTGCACCACATAAATGGTCATAATATTTTTTTCTATAATGCTTAAATAGAAAATTGTGCAGGAAATTATCGTTGCCTTTATTCGACAAATTTTTCTCTTAATTTTATACAATTGAAGATATTCCGTTTTCATTATTTTATCTAAAAAAAAAAAAAAGTAGTAAATTCCTCATTTTTTAAATAATTGATTTCTATCTAATTTATTTCTATCAAATATTAAGTTATACTATCTTTACAGTATAGTGTTTTTCATAGCATCGTTCTATATATAAAATACACCATTACATCATATTCATTACTATATCAAATCCAGATCAATTTTTCCACACCATTGGAAACACCGCGCTAATACGATAATCTATATTTCAGGAAGTATCCAGTGCAGTGTGTAACTGTCGTTTTCAAGGTCCAGATATCAGGAGGGTATTGGTCCCATCACTATCCATATCCTTGGTCGTTTGCCAACCGGCATGTGCGCGTTGCAATCGATTCCGTGGTCAACGCATGCCCTGCTTGTTCGTTCTTCGTGGAAGAATACTCAGTCGGTGGCACTGCTGCGACATAACAGGACGCACCGAGTAGGAAATGGTCCATAGCCGATAATCTCTATCCATTGAACAAATAAATTGCATCCAGTTCTCTTGTTTCTAACGCACGCGGTACATACCACAAAAGTCGAAGGATCACGGCAAGGATGTATTAAGTTTAAGGAGAAGAAGCAATCAGGTGTCACGCCCAGGTAAGCCGACAAAGAAACACGTTTCTCGCCGCTACGAAGCGACATACAGGTCCGCAGGAGTAAGGGAGAGACAAAGGGGGAGGGAACGTGACTACAACCTGATGCTTCGGCCATATAACTAGAGACGTGGTCGGTGATTCGCGGAATCTTACCACTTTCATGGAAAATTCAAAGAATTGCTAATTTACTCTCTGTTCAAACTCAGGATCGAGTAGATGTGCAATTAGATATATTAACTTGTTCATTTTTCAACTTGCAAGATGGGAGGTAAAGATCATTGTTGAAAGGAATGATTGTTGAAGAGATACAAGGTGAACAGCTGCTTTTATTCGAGCATAGCTATGGTAATTGAGATAGAAGTAATTACTTGGGGGTACGATCGGAAAATTGGACCGGTTGGTCGAGATTAAATTCTGAATTGTTGCGCTTCAGTAAGCTGTTTTCCGATAACAGTGCTGTAATTTGTTTTGTTCTCGCTCCGATATCGTTCGACTATGGGGGTATATACATACCGTGATTGCGTAAACGTAGAGCTCGTGTCGTTATGCAAAGGTGTACCGCACCCTTTATGAAGCTGTACGGTACCCATCGGCTCGTTGTTTCAACGTTGATTAAATTAATATGGTGGTTATGCTTTTTGGATGATCTCGGTGAAAGCTTGCTGTTATACCTTACTATAGGTTCACTACGCTCATAAGAGAACAGTTTCGAGCAGCTAAGATATAACTCGATTACTCTAACAAGTTGCCATGTACCCAGTACCAAACAGCTTGTACACTTTTCTGTGGTGTAATACGTATCGCAAATTATTTTCCATCGTGAAATTGAAATTTTGTAGGTGAACAGTTTCTGACTGTATTTTAGAATAATTTATAAATCACGTATTAACAAGGTCGTTTGTAATTGTCATTCATAACATGGTTGAGTATCACGTTGAAGGATATACACATATACATTAGAAAGAACATTAAGAAAAAGCTAGTTAAAAAAATTTATGAAAAGATTGCTTTTTTTTCTTTTTTAAATTTGGTTCTGCTTTTGAATTGATTAACGTTGGTAAAACAATAATTACAAATAATTGTATGGCCTAAGAATAAGTTGAAACAAAACAGAAGAAAATAGAAAATATTAAAAGTATAGAAAAATATGGAAAATATTGAAGTAAGAAATATTGGGCAGCATAAATGAATGGACGATAAAAACAATAATTATCATCATAACTACCAACATACAATTAGAGAAGAGAAGAACTCGCAATTGTACTCCATTTTTATATGTAGAATGCAATCTCTCACATATTCTCTGGCTCGCTTGCTCTTTTTTGTTTCTTATTTCTGCTCCGTCTCATTAAAAATGAAGATCTACGCTTTTTCATTAATCGAGGGAAGCATCAGCTCGACCTAGCTTAATGAAAATAACTGTGCTATCGACTATGAACTATGAACTTTCTGAAAAAAGAAACAATCTTCCTCAACTATCTTCGCATTATCTTCGTTCCCGTCCTTGTATTTTTCATTTGCAAAAAGAAACATAATGCCGTGTTATAAAATTGAAATTGAAAGAAAAAACAAATATTTTATGGGCTTATCTATTTAATCTTGAATAACAAACTAACTTGGATATATGTAATTGTAGGAAGATCTATGGGCCGTAAACGGTGGTGGCGAGGAGGCTCGGTACTGTTGGTGCTCTTCATTCTCCATCACGTAATCCTAGGTGATGGCGATGTCGGTAAGTACTACAGAGTCATGATGAAGTTTTCCTTCAGAGGAGGAGAATTGAATAGCTGGAGAATCATTTTCTAGATCCTTGAATGTCTTCGCAGTAAGAAACAAACGAATCTTCCTTTCATAATAAACTCTTAATTTCGTTTCAATGGCTATCTGAAAAATAATTATTAAAGTAGTATAGTAGTATCATACAATACTATGTAATAAATATTACAATACAGCAATAATAGTAACTATGAAATAACGATGACTATTTTTAGTCTAGAATTTATGAAAAATAACGAACGTCTTCGGCATAGAAATCTGATAAAACTATAATGAATATTTTTGACGTAGAACTTTTCTAAAACAATTTCGAACGAATTTCTCATGGAATTTTTGCAGCGAATAATTAAAAACAGTTTGTTACTAAGGAAGAAAACGAAATAAAACGACATTTTGTATTTTATACAATTTGTCATGAATTTTACTATAAAATAAATTGTTATATGTATATAAAATATTTGTAATGAGAATATGAATGTCACGTTTGAAAAGTTGAGGGAACATTATTATATTATCCTCTAACTGCAAAAGAGAATATTCGTGACTTATCCAGTTTTGAATAAATATATAAGTAGATAAGCAAAGGAAACAAATAACAATAGGAATGAAATTTTGCATCAGATCTACCAATACTAAATTTAAAACAACATATTCAATCAACACGTCTCTTTTTTTATCTTCGGCCATCAAATCAAAAATTTGTATCGTATCGATTTTTCATATTAAAAGCGAGAATCAAAATACAAACCCAATATCATTGTATAAATAGCAAGGTTACTGCTTTACAAAGGATGACTTTTATTGTTATTATATAATACCTGTTTTATTTAATCATATCACGCCATTAGCACCTTTTTTATGACACAATATAATACACGCCAGATTTTCTTCCTTTATTATGCTACAAAAAAATTAATAAAAACGTTGACAGGACAGCAGCGATAGATATTAAAGCGCAGAAGCGAATACTGAAAGTGCAAAGGGGATAAATGAAATTCTTGATTACATACCTCATGGTCCTCGCGTTTAGAAAAACTCAATGTATTTATTATTTCATGCTTTTATCCTCAGCGTGATCGATATTTCAGCGAAAATCTCATTTCTCTGATGTTCTTCCTTCCTTTTTCTCTCTTCGAACATTTCTTCTGATGAGAATAGAATGATATTTCGATATCATCTGCAAGAAAACTTCTATTAATGAAGATTAACGAAGATTCAGAAAAATGTTGTATTCTTTAATTTATTGCAAATAGACCCGCTAAAATGGAATTAGACGAAGATTACACAAATCTTGGAAGAAGCCAACATTTTTTAGAATATGGATTATTATGGACAGTTCCAGCTGGAAATATCATTTATATTTTGCGCGATAATTTTAATTAATATATGTCTCTCTCTCTTTTTTGTTAGTTTTCTTTCTTACTCGTTTCTTACTTTCCATACCTACGTTATTTTACCACAAAATGTGTTTTAAAATCACGCGTGACATTTTAGATAAGACTTTTGCTCGCGTGTGTAAAATGTAATTATTAAATGATGAATATATATTTATACATAATATTATGTAATTATTCAGAGTTCCAACTATGTGAACGTTAGCAGTTTAATATTTTATAATTACTAAAAATTTGAACCATTTAAAACGTTTAATTGTTGGAACAAATTTCAAACATCTTGTTGTTATTTTCAATAGTGAATTTTTTTAAATTCAAATTATTAATCATAAATAAGCGTCAAAGTTTTGCTCGATTTTTTTTTTTTTTTTTAACATCCGAAACACAATTCATTCTTTTATCGCTCGTAAGACGAAACGATTATTACAGAAAAGCTAGTGGAAGTTTTCGCATCTGTTTAACACTTTTCATGGCAAAACTCCTGAAATTCAATTCACTTGTGAACTTCGTTTGAACATTTCAATATTATTTGCAAATTACGTTGTCTGCCTTTCTTCTCTTTCTTTTTTTTTTCTTTTTTGAAACGAATGTTAAAGTAACACGATTAGCATACATATTTTCTGATCTCCATTCGCAAGATGATCCTTGAGCTTTAAATTTCCTCTTCACAAGCTGTAATTCATTCTAAAATAAAATGTTAATTATATCGCTTTATCATTTTAGAGCCTTTTTTAAAAGCAATAATATTAATATACAAACAGATATATCTGAAACAATATTTCTTTGATATAGTGTTGATTTGTACTATCTATTTGAGTCTTATTTCTATACTTACTACTAGTAATTAACATCACATTATCTTAAATAAAGATACGCTGTCTTAGTACTTGATGCAAATTCCTCTAATTTTCATTGCACACCGCGAATGAAGTATTGGAGTCTCTTCGTAATTTGCTTATTTTCTTACTTGTATAATATTAATTGCTCTCTGTTGTCAAAGAAAAAAGATACTAACGAATATAAAGAAATAAATTTTTAAAAACATTTTTGTTTCAGAAACAAAGATATTCCTTTTTTTATTAGCAGAGCAGAAAAATCCTCTTCAAAAAATGGCATAGTATTTTGCAGATATGCAATTAAAAAAGACGAAAAATATCATAGTATTGTACGGAATACTTTTATTTATTATCAGAAAGAGGCTTACGAATATAAGGAAATCAATTTGAACCATTGTCCTCTCTCAAATAAAAGTATCGCTTTTTTCATCGCTAGATTTGCTGGGAAGTCTCCCTTTCACCGAAGAACAGAGTAGAAGGATAATTCTCTTTCTAATAAAAAAAAAAAAAAAATGTAATAAACAGAAAGTTTAAAAAAGAGAAAGACGAGAAGAAGATCCAGTCATTGAAAATTGCCTCTCGATCTCGGAGGTCGAAAGAAGAGGAACTGAACTGCCGATAAGATTTTCTCGTCTCTACAATAGTTTCTCCGACGTCTCTTTTTCCATACAGTAGCACTTCGTTCATCAAATACAATTTGCCATCGATTTTCTATCCGATACTTCTTCGTCGTGTCTGCTTCGCACACGAGTATCCAATCAAATATAAGCTGTAGATGGGCTTATTTACTCGTAACCTTGAAAATTCGTTGTTCCTTGCCGGGGCTGGATTGGAAGGACGAAAAAAATTAGAAGAAAAGGAGGTGATATTCGATTTTCGCCTACGAGCCATCCACGATTATTGAACCGTACATCCCACGCGACCACCGCCTTTGCAAACTTGCTTCCTCTCCCTTGCCCTAGATCCGTTTCTACTCACAACTGCGACCCTTCTTCAATCGCTATTCTTCCTTAAATTTTTCTTCGCTCTTATCTCGTTGTTTTTAACAACTCTTCGGAAAGAAATTAAAAGAAGCGTACCGTTTCTAATTTTAAGCAGTAACGATGGTTCCTCGAGAATGTTTCTCTGTTCGACGAAGATTTCTTCGCTGTTAATTCTCGATTGTGATACTCTTTTAATGCGGGGATTCTGTTGAATCTCGTTGAAGAGACCTAGAATCCAGAAATTAATAAATTGAGAAACTTCAGTACCATCAAGAAATATGTTGTTTCTAATAAAATGACAAAATAGAAATGCTGTAAAGTACGGTATAAAAGTTTCTACAATAACATAAAAATGTTATGTCGTTTTACATCGGTTTTAATAGAATGATTGAACAGAATGGTTTAATTCGATTCGAATATAAACTTCCGGATAACAAAATTTGTACAGCGTATATCGTGCAAATTATGAAAGATTGAAATGATTCGCCGATTAAATTTGTGGCATTAATGTTAATTGCGAGATACAAAATGTAGAATCGTTGCATCGGTATAGTTAACGCGATGCAATTCTCAGAAGAACTCAATTCTAAAGCGAAGGTCAAGGGAAATGAAACGACGTTCGTCTGTTCCATATTGCCTGTTGGGAAGTTAAGGAGTAATGAGATCTTATCAAGGGAGGAAATTTTAACTCTTTCCCCTATTTGACCAATGTTGAAAAGTTTCTTAAAACGGCTATACAAATAGGTATATAGATATATACATGCTGAAGATTTATTTCACTTGTTTTACCTTTTATTATACCAGCACATTTTATGTAATAAATATAATATACAGTATATTAATATCTATAATTAATGTAATTTATCATAACATTATAATTAAGCGTACATTATTTTTATGTAATAAAGTAATTGTATATAGTTAATTAATAATTGAGTTATTCAAAAGTCAGATCAATTCCATGAATCAAAAGGTACAGAAAACACTGTTTCTTTAAATTTATTTGAAAATTAACTATTACTTGTGTCGTCTTCTATCATCATTATCTGAAGTAAATCATTTGTTTATTGACGATCGTGCATTAATCATGTAAGTATTTATACAATGAAATTAAAAAATGAATAAAAAATGGAGTTGATCATTTTGGCTTCTGATAGGTTCAATTTATCGTTACAAATATATTTTATAATATGTAATTAAAAACTACACGATATAAATTATACACAATTAAATTATACGATAAATAATTAATAGATCGTGCGTTATTTTACCGTATTACGTATCAATAAAAATAATGTACGATTAATTACAGTATTTTAAATTCATATATAAATTATCAATAAAACAAAATAAATGTATGGATATTAACGTTTAACGTGGCAGATTAACAAAGTCTCCGTGTGATTATTCAACTCTTATCGAGAATTAAACGATCGTGCAGCCACGGAATGAAAGTGGGTAGTGCTCGGTATTCTAATTAGCGAATACGTTGCGATCTCAACTATAGAATATGCGGCAGAAAATCGGAACACATGATTATGACGTAAACATTTGCGTCAATGTATTATGAGTGGAAATAACGCAATTTTATTTATACCATCGAAATATTTATTAATATCCTTGGTAATTGTTATATTAGTTAATGACCCATGGAAAACGACGGTTTTTGAACTTTACAGTCAACTTTTTATCGTAATTACGAAGTTCATTTTACGCGAAACAAAGCAGTAATTAAAATATTAGTACATTAAAATATGTAATATAGTTGTATAATATACAAAATTAACAAATGAAAATATTGTTAATCGTTGTGTACATTAAATGAGAAAAGAGATTTTATCGAATATAAGAATTGTGATTATAGTACATCATAAAAATATAGTTTAATATGTTCGACATTATACCGTGAACTTTTGTTATATATGGAATTAATGGAATTAATTAATTGGAATTAATATTTTTAGTAAGCAGATCTTGCTAGTATTTATTTTTTTATAGGTATTGTACTTTTCTTACGTTTCATTGGATTTAACGTGGCAATGAGAATATTATTTGAATTGGCTGCAAAAGGGTGATTAATGAGGTGTTGTTATAATTTTGCTCGGTATCGTGTATTTAAAAAAAGGCTTGTTAATTAAAGCTTCATTAATCTTCTATTGATACGTATACATTCATGTTCCAGGGTGCCTGTTCAGTGAGAGCCTCTGCGATCCCAGAACGGAAACGTGTTACAATGGTAGTTGTTGTTTGAACAATAAAATATATCTGTTTTGCAATCACTGGCTCTTGATACGAATAACATTCGATTGTCCGTTTTAATATTCCAGATCTCGCGTTTGGCAGGTGCTTACCATTATACACTGACCTGGACGATGAAGACTATTATCAGTGAGTACTCACAAATAAGAAGCCTTTTTAGGAGCAGATATTTTCAATTGGGAAACTTTGATCGAATGAATATCTTGTCTTACGTTAATTTTGATAAATCTATTATAATTTTCCTTATTTGAGACACTTGGAACAAATGTAGTCATATTTTTTTGAATTTATTGCATTAATTTATCGCAATATACTGCATTACTCTTGCAAAAGTGTAGAAATTCATATTTTTAAATCAAGACCAGACAGTATAATAAAATCAGTCGTCGCACTGAACATTCCATGTCCACGTTTATTTTATAAATTAAAATAATATATGTAATTAAAAAAGTAGAATGAAAAATTGCTTCACCTAGTAGATATTATAGAAAGCATTATACTTTGGATTACGTTATTTCATATCATATACATTTTGTGCAATTTTGCACTTTCACGTATACAAAAACCGCAATCTGTTAATTTATATTCATAGAAAAAAAGACAGCTGCAACATTCTGTATACATATATTCAACCGTTTCATGATAAATAACTTAGAACGTTTCACTTTAGTGTAAGAAGCATATAAATGATACTATCTTTTACGACAGTAGTAAGTACTTACATAGTTTCCCTTTGCTGTCTGATCATAAACCGACTATACTACTTATACGATGCTCTAGAGAAGTAGAATGTGAATTTCTACTTATCAAATTGAAACAGTTAACGTTGTGAACATAAACGTTTACTTGTAAAGCTCTTCAATTTAGAGGTAGCTAATATTTATTGTCTTTTTCCTCTTTCAGATATAACTTCAACGTTGACGAATTGGAATTGCTAAGACTGCAATTAGAGAGGCTGCAAGTTGATGAATACAAATGGTCTCATCCTTACACCCAATGTATAATGCAAATGACCTTGTACAATTTACGCTACTGGTACGATTAACTTTGTTAATATCAAACGACATTTATAATAGGCAATCGTTAATACAACAGAAATTTTTACGTTCTTGGAAAAAAGATTTCATAAGAATGTGTATAATACTTTCAATTGTTAAAAATGGACTGGGTATTTGAGATTAAAGTGAAAGCGTGGGAGGATCTGATTGAGTATTTTAGAAGTATTTTATAAATATCTACGAAATTTGTGAATGACTAAAAAAGAGAGAGAGAGAGAGAAAATGTTCAATTGTTCTATTTATTTATTATCTTTACTATTATCCTTTTATCTTTTTTCAGATGTCGAAATATACATTATACATATAATTTATTTTCTATATCTTATAGGGAAAACTACGATCTTCGACTCTGTCAGCATTTAAAGCAACGTACGCATTTCGAAAACAAGAATGAAATCGACCAGGCCAAAGTAAGTTCATTACACCACCGTAGTTAACGTGTTTTGTACCGTGACAAAATGAGAAGTTATGTCTTAACATTGTAATAAAATCGACAAATTAGGGTAGAATATCCAACTGTGAAAAGTAGATTCGATAGAATCTCGAAATAACGTCGAAAAGTCATATTAAGTTACATATCTAGTTATGAGATTCAACTTTAGCAAAGTCTTTAAACAAAGATTGCGTTAAACTATTTAAATTTAATATTTAAATGCAAAATACAATTTTCCAGATCCTTAATTTTGCAATGCACGTAATATTAGAATTTCTTAAAAGAAAAAGATCAAAGTTTCAAAAGTTTAAATACTACAAACTACTATGAAGTATTTAATCTGAGTGGAAACTTTATTTTAAGACCTAGGTTTTTGAAGCTTTGATCCTCTTCCAAAGACTTCGGCAATGGATCAATATCCACATTCTTCTAATGAAAATTTCACGTTCATTTTACACGACACAAAACCTATCTATTAATATCGACAACGCCTGTAGTAAAATTTCGCTTGAAGCGTTACCTTCACTATGTAACAATGGAACTTTGCTTTTGAAGGTACCCACAATAGCCATAGTAAAATTCACGCCCAACAATGGTAAGTTCAACAGCCAATTTGCCAATGAGCTCTACTACCCTCCTGGTACGCAAAATCAGTATTTCCCTGATTCATTCTATAACGACGAAGTCTCTCGATCGCCATACAAGGAACAATTCAAAGAAATCGATTCCCAGTTCTACAAACCAAGGTACAATCCGAATTCTCACAATGATTATGGCTCTTCGATGAACGAAAAAGATTACAAAGAAAATTACGACGAAAGTAATTCGCGTAAGAATCCAACGACTTTTGATGGAGTCGAAGAAAGACTGTCTCGAACTAGACGTCAGCCTCCCTTGTATAATTTACACGACTACAACAACAATGCAATGGGATCGTTTGAAAACACTCTGAAGGAGAGAATATCGAAGAAACTTTCAGATCTAGAATTTTTAATTAAAGACGAGTCTGAAGATTATGCCGATAAAAAGGAAATTGATGACGAAGGTCTGAATATGGAGTACGAGACAATGTTTTCGGAAAAATACAAGCCGAGGAAATTTAACGAGGCACAGGACGAAGACGAGCGTTTTTTGGAAAACGTGAAACACAATTCGAAGGATAATTACGATAGTGATGATTACGACGACGTGAACGATGAAGAGATAGTGCCTCCGAAGGATAGCTCGTCGATAGAAAATGGAATTTATACCGAAGGAGGACTTATACAGGCTGCTGATAAAGCTAATGTTGATACTGACGGTATATTATTTTATTATTAGATCGTAGATGTTTATGCAAATGTATGCTTTCATAAATACAACTAAAGGAATAAGATCTAATATTATAATACGTATTATGTTTTATGTATTATTACATATTGCTTTTGCATCTTGAAATTTCCTATAAATGCATGAACATCCACAGCCTATTCCATTACACCGTGAGAATATACGTACTTTGTTTGAAACAGCTAGGAGAAAAAGAAAATTTACAAATACTTTTCCTACTTTCAGAGAATGATTTATTTGCCGATGATATAAGCGAACTCCTTCGGAAGCACGGATTAGCTGGCTTTAAACGCGGGGATGTTAAGAAACCGGGACCGCCGTTTTCAACAAATAACTATGCGTTCAAAACTCCATCCCCATCCAGTAAATATCTTTACTTATGTAAACTGTTACTTCACATTTACAATCTTGAATCATTACTTCCCGATATAAAGTGATATCAAATATTTTGCAGTTTCGGAAAATGAAAATCGTTCTGATTCTATCGAAATTGAGCAAGATGTAAGTGGTCAATCGTGCGCAAAATTATTAATTAGAAATATTAATTAAAAAATATTCATTTTTAGAATAACGTAATGCTTGCCCCATACGTGAAGAAGGCACTAAAGCAACAAGAAAATTCAAAATCGTACAACGTTGATCTGGATCATGTTTACGTTGAATTTCAGAAACCATTTCACAGATGGTCGGAAGGTGAACATGTCGTCGAAGAGGTAATAATCGTTTTTCGTAAACGTACTAATTTTTTTCAAATGAATAGATGAAATAAACGAACAATTTCCAGGTGGGCAAATTATTGGGACTATCGACTGGCTCTTTGAAAGATATTCGTGTTGGCCGTGCGGAAGTGACGTTCAAAGTCGACAAAAATAATAAAAATTATGGCGCTACCGACGTAGTTAATAACATAGGTAATCAAAAATTAATCGAATGATTAGACCGTGGATGCTTATTCGTTTATGAAAATTGAAAGATGCAAAAATGCAAATAATATGTAAAAATATATAAAATATTCGAAATATAATATTTGGCAGGTGAAAGAAATCTCTGTTTAGATCCTATTTCTTTTGTTGTATTCATAAAAATATAAATTTATATAAACATCTACCGTCTACCAATGAACTAATAATCTCTGATAATTATGAAATAATAAAGCACTAAATTAATCAACTGTATATTTTCAGACGACATACGTGGGAAATTGAAAGATTCTTTGGGTGTTGAGGTGATCCGTGCAGGCATAGGTGACAAGGTTCATCTTAAAACATATCTATCTATAATCTACCTATAATTATACTGTTCAAATTAATCACAGGATCATTCATTTATAGAAAGATCAGAATCATAAACATGATCCTTCGCTTATTTTAAACAGTGCATTCAAATACTTCGATAAGATAATTCTATGAAAACAAAAATTAACATATTTTTTTATTTAAAGATCAAGTTACCCGCAACGTTGGAAGTTGTTAAAAAAGCTGAAATGAGTTCGACTTTGTTCGGAGCAATAGTGACTGCAGGCGTCATAGCCGTTGTAGCTGCAGTAGTCACATTGATAATCGCTCATCGACACGCTAAAGCTGGAGCCAAATTGGCAGGACTAACTACACCCGATCCGGAAGCATCGAAGGACTACCAAGATTTATGTAGAGCAAGGATGCACGCTAAACAACCGACAGATAAACCAGAATCACCGCGAGTTACGAATTTAAGCAGGGAAAACGAGTCAAATAATTTGCCGTCGAATCGATCTAGTACGTCCTCTTGGGGAGAAGAACCGGCTCCTTCGAATATGGACATATCAACCGGACAAATGGTTCTAGTAAGTCGATATAATATTTTCATAGATGTTTCAAAGCAAGATAACGACACAAAACTGAAATTATTTCTTAACTACAGACATTCGTATTTTTATTGTTACCACAAATGTACATGTTTCTTACATATTATTATTTTATTTATTAAATTTCTGTGCTGTAAAAATTAATAACATACTCGTAAATGTACTAATATGATTATGGTAAACGCTATTTTAATAATAGTGTTTGACATTTTAATATTATATATTACTATATTTTTAAAAATTTGAATTTTTATATTATAATTAAAATTAAGTTAAACGTATCAAAGAAAACTATTATATATCATAAAAAGGAATATTGTAATTTCTTGCATCATTTTATGCCTTCATTTAAATTACTGTATATAAATTATTTATATAATAAAATATATATAATTTATAAATTAGTATATTATACGTTTTTTGTAAAATCTCAATATTATATATATTTCTAGAGTTACATGGAGGATCATCTAAAAAACAAGGATCGATTGGATCAAGAATGGGTCGCATTATGTGCTTACGAGGTGGACCCTTCTTCGACTGAAATTGCACAAAGCGAAGCGAATGCCAAATGCAATCGGCCTGGTGCAGCGATTCCCTACGATCATTCTAGGGTGATTCTAAATGATCTCGCTAATGTCAATAACTCCGACTATATTAACGCCTCTACAATCGTAAGTATTCTTAAGTTAATCGTTTGAGATTTCTTCAGAATTCAAGGAAAACATAAATACAGAGTAAAATAACACATGCGTGGTTTTCATTTTAATATCGTTGAAAATGGAACTGAAAATAGAAATCGGTAAGTCACACGACGAGCATGGAGATTCTGCTGCTACATTCGCAGTTTTAATGAAAAAACAATGCTTCCCTTAAAAACGCTTCCGCGTAGATTTTAATAGTATTAATAACGTTAGTTGATGGCAAATCGAAGCATGATTTAAGTTATCATAAATATAGATATAAATTTAGAGATGGATTCATTCTATAGAAAGTAATAGAGTAGTTCGTGTAAACGTTTGTCAATTTTATACTAAACTTGTAATTGTTTTATTGTCATTAAAAAATTATTATTAAAAGTTTGTATTTTCAATTACTTTGAATAGGAAAATAAATAAAGAATAAGAAAATGAATAAGAAAACAGGTAAATATTCAAATGCGTCAAGAAAACCATACAGTATAATATAATGCTTTAGTAAATATACAAACATAATACAAGTATTTTTATGAACGTTTTCTGTCACTTTGACATGAATTTACTTGTAAATTTATATCTACATTTTGTGGTAAACCTTCATTTCAGATAAACGCTATGCGTGCACTACATAGTTTAAGCATTAGTTTAAGTTCCATAAAATGGCTTTTATTAGATTAAATATAAAAATCAAAGTTTAATTATGTGATAAGATTTGAACAATCTCTATATAATATAAAATGTCACCAGAATCACGTAATAGTTTAAAAGATAGTAAATGCGCTTGTTATGTACTCAAGAAAGCCGTGTGACTTGCTTCCATATAAAATTAATAGTAAAAAGATAATGTTTCAAACGAATCTTTTCCTTTTCTTTTTTAGACGGATCATGATCCTCGTAATCCAGCTTACATCGCCACACAAGGACCACTACCAGAAACGACAGCTGATTTTTGGCAACTAGTTTGGGAACAAGGTAGCGTCGTAATAGTGATGCTAACTAGACTTACCGAAGAAGGTGTCGCCATGTGTCATCGTTATTGGCCCGAAGAAGGATCAGAATTATATCATATCTACGAGGTGCACCTTGTGTCCGAGCATTTCTGGTGCGATGACTACTTGGTGCGTTCCTTCTACTTGAAAAATCTACGTACCGGCGAAACCAGAACTGTAACTCAATTCCACTTCTTGTCCTGGCCTGAGAACGGCGTGCCACACTCCATCAAGGCTCTTCTTGAATTCCGCCGGTAAGTATCTTATAAATTCAAATGTTTATATCAGTATATATAGAATGTATCCTAATATCTATTATTATCTATTTTTAGAAAAATTAACAAATCCTATAAAGGCAGATCTTGCCCTATAGTTGTGCATTGCAGGTAAAATTTGTAATATATCATTTACATTTAAGATATTATACGTATAATAATAACTTTTTCTTTTGGAAAATAATTAAAAATCTCATCTGATATGTAATTCATTGAATAGAAATAAGAAACATAACTTTTACAGTGATGGTGCTGGGCGTACTGGTACATATTGTTTAATTGACATGGTTTTGAACCGTATGATGAAAGGAGCCAAAGAAATCGATATTGCAGCTACATTAGAACATATAAGAGATCAGAGACCTGACATGGTTGCGACAAAGCAACAATTTAAATTTGTTCTCACGACAGTGGCAGAAGAAGTACATGCTATCCTTAAGGCTTTACCTGTACCCCCTGCAGAAAAATCTCTTCCAGGAAATAATACTTCGACGAAGCAAGATCAGTAAGATTTGACTCGAATTCGAAATTGCAGTCGCGGCGAGCAAAGGCAAAGAATTAGTTACAATCTATCGGCGAAAAAATGGCCAAATATTTCTAGTCGACCGTAATCGCATTAAAAGTCTAAAGTCCCTGTTATATCTTTTATTTTCTATAACTTTCTTCTCCTAAATACTTTTAAATATATCCTAACATCGTCTAAATCTATTACAAACTTTTAACGAAATTTGCTTTAACTATACTTCGTCACAGAAAACATCAAATTTTAGACCCTTTAAATTATAAAGATACTGTTTGTTTATTTATGTTACGAGATAAATATATACACATGCATTATATTGTCGAATAATTATTTTAAAGAAGAATTTATTGTGGCAATCTATAATACTTAATTATACATCTCGTTTGACTACGGCCTACTTGAATAGTCAAGTACAAGCATATGGATGCGAAAGACTGAGCTATGCATCAATGCATAAATATCGGCTAATAATGGAATCATTTGTATTGTGAGCCCTTATAAACTTGTTTTAAACTTGTAATTTATTGTTTTCTCATAGAAATGAATGTTTACCTCCCATTATGTAGCTCAGTCTTTATGTAGTTTATTGTATTGTTAATTTCATACCATAAAAGTTTTATTTTAATTGGATTAAAAATATGTTGCTGCCTCTCAATAGCTTTAAATAAGACACCAAAAAATATAACGTAATTCTATCTGCTCAGTCAATTCTATCAAGTGTATATAACGTTGATGATCACATTAATTAAGTCACATATAATTGCTAATGCGTTTAATTGAATTTTCGTATTTGGTTTATTCAATTGATTTCTTTAGAAAAGATTTTTATATGCAAAATTTTAATGAAATTTTTATGTTAGTAATGCGAGAATCTAAATGCCCCACATTAGAAATTGAAATCAGAATTTTTATACTATTGTTACACGTTCTAAAGAGAATGGATTTTAATGGATTTTAATGGATTTTAATACGGCTATGACTGTTGCTTCCGTGAAACGAAATTTTATTAGGCGTTAAATGTAAAGTTTCATGCGAGAACGTCGCAAGAAGCGCTATTTATCAGTCTTTTTTCTACGCATACAGAAATACAAATGATCGAGCTGCACAATATTCACATCATAATTAAGTATCATCATTATTAAAAAAAAAATTATTATAAGAATGTTTTATTGATGTGAAATATGAATTAGAATATGACCACGTAACATAAACTTAATGTTTTAAATATTATGCAGATGTTTTATTATGAACACGCTTCGTGAACGAAAAGTTTAATCATTAATATCGTGAAAATGAAATTAGGTGGTATATAAAAAGAAAGATGTACGCATACATGTTTGCACAAATTGCCAGTGTCGATATGACGAGCCGTAAATGGAAGCGTCGTCCTTGTTTTAAAACTACGGCTCTGTTCATTCTGTAGATCCAACCTCCCACAGGATGAACAAGTTGTATTTGTGGTTCCTTCCTCTTTATTGTGCAGTACGATTACAAACAATGTTTTCTTTTCCACATTTCATATGTTTATGTTACTTCCTGTTTTTGCTAAATTACGATTTAAGAAACAGTCATACATTTATCAGGCACTGCAAATAAGTTAGATTACAAAAGAAATAAATTTAAATCAAAATAACATATAGTATTGAATAATTATGTTTTCTAATGCTGCTTCCATTTCTGAATACCCTACATTTTAAAAACCAAGTAAGAAAGTTCAAAATCCTAATTATGACAGCTTATATTTTATGTTGGATTAATACGAGTGATATATTGTAAACTCAACATGAAAGTTTGCTTGACCAACAGATATGTTTTATTAGTCTCTTTTAGCACAAATTCATATAAAAGATTCTATATTTTTATGCGAAGGGATGAGTCTATATAAAATGAAATAATATATAAATCTATACTATGTGTGCGCGTGTGTGTGTTACACATACACTCAAAAAATGTAATACTATATGTGTTATAATGTAATAAATCAGTCTATGTTCAAATCATAATATATAATATGTGTTTTTATTGTTTAAATCAATTTTTCTTTTCTTAAACCATAAATTTTATACATTTAAAAAGATCTATACAATTTGTACTTTTATTTTATACATATTTTAAAGTTTATAAACTAATAAAATAAACAATTATATATAAGATAATAATGACATATATATAGGTATATATAAACAAATCCATATCATCAAGCTATAATTCAATTTTAGTAACTAGAATCAATAGTATCAGGAAATAGAGGATTCCAGAAATCTGAAATATATGAGCATACATAGAATTTAAGTACATATATTGTTCCGTTCTTCTAAGAATATAAAAATATATATTACATTACCTTCAGGTGTTTCACTTCTTTCATTATATTTAGTTCTGTGCCGGGAACATTTATTTTGCTTCATTCTTATTTCTTTCTCAGAAAGCCCAAGACTAGTGTAATACTAAAACAAAAATTCTCTCAGTGAAATTATTCAAATCATACCATATATATACATACATATATACATATAAACATTTAATTATTTAATATATGTATTATTATTATTATTATTATTATATATACTATATGTATAAAAGATTGATATATTACTGGCTCTCAGTTCAATCTCTGCAGCATTAAGAAGAAACAAATCACACTTAACATTATTTCAATTAATTATATATATTACTTATTTATAAGTTATAAATTAAACTTATTATACATTACTATTACTACTATTATATATTACCTGTTTACATTGCCAGCAACTAACGCCATTCATCTGTGCTCTTTCAGACTTTTTCTTTGGTGATTTATCAAATATATATTCTTTCGCAGGTAACCTTAAAAAATATATTAAATTTAATATATTTTACAAAATGTTTTACATTTATGTAAACAATACCTACATATCAAAACTATTCATAAGAGTCCTTCTTACAGATTTAGTTTTAGGTACATTTTCTTTCAATTTATTTGTATTACAAGGAGACTGTTCTTGCAATGCCTCCCCTAAAGTACAGAACGTTTCATCACTTGAAGAATTGGAATCTGTTTCTTCTTTTGCTGAATTAAAATTTTTTTGTGTCTTATTATTACTGTTAACGTTTTCATTACAAAAATCAAATATTTTTGGCCCTGTAATTAAATGTGTTCGATTTTCTTGTACAGATTTTTGTAGTGGTAACAAATGACGATCCAGACTGTGTTGATTAATCTCTTTCTTTGAAGTCTTGCTTTTTAATTTCAAACTTCTCATTTTTGAACTTAATTTTATACGTTTATTTGGACTATTTTGAATTACATCCTCTTCTATAGAATTATTATGGTTTTTACACTGTTTTCTTATACCTCTTTTAGGTGATACATGTGCCGTTAAAAAATCTGATCTGTTATGCTTCTCCTGAGTTACAGTATTAGTTGATTGCTCATCTTCAAGAAATACAAGTTTTGATTGCTTATGTTTTTTACCATTTTGCAATAATGTGGTATCTACATTATATAATTTACTAACTCCCAATTTTTTTGACATTTTAGTAATAGTTGTATTGACTGATGTATCAATCTCATCATTGCTATTTTCAATAATTGAATATTCATTTTCTTTTGAATCTTGAGATAGTGTGTCCTGTATAAGATCACTTTTTAGGTTTGTTGAACTAGAAATATCTGTTTTTATTGGTAGGCACAAATTCATTTCATTTTTCTTAAAATTTTTCAGATTAATCTGATTATTTGCAACATTAGTTTTCTTAAATCTAGAATTTTTTCTTATAAGTATTGGGCTCTTTAATAATTTATCTTCTTGTATTTGGTACTTAATAGATGTATCAATTAAAGCAGCATTATCTATATTTGAAATATAATCACAGTTTCTAAAATTATTATCACAATTAATATCTTTGTGTGGAAATATTTCTGTATTTCTTAATACTTGATTATTAGTAGGTATAATACTGAAATATAAGAAATTAAACAATGTATAATGTAATCTTACTAATACAACTTTATAAATTATAAGTATGCAACAAAATTAAAACTTACACATCTTTATTACTTAAAATGTCTGATTCAAACAATTCGCAAGGAATCTTAAAGTCAACAATGTTTGTAATGTTTTCGCAATGTTTTTGCAGTTTTAAGTATTCATTCCATAACTCTGTAAATATAAGTTTATTGTGTAAATGTATAAATTTAACTACAAATTATTTACATAAATTGCATTTATGATATAAAGCAACGTACATATATCATGAGAGTACATTATTATTTTCATTATAAATGTTTTATTTTTAAAAGATTTTATTTTTTTTAATTTGCACTAACAAATCAAAAATTAAGTAACATCTATTATTATAAAATTGCATACAAAAATTATAAAGAATAATTTTTCGACCCTAAGCGTAATTTCCTTGTAATTAAAATAAATAAGTTTTGTTGTTGTAAGTTAAATAAATAACTGAAAGAAATATAAACGAAAAAACTCCATTTGTTAATATAAGAACAAAATATATGATAAACATATACTTACTTTTATATTGTTCGAATGCTTTTCCTAGCATTCCAGTAAAATTCTTCAAAGCATTTTGCGCAATCTCATTTTCTATGGAACAATCGAATTGTAAAACATCTGACAAAGCCATCAGTAAAATGAATGAGGTTAGGTAATTGTCTTTTTAAAACAACTTAATACCCTGTCCCTTTTTTTCACTTGTCGTTAATTAATTCATTGTGTCTCTTTTATTGTATTATATTATTATCACACTGTGCATAGAATCGAACAAACTCAACAAAATAAACAATTTATTATTCATTCCCACACTCCATACTGCTGATCACTTCACTGAATAATCTACAGTGTGTCGCCAGTTTCTTTTTAAATCGCAGCACAAATCGCCATGATATCGTCACATACATATTGTATACGGCTTGCCGGTATAGAAGCACACGTCCTAACCTCACTTTCGCAGTAAACGTGTTTCTCTTGGAATCACTTCAATCTGAAACGTTCGTGAAACTTGCGTTAATTTTTCTTTTATCCTATTTTTTATTATTTTGAAAAGAAACTCCGAAAACTTCAATTTTACTATTTCTTGTAAATAAGAAAAAGAAAAAAAAATAGAAATACTTCACATAATTTTGTAAGTATCTAACCAAACAAAAATTATTTATTTATGATATACTTAATTTATAAGTATGAATTTATATAGTTGAATTAATTTCGTTCTTCTGCCCTAAAAAAGTCCTATTATAATATAGTTAGCCTAATATAGTATAGTATATTTTTGTGTACTTTTATCTCTTTATTATGTCTCGATATTATTATGTACATTACATCCCGTAAATATTTCCATAATAAATAAGGATTTAACATCGTATATAAAAAAAGCTTATGCAACAAATAAATATTTAGAATGCATCCAATTTTAGTTTTCTTTCAAATACCTTCAACCCTCATTTTTTAATTTGTTTTCAACAAATTCATTCAGTATAACAAAATATATCACCTAACATAAAGCTACATGTAATAAACGCTAAATACTTTAAAAACAAATTCTTGTTTGAAAAAGATAAAAGTATCTATATTGATCTATTAAACGTTTTGTTTGAACCTTTTAGATGTACATACACTATACCTGTGTTTTCATGTATATATATATGCACATAAGTATTAAATATTTCCAATATGAAAACGAAACTTAATGTGATAAACTAAAATGATAAACATTAATACTTTGAAGCTCTTATTTCATATGTCGCATAAGTGTGCACTATAAAGAGCATGTTGTTATTATTAAAGATACAAGTACTATATTAAGTAACTGGTCACGTATTAATAATACATCAATTATATACAATTATACACCGAATGTGCACTTACAGTTATGAACAGATAGTAGAGTCTATAAACAACTTGGATGCAGTTGTACTTCCATGCCTAGTTAATTTAAAAAATAGCAATTTAGACCTTTTCCAACTTTATACAGAACATAGTTTAGAACGCTGTAAAGAGTTATATATACAGATCATTATGAGCTGAATGCTGACTGAGAGGAAGTTGAGGGTAGGGAAAGGTTTTGTGTTAGGTTGGAAGTTGGTTTACCTGGGGGTCGGGTGATAACAGGGGAAGGATTGCAAGTTTCCAAACCATAGCGCGACATTAGCGCTAATAATGCACTGCGAACACCAGCTGTAGCCACCTGTGACCATCTTCCAGAACTCATTGCATCATCACCAGCATAAACTGCATGTGCATCAAAATTTCCAGACTGTGCTATATTTGTATCTGCAAAAATAAAATAAAACAATAATACATCATAAATATTAGAAAAAATAAGTACAATGGAACTTACCTAAAGGTAGTGGATTTAGTACAGAAAGGTGAGGTTCTACTAATCCACTTGATCTTGAATTTGCAGCAAGTCGTAATTCAGCATGCAATTCTCCTAGTAATTGTATTACTTTTGGGTCACTCTGTAATTTAAATTATAATAGTTACGCTATTAAATATTATAACAATATAGTAATATCAATTATGGAATTAATGATTATATGAAATTATAAAAATGAAATATTTGAAACAAAAATCCAAGTATATGTACCTCATTATCTGATCGAAGTGACATGAGATCTTCAACACGAATTGGTTTCCCCTGATTTAATACATTTGTGAGAGCACTTAATTTTCGAATAAGATTATCTTCTGTGTATAATTCTGACATATGAGAGGTAGTATCTCCTTTGGGCCGTGGTGTAACTGATGGTGGACTAACATAAAAATATGATGGTGATGAAATCATATAAGGTCTATTAGCATCTCCCTTGAGCCGTGGTGTAACAGGTGGAGGACTTGTGTAATAATATGATGGCGATGAGACCATGTAAGGTCTACTTTGGTTGAACAAATTATCTCCCCCATAGAAAGATTCCGTATCAAGACGATTTGGATGAGAATTGTAACCTGCTTCCATTTTTAAACGTTTGGAAGACCTGAAATCAAGTCAAAGGCATATTATAAAAACTATAAAAATAAAGATCAAGTGTTTTGTAGAACATGACAAAATGTTATGTTTAAACAAATTTATTGAATATAAAACGTATATATAAATATATATATACGTTTATATTTATATATATCTATATATAAAGTAATTAGTAAATATATGTAATAATAAATATAAACTTCTAGTGTGTTATATATAATTTTGTAAAATGATCACTATAATTATTAAGACCATATTAAAATGGAATATTTCTTGAAATGAATCAAATATATTAATAATATTTATAAAATAATTATAAAATAATGCTAATAAAACAATATGAAATAAAAATTCGTATAAATATTATTAAGACGCACATGGATACCCAATAGTAATATTTGTTTCATAATTAATAGAAATCATGCAAAAGATAGTACGTTTTATAAACGTGCATATTGAACAAGCAAGACTAACAAATCAATACTTTTTATGGATATACATGCAATTTAATAGGCACAGCATATCAAACTTTATTTGTATTCTGTAAATTTTATTTTTAACAATTTATTGCATACTTATCACTTATATCTGTATAAGTGAAGAAATATGACACAATAATTTTATAAAGGATCATAGATATTAAGACCATAATGTGATTGTTCAATTCATTGCATCCTCAACCTTTTTGCACGAAACGATCAAGCTTTTATTATTTTAGTTATAAAGCCCAATTTGTTATATGATACACAAAACCAAGTCTCGTGTGAATTATTAAACTGGACACCCTGGGTATAAACATATATTATACGGATTTGGAATATTTATTACCTATTTATATTCTTATAAGTGCTATAAAATTTGCCCTTTATCATTCTGCCACAATAACATTATTTCCTGAAACATAATTGTTTTTCTTATTAGATATCTTGCCAATTTGTATTCACTTATAATTATTTGTTACTCTATATTTCAAGTATTATGTTGTCTCCTACGAATTCCACAATATAATTTATTGTTAACAATGTAAAATAAATAATTATTAATTTAATGTATGTCACTATATATAGCATTATTATAATATATATGTATAGTAGAGATAACATGTGTACATAACCAAAAGTATGCTATTTATATAATATTATACAGTAAAATAATTAGTATTTATATATTTATATATAATTGTAATGTATAATATATTCTGTACACAAGTATTTTTTCTGATATAATATATATAAAATTTTTATATTTTATCAGTTACATAATAATTATATATACAGATATAATAAAAATAGAGAATATTGGAAAATTGAATTTGATCATACAATTGATAAATTTTAATAATAAATTTTGTAATATGTGCTACATAATTTGCAATACTTAGAAATCCTTATGTTGTACTTTGTATACAATTTTGTTTAAAGTCAATATGAATCAAAACTACTAATTTATTCATACTTTATATTAAATAAAGTAGCTAAAATGGAAAATATATTTACTTTATTGTCGTTTTTACAAAAAAAATTATTTTATTTTATATTATATTTATTTATATTGTTATATTCATTCATTGTTTTCCGTTTTTATTTAAGTTCATCAAATTCATTAAAATGATTCATCACAAAGCAACATTTGATAATATTTTTGAAGTAGCACATATTATTAATTATCTATAATCTTATCCATTTACCTTCATGACAAAGGTCATAATAAAATATTCTTTATTTGTGATAATAAACTGCATGAATTTTTGAATCATCTTATTATCATATAATGTTGTTTAATGTTTACATAGTAATGAAATTTTTATTTTATTTTACCTGTGCGTAAAATTTTATTTTTATAATATCAATATATTATTTATTTTTATACATTCTGCATTGGAGTAATAAATGTATTAAACATCCGTTCTAACTTATTGTGGAATAAGTAGAAAAATAACATGTACTTTGCATGTCATTTTGAAAGGGTACATAATCATGTACACTGGTATTATCATTCATTCCCAAGGTCCCAGTGTTCATCGTCAGATATGACTTTATCAAAGGATTATATGTGTGTGTGGTTACTTAGTTTACAAATAAAAATATAGAAACATTGAAAGGGACTAAACAAATTAAACGATAAAATATTTTAATAACATTGGAAATTCATTGTCCATAAAAATGTTAGGCAGATGCCTATGGACATTTCGTAAATATTTTATATTACAGAAATTCAATATTATTTTACATTGTGAAGATAATACATTAGGTTTGTCCATATCCCGTACTTCATTATAAGAATGGCTTTGATATAAAATACATGCAAAAACATGAAAATATTTAACAAATATTTAATACTGCCATTCGTATATTGAAACTTACGATAATTATCTACAATACAGAATAACAAACTATAACACACAATTGCGAAAATATGATCAATTAAAATATGCCTGATCTATAGATGTGAATGTTCAAATAAACTGAATTAACGTAAATAAAATGAAATGTCGATGGTGATGGCCGTGATGTTAATATTTCGCGTAATACATTCACACTTTAGTCTTGGCTCCTTGTATTCCATTGTCTTCAATCTTCCATCAGCTTCTTCTTAGTATCCATTTGACCTATTTACACTCCAAGACTTTAAATATTATAAAGATCGCTTATTTTCTCGTATTTTGTGCTCATTCATTTCATGTATCGTTTCATGCGCTTATAGACATTTCAATCTAATAGTTTAATATGAAAATTAACATACGAAATTTCTTCTTTTATTTACAATTATATACCTACTATATATTTCTTTTTCATTTTTTTCTTTTTTAGCTAACCATTTTAAAATTCTGTTTTTATAGATATATATCATTAATACAATCATGAATATTGGTAATTATATGCATATACATTTACTTATGTAAGTGCATATATTAACTGTGATATAAAATCGTACATATGTGCATTTTCATTTACACAAATATGTCATAATGTATGCATATCTATGTTGATAAACATAGAGTAGCAAATATGTATATATTTAGCTACTTATTGATCATCTTAATATTATTAAACATAAAAGATATTTCGTAACTTTAAAGCTCGCATAATTAATTTTAAAGGCAATTAAATTGAATCACAAACACATTGAAAACGTATTTTCCTTTCACATAAATGCTGATCCTCCAAATCAAATAACATTTAATATCACTTCAAAAAAAAGATACTAATATATAATATTGTGATATTATTTTTTCCAGTTATTAAGGAGTATTTAAATATTATTTTATATTATGATATATTTTGTTATAAAAAAACATATCGCTATAAATTTTGTATTTCTTCTAAATACATGCGTTCAGAAATATTTATGTATTTGAAAAGCGAAGTATTAGAGAACATAATCTTTGTAGTAAACCCATGAAAAGAGAACGTTGCTGTACATTTTCGTGTCTATATTCCATTGTTCTGCACTATAGCCATCGTCGTGTTTGAACGACTGTGAATCAAACTAAAATTAACTTATTTTATCCATTATTGAAAGTCACATGCAAACGGACGATGAAAATAAGATACTACAACAGTTATGTTTTCATTCTTTAAATAAGATCTCTAACAACGCATTTTGCTAAGAAAATAAATGCCAAGCACAACTGCAATACACAGCCATCTACGTGTGTAAGCAATTAGTATCTGGTCAGTACTGGATATCGCGTCCCAGTTTGTGCGAATATGTCTCTCTACTGCTACTCACCCCCCGACATCAGACAGATCTTCCATAGCCTTATGGGGACCTCCTTTATTTGGAAGAGGAAGAAGAGGCATCTTTCCAGCAGAGCTTTCTTGTTGTTCGCGCTGCTGACGTCTTCGTTTTTTACTCCAGAGCTCATGACAGTCTTGCCAAGTAGGAAGCTGAGGTGCTGGCATCCTAATTTTTATGTAAGAGATACAGGTCTTATGAATAGGCAATAATTAAAGTTTTTGTACAAAAAAAACTATAAAAAAAAGTATTCCAACATTTGTTCAATTATATTCCTACATAAATACTGTTGCTACTATTCCTATCTACATGATAAACTTAAATAATAATTTTTATGTATACATATTCAAATACAAGATGAAAACATACTGCTCGGGTTGAACATTTTTCAGCCATGCACTTTTAAGTGCATCAGCAGCCGTTATTCGTTTTTCTGGATCTAATTCCAGCATTTTATCTAAAAGATCCAGCGCTGGTGCTGGCATAAATGAAAAATCTTCTCGTAAACGTCTTCTATGTGATTTTTTTGGTTTCAATGTATGCCATAATGGCAGTTTTATCACAGAAGGCCAAACGGCAGGAGTCGGTGTACCACAGACTCTGGAAATCATCTCCAACTGCATCATTTCTACATTTGCCTTACAAAGGATAAAAATAATCATATTTCATTCAATTCCTTTCTTTAACAGAAATATAGTTCATCATCATTTTCTTACTTGAAATAGTGGTTTCTTAGAAAATAATTCTCCTAAAATACAGCCACAACTCCACACATCTATTGCAGGACCATAACGCTCTTCGCCCAATAATAATTCAGGTGGTCTATACCACAAAGTTATCACTTTGTTCGTATAGGGACGCTGCCTATCTTCAGCATTATAAAGTCTTGCAAGTCCAAAGTCAGCTAATTTAACTTCCCCTCTGCAAAAATGATACAATTAAATTATAGAAATACAATTGTAGAAATACAATTTTTCTTTTCACTAATAGTACATTTTGCATACTTATTATTCATCAGTATATTAGAACACTTGATGTCTCTATGTAAAAAGTTTTTACTGTGGCAGTAATTTAATCCGTCTAATAACTGCTTCATGATGCTTGCATTATTCATTTCATTGAAATCGACCATTCCAGACTCCAAAAGACCCATCAAGTCATGATCCATGTATTCAAATACAAGATAGAATGAACCCTTGTCCTACAATATTGTAATATTATCTTCAATATATTATATATTTTAATATATGTAATACCTTTCTAAAATCTAACGCGTCTTGTTTGTCCGTGACTATTTCTCTCAAGTTCACGATATTTTTGTGATTGAGTTGTCGTAAGATTTTAATTTCCCGCACTGCTGTAATGGGAAATCCTTCTTTTTCATTTTCCAGACGAACTTTTTTCAATGCAACAAGCACACCAGCTCGTTTGTCTTGAGCTTTATAAACTTGTCCATAAGTACCCTCTCCTATTTGAGCTATAACTTCAAATACGTCGACAGAGCGTTCTCCCCAATCTTTACCACTCGAAGCCGACATAGGCATATGACAATTTCTAGAACTTCTACGTTTCAAAATTTTTGGTCTTTTTAATTTCGGTTTTGGTGGTACACGTTCAACTTTTGTACGAGGAGGCGTTGCATTTGGATCATCTTCTCCACTTAAATCTTCTGACCCAGGAACAACTATACATACATCAAGTAATAATATAGATAATGAAATAGATAATAAAAGAGATATTATTTTAATGACGTTAAAATTACATATGTTGTTATATTACAAACCTACCCGGTGGCATAGGTAAGTCTTTAATACTCTTTTTCTGTGGTGGTTTTGTAGTTGAAGCTGGAAATTTCATTTGTGCCTTACTAGGCGGACTTGGAGATCGACTCGGTGGTGAGTCTATACTCTCCAAATCATTTTGATTAATTCCAGGTGGTAATGGTAACCGTGATAAACTTTTAGTTTTGAATGCTACGATAGGAGGCTTAGGAGGATCTACCGACTTAAGAGGAACTAGATTGTTAGGAGGATTAAATTTAGACATAGCCGTGTTTGGTGCTGGAACTGGTATAGGTATAGGTGGCGGTGGAACAGATAAATTAGGGAGAACAGGTACTGGTACAGGAATAGGCACTGACATAGACACTAAGCCTGCTGCATTTGCAGACTCAGATAGTGGCAATGGTGGCGCTTGCAGATTTGTAACAGCTGGGAAACTTGGACTATTTGTAACAGTCACTGGACAAACATTAGTGGTAGCTGTAGGTGAAGTATATACAAACATATGCTGATTAGTTCCAGATATTACATTTGGTGCATTAACAGTTTGTGTAATTGGCAATGGTGGCGTCTTTCCCGCTATTCCATTATCATCGGATATTGGAACAGGAATATCCACAAGATCAACAGGCTTCATACTTTCATTTATCGTCTTCAATTGGTCTTTATGATTCACGTATTTTTCCTTATTGTCTGTGGATACTTTGTTCTCAGAAGCTACACTACTAGTATCTTTTTCATCAGTGCCTTCTATAATTTGAACTTCGTCTTGAGTAACAGCCTTCTCCTTAGCAGCTTGTAACTTTTTGTATGCTAATTCCCTCATGTTTCTATCTTTCACGAGTTCAGCAAATAAACTAGTTTCACTAATTTTTGCTTGTACTCTGAGATTTCTTGCTGTGATACTTGAGGGACTTCTTGCTCTGGATCTATGAGGAGAAGGGGAAGGTATCCTCGAAGGACGTGGACTTTTTGATTTGTGTTTTCTTATCGATTTATGTGACTTGCTAGGAGAACGAGATTTTTTTGGAGTACGACTTCTTCTCCGTGAACGCGATCTAGATCGTGATTGTAACTTTCGCCATCGTCCAGGACTTCGTGATCGCGAACGAGAAAGAGGTAAATGTAACCTAGAAAAAAGAAATATTATTTTTAATAGCAAAACAAATGATTTAGAATTGTTATATCGTGTAATATATAGTACCTGCTTCCAGTAGGACTTCTAGTTGACCTCGACTTCCTTTTATCTCTTCTGTCTTTTTCATGATGTCTATGTCTTCGTTCGGATTCTTCTCGCCGTCTACGTTTACTCGAAGGTGGAGAATTAACAGGATCTCTACGTCTGTGACTTACAGGACTTGGGCTAAATTCTCTTCGCCGTGTCGAAGGACTAGGACTGTGCCTAAGTCTATGCACCATTGGACTTGGACTAAAATCTCTTCTTCTTGTTGGACTATGATCCCTTCGTCTTGACGGTGGAGATGGACTATGAGGTCTCCTACGACTCGAGCTAATAGTGGGCCCTGGACTAATGCTACTACGTCGCGTATGAATACTAGGACTATGCTTTTGTCTTTCAGGAGTATGTTTCATTGTTGATAAACTTGCTTTGCTATTCTCTGGCGTCGTCGTTCTCGGAGGTAATAAAGGAGTATGGGGGGATTCTGTTGGTCTTGGAGGAAGTGATGGAGGAGTTATGTTTCGAGGCTGCCTTGTTATTTCAAGTTCTACATCACTTAAACACCTTTGTTCTTGTGGTGTAGCAGGTGATATTGGCGAGGTACTATCTTTTAATGGTAAAGGCGGTGATTCTGACCAATTCCCAATTGGTTTTTCATGCTCGGGGCTTATGATAATTTCATCTGTAATGCGATGTGGACTTAGACTATGAGAATGTCTTTTAGATTTTCGTTTTTTCTTTTTTCCAGTACTAGATGAAGGACTAAGGCTTCTTTTCTTTTTCTTTTCTCGTTTGTGTTTTTTCTCTTTTCTTCTTGCATATCGTCTAGACTCTTCTTCATATTCAGGTGTTCCACCATGCATTGCAGAGGGTTGTTGTTCATTTGGCGAATAATGTCTATTAGCATGTCTATGCTGAACTGGTGGAGATGGGGAAAGGCTAATAGGAGATGCTCCAAGTGCACGTACTGGACTCCCTCCATAATAACGTCTTTGTAAAACTGTTTCAGGTACTTCTCCATCCGTATAGCTATTACCTCTACTATCTTCTGACTGAATTTCTCCAGCTTCTGGTTCAGACAAGTCTTCGCTACTCACATCTGAGTATTCAACCAAAGGTTTAACAATCGAAGAAGCTACAGTTGGAACATTCTCTATAGACTTATCTCTTGATCTCTTCTTTTTCTTTTTCCCAGAACTTTTATTTTTTCCATGTCTTCTATGCTTTTTATCAGGTGCTTCAAAAGTATGTCGATTTATATCACTGCCAGTACTATCTCTTCTGCGTGCTCGAAATCTTCCATTACGTTCAGCTCTTTCAATATCACGACTGCTAGGCATGTCACCTACTGAAATACAATAATATTAATATATAAAAATAATCTGTAGTATTTTATTTGCTTTATTAACACACTGAATGTTATTGGTAATAACAATGGTAGAATTAATAGGAATATAAAAATTAGGAAAGCAATCATATATATAACTCATTTACACAATTTTATCTTTTTTAGTAAGGTATATATCATAACTGTATATAACAATGAATCATTAAATAAGTGACAGCGCTTTATTATTTTAGTTAACACATATAGAATTCACTTAGCAGTTAACTTATAATATTTGTACAAATCATTGGATTATTTAGATATTCCTTCTCATAAAGATAAATACATAATTTAAAAAATACACGCTTTATATATATTAGATTTCACTTACAAAAGTATCACGAAAATATCGAAGTAACAAAACAATTGAATTTTTTATATTTAATTTAACCTTAATTGATATCACTAAAAGGTTTGAACGTTATTATATGTATTATATTTCAGCTTTCCTTAATATTTTCAACACATCATCATGGATATTATATACACAATTACGCATACGTATGACGACACGTACATACATGCACATGCATAGATTAGTCGACGTAACAGTATTTCCGAACGACACGATTTTTCGACGTATATAGTGGAAAATGGTAATTTTTAACAAACTGCCCTATTTCCAAGGTAAAAATAGAAATCTATCGAGTACAAACTTATGACTTGTCGGTTTAAAGAATATTTTGCACAAAAGAATTTTTCGGCCGAGCTAACATAGCCGCCATTGTTAACGACTGGGTGGCAAGGGAGTTGCCCACTTTTCACAGAAGAAAGTTAGTCAATGTTTTTAATGGAACTATAAGTCAATATCTTGTATAAGTACTCACGTGCAATATAAATCTTGTGATAACACGCTGAATGTTGAGTTTCTTTGCATCGAGCTGATCCAACGTAGTGATGAATATAATGGTTACGTTCGTTGTTCAGTAAACAGTTTTAACACATATTTCGTAGGCCACGAGTAAAATTTGATAAAAATTAATAGCTATCGTAACAATTAAGTGTTCAGGCAATCATATTTTTATAGTTTTACTAGCCGATGCATCATATCTCATGAATTTTCTTTGGATTGTATTTGGCTTTCTCATAAAGGTAGCTCAAGTAAGTAGAAGCCATTAACCATTAGCACGTCATTATTGTCTGACGTAACAAGCGATAAGTGCTGCACTCTTGCGGCTAGGTAAGAAGTACACAGAATTGCGGAATAATCTTGAATATTATTATACTCGATGCAATTGGTTGGAATAAATCTATTTGTTATGCGTGTATATAAATATAAATATCATTATTGTCAAACTAGAGAGAATAGAGAAAAATACAAGAATTATAAATATGGAACGAAACATATTACTAATATATCTCCATATAGTTATATATCATGTATTATCGAATTAGATTTTAAATTCATTAAAATCTAATTTTAAATATTTTGTTCCAAGAGAGGGAGAGAGAGAGAATATTATATTTTATTTATATTTAATTAAGATCGATTTGTCATGTTTCCAACTAATGTAAGAAACATGAGTGATAGATATGTATATGGATAGATATAAAAAGATATATTGCTATATTTATAACCATTAAAATACTTATTTTAGATACATTTTAAAATATCTTTTTATGTAATTCTATTCCTCTAATCTTACAATTTTATTACTTTATGTTAAAATTTGTTAAATACATGAAAAGTCTGCATTATGTTTCTACTGATAGAGACGCCCTCTACCTTAAGATGTAATATATGTTTACATATTTAAGAGAAATTTCTGTTCTATGGTTGTTAGCGATTCGGTGGCGATAAACAGTATTAAATATTAAGTAAGTAAAAGCAAAGTATTCATTGAGCTTTAATCTTTATCGTTGAAAAATTAGAATATGGGAGAACGATACAACATTCACAGTCAGTTGGAGCATTTGCAATCAAAGTATATTGGCACAGGGCATGCTGACACAACCAAGTTTGAATGGCTTGTAAATCAGCATCGTGATTCTTGCAGTTCTTACATGGGACATTATGATCTGTTAAATTTCTTCGCTATCGCGGAAAACGAAGCAAAAGCCCGTGTTCGATTCAATCTTATGGAAAAAATGCTACAGCCTTGCGGCCCGCCTCCAGAAAAACCAGAAGATTAATCAGTTCTATAGAACGCGTGTTACATACATATTGTAAAAACTGTACGCGCAATTGAAAATTATTTTATTATGAATTAGTAAAGTTTCTTTCTTTTTCATCGTAGAAATAAAGATTGGTTTTTATCGAATAATATATTGAAATTATTTTTGTACGTGCGATAAAATGAATTTCGTATATTAATAAAGTTTTAACATAACCCCTATAAATAAATACCTAAAAACCTTAATATATGTGAATTCTTTATTAATTTAATGAAAAAATTAAAAGAAGAAAGACAAAAATATAAACTAGAAGTTAAATTATCACAGTGAAATTTCTATTATAACATTAATAATACAAAGGAAACAGTGTAATCTACAAAATGCCTATTCCATGTTCAAAGCAATGTGGTAAAGATGCTATTCTCAAAGTAAGTCAAATGGTTACTATCTTAAGTTATTAATTTAAATTTAAATGTATAATATATTACAGAAGTGCATGAAAGAAAAATTATGTCTTTAATTACAGAGACCTAAAACCGGTCATGCGTTATGTAAAGAATGTTTTTTCTTTGCATTTGAAAGTGAGATTCATAATACAATTACACAAGGCAAATTATTTAAACCTGGTGATAAAGTAGCTATTGGAGCATCAGGAGGAAAAGATTCTACAGTACTTGCATATGTTTTGAAAACTTTAAATGACAGATACCAATATGGAATTGATCTTTTTCTTTTGTCCATTGATGAAGGAATAACTGGTATTTTAATAAAAAGAATTATGTTATAATATTTAAATAGAATTTTTGTTTCAAAAAGTCTATTATTTCAGGATATAGAGATGATAGTTTGAAAACTGTTCAACAGAATAAAGATGACTATGGGCTCCCATTAAAAATATTATCTTATAAAGAGTTATATGGATGGACAATGGATGAAATTGTGGCAGAAGTATATATTTACATAGAAACTTTGCATAAAGATCATTTACTTTTATTATTTAATCTTTATTTCATTTTAGATTGGCAAAAAAAATAACTGTACATTCTGTGGTGTATTCCGAAGACAAGCATTAGATAGAGGTGCAGCTCTTTTAGGAGTAGATTGTATTGCAACAGGCCATAATGCCGATGATATTGCAGAGACAGTTTTGATGAATATCTTAAGAGGTGATATAGCAAGATTACAAAGATGTACTTCAGTTATTACTGTAAGTTTAATTAATATGCTGCTTCCTTAAAAAAAAAGAAATAAGAAAAGTGAAAGGTACATGTTGCATGTATATGTGAATACATGTTATGAATTAACATTTTATTTACAATATAGGCAGGAGCAGATTGTATAAGACGATGCAAGCCACTTAAATATGCATATGAAAAAGAGATAGTAATGTACGCATACTTTAAACAGCTGATATATTTTTCAACAGAATGTATATTTGCACCAAATGCGTACAGAGGACATGCAAGAACATATCTAAAGGATCTAGAGAGAATCAGACCCTCTTCTATATTGGATATCATTCATTCTGGTAAATAAGATTATGATTATTGTGTTAAAATTATTTCTTGATATTTATATAAATACATGATTAATATATTTTCTTTTGTAGGAGAAACATTGCAAATAAAAGAAAGCATTAAACTACCAGAAAAAAGAAATTGTTCTCGTTGTGGATTTGTATCTAGCCAAGAAATTTGTAAAGCTTGCCTTATGTTAGAAGGTTTAAATAGAGGACTCCCTAAACTCGGCATTGGAAAATCTACAAAAGTTAAACGAGTGATAGATTCTACTACAAACGATAAATGCAAAAACAATGAAAAGACTAAACTAAAAAATTTGGAATTTTGACGATTACCTATATCTTCGAATATATTTGTGTGAAGTTTTAGGATATATTATCAAAATATATATACTGTAAATAATTTCAATTGAGATTGTATTACTTTTAACCACTTTTAATAATTATTTTATTGTTCAAAAGTATATGTTAGTGTTTCATTAGCATTTTTAGTCACTTCATATTTATTTACTTTTTCACTCTTAGATACATTAATTTTTATCAAGTAACAAAAAGTAATTCGAGAAATTTATATCTATGCTGATGTTAGATGATATATGCTGCTGCTTTTTGTGAGATTGGTGCTCTACAAAGTGGACAACCATTAGTAATGTCATCGGAGCAGTCTTCACATAAACAGACATGCCCACATGGGAGAAGAATAATTTCACGGGGATTTGTGCGACAGACAACGCACAATTGATCATCTCTAAGATCAGTATCTCTTACTCTTTGTCGTCTTTCTTTTCGTGAAGCAGCTAAAGATTGTCTTAAATCTTCTGCTAATCTTTGTTCTGTTCTATCCTTCCAATAACGTCGAAAAACAATTCCACCAATTAACATTCCAATAGCACCGAACATTAAACATAATAATCTAAAACATAAAAAATCGATTAAGAATCATATTTGAGAATTATATAAATACAAAACTTACCTATATGTCCGTTTACGTTCGTCTAATTTCCGAAGCAAAGAACTAATCGACATGCTTGTTAAATAAAATGGTGTACCATTTAAAGGGGGTTGTAATGTAAGTGTTTTGGATTTTGTTCTTGTTAATTCACCTATACCTGTCATAACTGCTCCTTCACGAAGTAGTTCTTCAGTAGATTGTAAGCCACGTTGGCGCACACCTAAGATTATCAATGAATTATAATATTTACGACTTCTGTTAAACAGTACATGAATAATTATTTTTTACCTGTGAAAAATCCCCATAAATGGTCTGCAAAGGATGGTACAGTTGGTTCAAAGGTATTAGATACCACATCCAGATCTAAAATATCTGCTGATAATGGTTCTAATACTTCTACGGAGTAACTTCCATGTTGTAAAGAAAATGGTACAGTGTTATATACTTTATGAACAGTACGCTCCTGATCTGACCTATGTGCAAATAAAAATTTGTTAGTTTTAAATACATATATCTTTAATTTTATATCTCTATAACATATTTGAAACAAAAATATTACCAGAAGCCAGCAGTAGTTCTGGCTATAACATGTTCTTTGATTTTAAGCTTTTGTACAACACCAGTTAATTTTTTATTATTAATGCTATTCAATGGTTTTCCTAAGGGTTTTACAATACCCCTAATTGCTATGTAATTTATTTTATTATCAGAACTTTTATCAAGGAGCTCTCCCAATTGTTGCCCAACTTCATGAAATTCTGCACCCTGTAGAGAAACTAAACATTTTGAGATATTTTTAAGCATTAAACGTGTTACTATAATTTACATTAAGACATATTAGTTAGAATATTTAAGTTATCGTATGCAATGTGCAATATACTTTATTTGTAACAAAGTTAGATATTCAATAATAATAGTAGAAATACACGTGATTTACCTTGACTGCTGTAATTGCATGTTTGCAGTGAAAGTATTGTTTCAAACAAACACCGAAAATTATACTATCAATTCCGAGTGCTACTATTTCACCTAAATAATCCATGACTAGGTTATATTTTTAAAACTCGAAGTTAAAGTATTGTCCATGTTTAGAAGTTTCATTAATTCTTCTCTAACCCATGTGGTTTCATTCCGACAAAATGTTTGAAAACTTAAAATATATAATTTTTTATTGAAAATTTAAAAATGAAAACACACATGCGATCGTTGCCTGATGTAAGAGGCAATTAAATATATTATGTTGTCAAGACTGTTGACCATGTGCTAAAATTGCAATTAAATTTGCATCTTTACGTTGGTCAACCTGTATGCGCGTTTAAAACGGTTTTGTCAATGTCCGTCAATATCGAAATTTTATTTTTTCATATTTTTTTTATATCTTATTTTAGTGTAAGTGATTTGGAATACTCCAAAATTTACTTGATTAAGAAATGTACAAACGAATCAGGTAAAATCTTTTTGTTTAACGAAATGAATTTTTAAATATTATCATTCTTGATCTCAGATTTCTTTGTTTTGTTCAGTCTAAATTTCGTTATGATTTTTACGACTTTTATACTTCATTTTTTAATTTAAAACACAATGTAATATAGAAAAAGGAACGAGTACTGAAAGTTATCAGATTTTGAAAAAGATAACCTTTATAAAAGTTATTATTGCTGCCTATATAACATATATAGTATGTATACTGTTTTTTTGATTGTCAAATTGTACATTAAAGTCAATATTTGATAGATAAAACAATTTCCACTTTAAGTTCTATTTTTTAAATTGTATTCATAAAAATATGAATTTGCATAAATAGTGATCAGTTATAATTAATCGAGGAGAAAAAAATGAAAAGAATTATTACGTATAGTAGAAATTGGAGAAAAGAAATTTTTATTGATAACATAGAGATGTTGGAATATGTATAAACAGTATGTATAAAAGTATAAAAAATAAATAGTGACGGCACTGCGATTTTGCATGCCTTAATGAGAGCAAATTCATCGTAATGTGTTCCAATCGCAATAAGGAACGCGATTACGAATCCAATGATAATAACATTACTAGTGATAATAACGATAATAATAATAATTGACATTGTACGTAATCGTACGATAAATTTCTCTAACACCCTTCCACTCATTCATATACAAATTCTCTCTATCTTCTGCTTTTATTTGAACAATTAATCGACCGGTTAAAGCTAAATGGCGGAGATCAATGCGACAACATTGTCATAAATAAAACTAGATTCCGCAATACGTGGTTTCCTCGCATGTGATACCCTAATTTTCCGTTTCGAGTATTTTTCACATTTTCTGTATTTCGAACTTATAATATCTAAGGTACCTAATACTTTTTTTTTCTAACAGAATATATAACATTTTAAATACTAAATTTCGTTTCCTTACAACGATAAAGGCGCTCTACGCGTCAAAATGAGAAGACTAAAAACATCTTTCCCGAGGAAGTTGCTCACGAAAGTATTGTCAATAACACTTGTAAAAGCCTTTTATGAACATATTATATGTGTTACATGAAACATTTTGAAATCTCACCACCATTTTAATAAGACCTAACTAGTACGAATGTATTGGTTAAATTTGAAACAAATCTAAAAATATACATAGAAGTTATAAGATATTCGATTCTCTTACAAACTAAACTGATGAATTCCATCTTTTATTAATTTCTCAATTTCATTATGTAAGTACACTTCTATAAATTCATTCATCACAAGAAAGTAATATATACATATAACGGTAAATCCTAAAGCATATTTGTAACATCAGCACTTTTTTGTATTCTTCAATTTATGAAATTAATCAATGTGGTTCCTGAATGGCTCGTACATTACAAACATATATTTAATAAAAAATTAGTATATTTTATCTCGAATAGCTATCTTGAATATGTAATAAGTGTTAAAGATGGTCTATCTATTATTGAATACTGAGATGTATTATGTAATATAATAATATAATAATATGTTTTTCTTGCCACTTTTACACATTTTATATATCTATTCTATCTATCACTTCTAACATACACATATATTTTCAGATCTGTTTCAGTCAGTTTATCAATATAATCATGATAGTTGGCTCTCATTACAGTGTCAATTACATTCTTAAATGTTTCGTATAACAAGCATAATTATATTGATAAAAGGTTTCTACAAGTATTTAAACGCTTTCATGAATTACTCTGTACAAGGATCGTCTTTCTCTCGAGACATAATCGCACGAATGTTTCACGAACTGTTTTCGTGACCCCCTTCGGTTAAATTCTTTTTATGGCAGTCAACTCGTAATCTATGTATATGATCGTCTGCAATTGTCGGACTTGTAACTATCGCGATTGAGGTCAATCGCGTGTAGCAATATTAGAAATTATTCGAACTTCTCGCACACGTGTCCCGTTGATAGATCGTTCAGGTTGCGAGGCGAGTTACACGCGCGCCCTCTTATGCAACGCTAGCACACATACACAACCCGGAAGAAGAGTTTGAGTTACCGTTGAAACGAGAAAAAAATATAAAGAATCGCGGTTGTAATTGGCTCTGATTAGAGATACGGTGTAATTAGCGGAACGCTTACAACCGAACATTTTAACTATCGTATCATTTTTCCTGCTTTTAAAGGAAGCATCTATCTGTATTTGACTGTAATCTTTTTCGAGCTAAAGCTTAATTTAACTTCAAACGTCCTATGTATCATTTCGAAACTGAAGACTGATCTTTTATCGTTCTCCTTATACCATACATTGTAGTTGCAATATCTGTTTGCTTTCATTCAATTTAAAATATTTAATCGTTGTTTTGTAACAGTCTGTATAATCTAACTTTAATGGAAAGGTAAAAAGAAAACACGGCGAACTTTAAATATTTCGACATGCTTTGAAAAATAAGAAGATGCTAGATAAGACATTTTAACTACAGCGTAGTCGTTATGAAGTATTCTATGTCGACATAATTTACATGATTCTGTAATGACGTTAGGCAAAGTTATCGATTAGTCTTTTAAATTTTCTTTAAATATTCTCAAAGTATATATGTCGATTGTAAGCATTTGGATATTTTTGCAATACGTAGTAGAATTATATTTAAAACAAGACCTGATTTAATCTTAATACGATTTTCACATTTTTATATTATTTATCTCAACGAATAAAAAGATTTTTAATGTTTTAAGAAAAGTCTCTACCGATTCTTTTATACTTATTATCGGACATAAAAAATCTTTTAATAATAGAAAAAAATGATTTACTTAAGAATAATCCAAAGAATATAGTAGGATTAAGAAAAGTGCCTATTGTAGATCACGTTACTGAGAATAATCAAAAGACCATGTGTACATTAATGATTCGAAACTAAACAGAAACTATTCCAAACATTTTTGTTTAGTTCCCAAATCGTACAATATACTAGAGAAGTTTCCAAATCTCTCTGTACGATCTTCCAATTATTTCAAACTATGAATTAAATGCCGATTTGATTACTTCATCGCGGGTGATCTGACTGATTTTTCGGTCGATTTCGAATGATGCAAAAATAAAAGTGACGTCGTAGGAGCGCGAACAAAACCTCGATCAACCTCGTCAATTGAACTTTTCTTTGTGCGTTGCTCTTGTAGTTCCTTAATCCTGCTGCGATCATAGAGTTTGCATATTCCAATGTTACTCCTGTTTCGTTAAATGAACCTTACTTTTAACCTGTTAATCTGGTTGTCCTTTAGTCAGAAATTTTTATAATTATCATAAGAAATTAGAAAATGAACAAAATTCGATCTATCGTGCTTTTCTCGCGCAATCCTTATACATATAATTTATTCGTAATAAACACGAAACTATACTTAAACAGATACAGAATCTCTAAGCAAGAGATTATTATCTAAACGATTAGTTTCCCGTTTATTAACAAGATAACATCTTTAAAAAGATTCTAACATTAAATTAAAATAAGAAATTATGCATATCAATAGTGACTCCTTTATATTTTATTATAACATCGAGAAATCTTTTATATTTAAAAAAATTACTTAATTTAAAGAAACCATGATCGAGTCGAAGAAAGGACGCAGCAGGGTTAAAAATCGCGTCGTAGACCTCCAGGGATAACGAATAACTAGCACGGTGTACGAAAATGTGGCAGTTTCTTTCTTTTTTCAACTGGTTAGGACGAGTCGAGCGCAAAAAATCAGCGTATACAGGGGTTAATAAGCTTGAAGGATTAGAATGATTATCGAATTTCAATTATTCACCTGATCAGGCAGTGATTGGATAAATAATTCGTTTAAAGTGTTAAAAACGTTTAATCGAAACACGCGATTCATTCTAATTCTTTGCTCGTCTCTCCAACGAGATCGAGCTTGGATTTACACGTTATTCGCATCTTGTTAATCTTTCGCTCGACTTAAAAAAAAAAAAGAAAAGAGAGAAAGTAAAGTTCCTTGATTGGCGCCCGTACAACGGGTTTACTTTAAAAGCACACGCGAAAAGATTGTCTCTAGTTCTAATTTCAGTTCGATTCACGAACATCATCACAGAGAACATTGCTTCGCGGTTGGACCTACGTCGGAGTGTACGATGAGATTTCTCATAGTCGTTTTTGCTTTTCTCCCTCGCTGGTATCTTTGAGTCTCTAGTAATTGCTTTAATTGATTGTTCATCGACTTCCTTTTTCTTCGTCCACACTCACAAAGATAGAGAGTTTCTCTTTAAATATTCGTTAACAATGCGTTGAAACGTTCCCCCTCGGGGTTTTCTTATGAACTCGATTTTCGTCGAGCGTCGTAGAGATTCGAAGCTTCTTCTCGTGTTTTCTCGTTCCTAGATGCAATTAATAATTCGAGAAGATCGTTTGTTCCTTCTACCATGAACAAGAATCTTCTTCGTCCTTTCAAATACTCGTCATACGTATACTCGAATTATCCTCAAGCAACGTTACTCAACATTCAAACAACGTGTCTACGAATCTTCTTTTCTCTATCACGAACAGAAATCTTGTCCATCCTTTCGAGTATTCACGATGCTTAAAATATCTGCACGATCCAAACGACGTATTTGATGAGCCTGTCTTCGTCATGAGCAAGAATTTTCTTCGTCCTTTCGAGTATTCACGATACTTAAAACATTCTCAAAGATCAACCAATGCGTTACACGTTCATCAAGCTCGTCCTGCATTCTTCCTTGTTCTATAGCTCGTTTTCAACGAACCTTGCACATGGATCAGCAGACGATTGTCAAAATGCTCCCGGTTAAAGGGCAATACCAACGAGGAAGCTTCGACAAATCCTTCAGAAGCGACACGATACACTGTATCTTCTTCGGTTCGTGTTACAGTTCACTGGTGGACCAATGAACGATCGTCGATCGATTTCGACGCGATCGTTGTCGTTTCGATCTTGATTTGGCCGTAATCCTCCGTTCGAGGAAATCTTCGAGAAAACTTTAGGCTGGAGCCTGGACCACGGGCCTATGAATCGGCACGGATATCACGTAGATGTCCAATTTTTCTCCGGACGTTTTGTCCACGATTTCACCGTAATTTACAGAATCGTACGACGGTGGTGCGAATAAATGATACGGCGGAGGTGGTGTTTCTGTTACTACTGGTCCGTTTATTGCTTCAGCTCGTTGAGCATAAGGGACCGTTAACGGTCGTCCACCACGACGGCAACACCATTCCGAACAACTGACGATTAGGAAAAAAGCTACTAAACCTCCGAAGGATCCGATGTACCAGACGATCGACCATGGGTCTAGAGGATTTTGACTGTCATTGTCCACTGAAACAAAAAGAAATCCGTCTATGAAAAGAGGGAACGTTTGGGTTAATAAAATGTTTATAATAATGCTTTATAGCGAGATGCACAGTTTAAAAGAATTAGAGGATTTGTTAGGTACTATGAACATGATTTTCACACTATGATACTGTGATACCGTACTTAAGGTTCTATTGCTTTATCCAAGAGAATAAGAACGAAGAATACCGATCTTTTTCAAGTCACCATCTCTGTTTATAACGGTTAGAAAATTTGCAAACTGCTCGCAAATAAGAAGATATTTTTGATAAAATATTTATGTAACATGTTTGCATATATGCAATCCCATAGAAAGTTTATTTAAAAAGAAAATTATATCTATACGTGTAATTTATAAATAGGGTATTTTGATAGGGATTTTGAAGGATGCGTATCGTGTACATAAGATGTGATAATATATATACATAATATTTATACGTAATATATATATACATAAATTTTACACGATTTTCATTTATGTGATTTGCTCTATAAAAATTTTACTTCTTCATACGTGTATCGTTGTAAGTTACTAGTTTCATTTTGGGAAAATAGGTAATTTTAGAATATGTTAAATTTTAGAAATGCACGTAATAAAATAACATGCAAGCGATCCGAAACATATATGTAGGTATGTACGTAAATCTAAAGCGATAGATTACGGACAGATACATGGGAGAAGCAGTTATTGGTTTACTCTGCTGACGTCTTTCGTTATGGTACCATTTGGAGAGTTAGTTTACTGCAATAAATTCCTTGATAATTTACGCTAAATCAATGCTGGAAATGATTTATTTCAATTACTGGCTGCTTGCACGTAAGATCTTATGCAAATTACATTCGATGATTCACGATTAAATAATCAGTTTCTATTAATAAGTTCGGCTAACCGTTTGAAAATATAAATAACAATCAATTATGCGTCTAACGTTTCACATTGATAATCAGCTGACTGAAGAGAAATCAAATGTAGTTTGTATTAATATTAATTCTTTGGATTTAAACAAATTTTTGTGATAAGATCGATCAACAATTCCAGTATACTTTTACAGAACAATTTTTTGAGAATATGGGTTTCGTTTCAAAAAGAAGGATATATATTTTTCGTAAATTTATTTTTAATTTATTTAAATTTATTTTTTATCGTCAAAGACGACATAAGTGGAATATTCAATGTCGAACAAATTAAAATAATATAAAATTATTTCTGGGAGAGAGAGAGAGAGAGAGAGAGAGAGAGAGAACTGAAGAAGAACTGAAATAGAACTGATTATACGAAAAAATTGTATTGGTCGAATGAAGACACTAGAAAGATAGAAAAAGATGTGCAAAGAATGTACGAGGCTGAAATTTTGAGTAAACGAAGGCATCAAATTTGGTCACGAATGATCAGAAATGTTTCGTGCAAGATCTTGCTACGACGATAGAATATAAATTACGAGAAAAGTTTTCGAGATAATCGGTAAAGCGTCTAGAATCGGCGAACGAATTTTTATGCGTGACATTAACGATCGTGTTGCGTGAATTTGTGCTGTTAAATATGTACATACGTGGAGCGGTGGATACAAGATTTAAATGCAAACGAGCGGTTGCCTGATCGTGTTTTTAACTCGTTGATACGCACTGTTAGGTCACAGAAGATATTAATAAAATGCTATGCATGAAATTAGGATTTTAATGAAATTGTGTGTTGCGTTGGTTAAAATCTTAAGACCGTTGAGCAATTAGAAGATCATTAGCTTGTTGATTTTATCTGTTCACTGAGAATCCCGTGTCTTACAGATGGTTTATTGTATAACTAAAACGGTCAAGTGACTTGAGATAATTGAAGTATGGAAGGATTAATCTATCTTTCCCTTTTAAAATTTGTTCCCTCTCATTGCTTCGAGGCATTTATATCGTTAAATTAAAAAACACAGGCAGAACCGAATATCCTATGAAAATGTGATTTAAAATCTACTATCTCCAACTTTTTGAATCACTTCAAGCAATCTAAATTCAGTTATTTATCGCAATCGTAAAATAAAAGCTATATATTCGATAAATAATGATTAGGTACATCTATTGATTATCATCTGTCTCAATAATTATCGTACTTTATATATACTAATACAAAGAAACAAGAAAATGATTGATCAATTTATTTTTTAAACAACAACTGATATTATTAATTTTCTGTAATACTATACGATCTGATATTTATATATTTTACAACTATTATTTTAGATCCTTATCCTTGCACTATAATTATACATATATTCTCTTATTTGCTTTGCCAATTTATATTAGTTCTCGATTCTCAGCTCTTCCATTAAAAGTGAAAGATCGTAACTAGTGGTAATTCTTTCCTCGTAAATAAATGAAATTCATTTTAATGTACATTAATCAACGAGTACGCAATCTAGTATTATTAATTGTTTTTCCGTCAGAATCAAATAAAAATTTACCTTATACCAAATATAATTAATTAACTAAATTACAAGAAATATACAGATTCCTCTATTAGAATTAATTGTATCCACGATTCTTTCGAATTAAATATTTCGTCATCTGTATCGCGTTTCTATTATTTAAACCAATAGAAGAAATCATTTTCACGCTTCTGATATTCTCAATTATGATCCGTAAAGATGAATCATTACTTACCGAGAGACGGGTCTTTCCCTTTATTGCTTTCTTCTTTCTCGTTCGATTCAGATTCGAACTCGATCACATAGAGCGTTTGCCCATCGTCACGATTATCGTTTCTCGAATCGACTGGGTGTTGGTGGTTGTTATTAACTTTATGAATCACCTCGTTGGTCTCCAATCGTGACTGGACGCTAGTTACATCGTAACTCGGCGCTCCGTGAACTGCAATAAGACAACACGTATATGAATTTAACAGAAGTACATATGTATAAGCGACAGAGGTTAACAATTGAAAAATGAAAATTAACTGTTGGAACTGTCGCGAACGCCTTCGTAATATATAACTCGAAACAATTGAGGATTGTACCGAATAACTGGGAATTGAGCTGCTCAAGGATCTATTTAACTAAATTTTGATCAATCTTAATCTAGCTTGATTGAGAAGTTTCGAGAAATACTCGTCTGAAAAGTTTGGAATTTTTACTTGATTGTACCATTATAGATAGAAATTTGATTACTGTAGATATTTGGAATTAAAATTTTATTTAAAGATATACAAATGGAAATAGATTTAAGACGATTAAAATTTAAATAGAGAAATATTGTTAATATAACAATAACTAGAAAAATTCGGCCAGTGTAATATTTCTAACACATTAAATCGTAAGACATGATTTTCAATGGAACGTGTTAGTATTAATATCGATAGTAAATAAAGACTCAGATATATGGCTAAAATATTAGAAATTCTTTGCAAATATAAATCGGAGTTTTCAATTCAATATTAACGCAGATATTAAACTATTTCACTCTAACCACAAACACGGTATTATTTCCTACAAATTTCTAGAAATTTGTATTTCTGTAGGAATTCGAAGTCTCCGTACTTCCTTAATACCGATATAATTGAATTAACTTTCAGAATGCGGAAGATTATGTAAATCTTCTGTTTTAAAATTGTTCTTTTTCAATACATATATACACATCTTATATACAACGTACACACGACATATTAACGTAAAAGAAAATTACATAACGTCACGAGCCAAGGAGCCAAGGTGCTTCAAATAATCAAATCATATTACTCTGATGATAAAGAAAGAAAAAGGAAGGAAAATTTACAAGATAAAAAAGAATTAGCTATTGATTGGCCACTATCGAATGACAAAGAGTGTTTCACACGTCACACATTGTTAATGGGAGGGCAATATATCGTTCAAGACGCGAATGTTGCCTCGACGGCGCCAGATTTGTCCCAATTCACTGACAAACACGTTTCCTCTATCTTGTCATCTGCAAATATCCTCTAAGATTTTGGGATCAACTATGATTCAAGATCACGGCTTCACATGAACGAAATTTTCGAGTGTTCAAGACGTTTTCACGTTACAGTTGTACGTGTAATGCTCGTCTTCTTTTTCTTCCTTTTTTCTCTTAACAGTAACAATGTGTCGTTGAAATGTTTTAGCACATGATCGAATTTAATCGTAAGGTTCGATAAAGCGATGATTAACTTTTGGTAGATTTCATCGCTTTCTTTATATTTTTCTTCAACTTCTAATGAACAAGAAAAACGTATTAAGAATACGTTATTTTTATGCTCTATGTAATTAGTAAGAACGGTATTGATCGTTCTTATCGTGAAACGAAATATGATTACCAGTACGTGCTCAAGAAGAAATGAAAATTTTGCGCGCATGCTGCTTCCAATTCACGTTCCTTATGATAATCTTATCTATATGTAACATGTCCTTTTTCCTTAATTTCACAGTCCAAATTCGTACATTAAATAGAAACTTTATTCGGTAGAGTTTATTACGATGAATTTCTGTAGGATTAGGAGTGAATGGGAAACGTGATGTTTCACTGTACGAACACAAACGACAGATTGTATTTGCAATTAAAGTATAACGTAATTATAATTAAAAGTATTAGGTTGTCCGAAAAGTTTCTTTCATTTTTATAAGGAAATAATAGATGCAGAATATTTTTTGTTCCATATAATTTTATTGAATTACTGTGTGATGCATTTTGTTCTATTATTCCCTTATGAAACGAACGAAATTTTTACGACAACCTAACACATATGGTAGGCGTAAATAGCATTCGTACGCTCTTTAAAATAGATTGGCTTTTTAAACATTGGGCCAGATTCGAGCTTTTTCTGAGAAGTTAGAAGAATTGGTCTACTAGACGACGTGGAAAAAGTTTTTCAGGAGGTTGCAGTCGATCGGACTCGCGAAAAAAATAGTAGAGGTAACTCTTTACAAATTTCTCATTTGAGCCTATAACGAAAATATCAAAAGTAGATTTTGCAGATTTACGCCAGTTATACATATGCTGAAAGTTTTATTGAAATTCCGTTTCAAAGAATGTACGAATGCTTTTTACATCCACGGTATATCAATTAACACGATCGGTTACAACACTTGGTATCGCAACTCGCTTACGTTTCTCTCGCTGAGCGACCGTTAAACACCGCGCACGACTTTCCACTTTCTTCAGCAATTCGACTTTTCATTTTCTATTCTATTTTATTTTCGATTCAACTCTACCGATCAGCCCGGTCGCGGTCGCGGTCGTCCGGTCGCGGTCATCTAGTGGCGGTCATCTAGTGGCGGTCTCGCCTGGTCGCGTATCGTCGCGATACGCGTATCATAGATACTGAATATACGAACATGTATACCAATGGAGGCGTTCACACGACGATTCTCATGAAACGTACTGTCGTGATACTCATTTCGTGTATTTTGGCAAGAATACTCTTCGTATGAAGTCAACAGACGAAACATTAAAACAAGGCAACATTCACACGGAACGTAGTTCACGATACACGTATCGCGATACGCGTATCTCCGTGTGAAACCAGCTTAACGGTTTGGCAACGGTTCCGCAATGGTTTTCACCTTCGACTGGTTTACTGTGTTTTACACTCACAAATACTCACAGATACATCCGCTTTCTACATCTATGCGTATGTCAAGATAAATTTCACTGTGAAATCGTATGTTTCGTTTCTTTGTATGTTTTTTAGCAATACATTACCGAACAAAATTATTAATCAATATATTATTTCGTATGTATGATTTATGAACGCGTTAGTATGATTCTATATGTATACGATCGTATTTCTGTCCAAATAACAATCCATATTAATCTTGTCAGTTTCGTTAATCTTTAATCAGAAAGAAGATCGTTTTAATAAAAAATGATTGATAAAATAAATTATCGTTTTTCTCAGTCGCAAATTACCATTTTTGTTTATCTTGCCATTAATGTTAAAAACGATCTTAATCGTTATTGATAAACCATTGTGGAAATAAAAAAGCGAGAGTTGTCAAACACCAATATTTTAAAATTCATTGTTATGGATAACAGGTTTCTTGAAAGGACAGATATAGATTTGATATAAAGAAAGAGGAGATGAAATAAGAAGCAAGAACATGTGAAGCTATATCCAATTACTTCCTACGTTCTTCAATGTGAATGAAACAAAGTCACGGCATCGGTTACGAAACCTAATTTCATTTAAAATGATATCGCGAAATTATCAAGAGGCTTCTACCGTTGATCGCAAGAGTATCGTAGATACGTCAAGTGTGCAGTATACCTTGCTCAAAGTGAAATATAAATTAATATTCTAAATTTAAATATAAAAATCGTTAAATATAGAATCGATGACACGAAGAATAACAAGATAATAATTTGACAAATAATATAAAAAAGTATACATTAATGCGAATCGGCAAGACAAAACTAATTTAAGACTTAAAAAATTGGCTATTAAAATATTTAAAATATTACAAAGAAAACCTTTTCTTATCAATTATTTCCAACTATTTTGTACACATAAGAAATGCCACGATTTTTATTCAATTTTCTTTCTTATATTTTTACGTTTTTCCAAAGCGGAAAAATATAAAGTCACCTTATAACACGATTTATTTTACTTGGACAGATGCTTTCACAGTTTTTTAAATTTCCGTATCTAAATATATAACATCCAAACAAATAATTTTGCGATCAACGTGTACGATACTGTTCATTGGCAATTTTCTTCTCTATATGCTCGAGAAGGATCGAAATATCACGAGAAATAGAGAGAGGAAAAAACTTTTCGTTCTGTAAGCACAGATGAGAAAATTCACGTCTACCCTGACACGATTATTTCCTATTAATTACTGCGTTGCACATCAGGTACTATTATAGTAGTACTATTAGATGATTCAATCTTACGTAGTCAACGGTTACCCGATGGAAACGGCTCGAATGATATTCACTTTGAGATTATAGTACGATACATATATTGATTGTGAATGGTACGAGTTCTAAGTACGGTATGTCTCGTATTCTCGTGACTCTGATTCTCACGAATACGCAATTGCAACGTAAAACGGTGAAATTACGATCTCGAGACGATCTCTTGATCAGTTTTTAATGAATTGTCATACGACAAATATTTTATAAGATATATGTAGCTGATTGCCTCATTTTTCTTTCGAAGTATATATTTGTTTATTCGGTAAGCTCATTTACTAACGGTATTATTCGATATTGAATTTAATTAATAACTGCATGTATTTTCTTGCTCTACGAACTGATTTTCTTATTCAAAATTCTATGACCATATATTTTTCGGCGATGGTGTATACATTTTCGAAACACAAGTTTAATATATTGCAAGTAAAAATTACCCAATGGTAATTATCCAAATGTCTGGTCATTAAAAATTGAATTCGCTTGATTTTCTTTCTTTTTCGTGATTCAGATCACATTAACATAATGATATATCTGTGTTTCTATTTTACCACCCACGTATATATTTTCGGCACGAAAATACGCAACAAAAGAATAATGCAATCGGGCAATAAAAACAAGATCCACTGGATTTTTCTTTTTCTTCGCGATTCACATTCTAGCAATACTAGCAACATATTTGTGTCTTTATTTGGCCATCGCGCAACACAAATTTAATATATGTATCGCAAATTAAACAATAAGTAAAAGTATCCAATAGCAAGTACAAGATTCCTGGCTAATAAAAGTATGATCCGTTTGTTCTTTTTTTTTTTTCTTTCACTTCCATCTTTTTTTTCCATGACGAACAAAGTTAAAGTTTATGTAACTTTCATTGTCGATATAGTAGCGCAGAACAGGTCGGCACTAGGATTTTCCATATTCAGGTTGTTTCATTTCCTTCGAGGAAAAAAGGCGTACGTGATTCTCGAAACGTTCACGTTTTACGTGGAACCGCTTATACAGGTCTTTTTCCCCACTTAACGCGAGACGATTCACCACGGTTTCACGTACATTCCGTGTACGATGCAGTCTTAATCACCGGCGACCTTCGGGAATACGATTACAGGAGATGGCCTGACGAGAAATTGGCGAGGACTTGCATCGTCTCCAATATGCCGTCAGGCAAATTGAACAGCTTGAATAAGATTTTGCCTCTTCTTGAATCTTCCGATTCTCGTTTCTTTCGCTTTACCCCTTTCCCTGTCTCGGTTTTTCTCTTTTGCCATTATTACTAACAAGATTTTTAGCTTTCCAGATCTATATAGACTGTTTCTTATGTCACATATCGGAATCCTTCTCCTCGTTTCATTTTTCTCTTTGGCAACGATTATTATTTGGATCTCTGATTTTTTAGACGTAGACGGTTTTATGCGACACGTATTAACAACGACGAAATGTTTAAAAACTGGCACAGCGTGCTATGAGCTAAATACGATTTTGGTCATCTTTACAAGGATCGTGGACAATTAACAAAGAAAGACACTTTGACAATAGACATATATTTTAGAAATATTCTACGTTCTTCATTTCGAAGCAAACTCTCTCAACGCTATATCTAATTGTCGTATAACCATCATGTAGCTTTTATAAATCAAGAGAAAGTAGTTACTTTGTGACGAAATTGTCTAACGAGCTTCTATAAATGAATATCTACCGTGTTCCCTTTTTTTATCATTCAGGAAATTTACACTGTCACACTGTGTACACTGATACATCAGAATTCTGATGGGTATGAATAATTACGTGTGAATCATTCAGTCGCAAAAAAGAGGTGGAATTTTTCGGACAGTTTTACGATCGAGATCACCGAAATGAGATACAACTGGTTGGAAAAACAATGGTGACATGGTAATCCAGATGGTTCGCGGTTTACCTTGCGCGCACAATTTAGATAATTGACCCTTGCTTGTTGGTGCTTATTCTGCTCGGATAATTGCAAATACAATTAATACAATAACGGTGTTAAACCATTGAACGCGCTGTTACGCGCCAATTTGCCTCTCGTTGGCACCGGTGTTAGTCACAAATGAGTTTTAAATTCCGGATAGAAGAGGTAGACTCGATTCGAATTTTCTTGAACACTAATAGAACAATTACGAATATGTAGGCGTGCACAGTGACGCAAAGAAGATAGTTTAAGACGCAAAAAAAAAAAATTATGTAATTTCGCAAAATAACATTGTAATTTATCAGACCAATTAAATAGATATAACATATCTTCCAGCATAGATAATTGTTAGAAAGACGATGAGAAACGTTTAACTCTGAAATTAAATAATATTTTAAACAATTTTTATCAGCAATTTTTTTGGTTTTTTTATGAAAATATTTCTATTCCTTTCGATGAATAATTGAACAAAATATTACGAAGAAATAAAGATATTTTTATTTCTGTTGGCGAATGATGGAACCACTTTCCTATTTCTCTTATCTTGGCATTAACGTCAAACTGTATATCACTACGAATCCATTTGAGGAAGAATGCAACGGGAAAACAAGAGGCTTATTGTAAATTATAATACATAATTTAAAAGTGAGGAGTCATGGGAAAAATACAGTAACGATAAACACAAATTATACGCGTTTGTTCGCACAATACCAACAAATGATCCATTGTGCGATATCGCGTTCTTTTTAGTACACCGTACAATGCGTATTTTTTTAATTAAAACTGACGTCTAAAATGTACTCCCTGTATTATAGGCCAGTGAATTGTTTTGTCTACTTAAGTATACTATATTTTTAAGGCACTTCTGAAGCACATATATTAAATTTTATCGTTTCGTTGGCTGCAATCAGTTCTTCTTTTAAGAGTAAAGAAAAGTTTCTTAGAAAACCCTACATCTATATTTCTTATCCTATTATTTATACAGTATAACAATGCCATTTTTCTATCACTTCTAAAACGAACGCCGACCTACTTCGTAATGCGTTTGTTTCATAGTTGTTAAGAAATAGGGTGGCTCACGTTCCTGTTCTATCTCGGTACTCGGTTCTATCTCGTTGATAAACTTTTTGCCGAAAAGTTGCTGGCTAACTTTGCTACGAAAGTGTGCTTAAAGTCTCCTCGTTCCGGCGCGCTCGTGAAATAGGTTCATGCCGCTACAAGCTTGTTTTGTTATACTAGAAACTTTTTTCCAATTATTATGGGAAAATGTTAAGTACGTTGCATCGCCTATCGACTGATCAAAATTATAAGGGGGGGGGGAGTGGAAGAAATAATTAGGAAGAGATCATTATAATTCTTTGTAGAGGAAGTAATTTTTAACCCCTCGACGCTGTGTAATTAGTTCCTCCAATTATTCTTGAGAAACGTCGAATTTCAAAGGAAATAAAGTTTCTTCGATCTCCGTAGCTTTCTCGTATTTTTTAATGTCATTGACATACATATTACCAATATTGTGTTACAAATTGTTGAACTCGTCTCAGGACATGACCATCTTCGCGTAAACGAAGAACAATTATAGTTATTGATTTCGAAACATTCGCATAGCTATGAAAACAGTGAAAAGTTTAGCAAATCTATCACGTCTAGCACGTTACACACAAAAAGTATTAAAAAAAAGTATTTTTTTATTTCTTATAAGAATCACATAGCATAACTTAACGTAATGTATTATTTTCATTAATATGGTTCATAAATAAACGATTGATAGATACCGATATTCACGAAATTTACGAGTAATGATTTGTAATTCCCAATTCATAAGTAACGATATTTATAACACTTGCGAACAATTTGCGAGTAATTATAATTCTCGCAACCAACGCTATTTCATAATAGGTGCTTACATAAGGTTAACATAAATTTGGCTCCTAATTATGTCGTTGTATACTAATCCACTCTTATTAGTGATACAGTTAATGATCCGAATGCAGATGAATCTAACAATAAATGTATATCCACTAGTGTTTCTTTGCAGTGATGTAAGTACATAGCGCGACTATAAAAGTTGCGCAATTGTTGACTGTTCGTGGAGTCCTCGTTGACTTCTCTTGGTAAAGCTGTTGTTCTCCATTGTATTGCACTATTCCTAGACGGTTCGCGAATCGGTCATATGTCTTACATGCCCGTGTACGCGCGGTTAATCATCCAGACTGCGGTTTACTACGCATGATCGCGTCATCTGATAAAATTTCATTCGCCTAGCGACAAATAGTAGTCACGTTTGAGAATCTCGAGGCTTTCTTGGTCAGACTTCTTATACCTACTTCCTTGTTCTTTTCCTTTTCTTCTCTTTTGGAAGAAACGAGAAACATTGCATAAGAAACTGTATGTATCTTTATCAGGATACTTACTTCTTTTCTATTAACTGTCAGATTTATTGCAAAAATAGAATAAAACGACGAGCAGAGTATTATTATAAAAATTAGAATAAAAGAAGAAGAATCAAGAATAAGTTAAACAGATAGAAAGAAAAAATATTATACACATCTTATTACGTGTAATAATAATAATAATATACTAATTCGTGATTGTGATATCTATTAAAAGATTTATTGCAATGTCTACTAAAATGATTATAGCAGTATTATTATAGAATTAGTGCAATCTTATTACAGTATCAGAGCAATTTTGTATCCGTAGTTTTATCATAAGAGGTACTTACCTATGTGTGGTATACCGAGATGACTATTATTTTGCTGATGCAACTTTACAGATAGTCTCGATGAAATTCTAATAGCTTTTTACTAGAATATACATCGTTTCCGATAATCGTCTCTTTTACGATTTACTACGATATCTATAGAAATAGTTGTGACATAAAAGATAGCGAAGACAGAGAGGAGAAGAGAAAGCTTTCCGTATGGAGTTTGCTAATGTACTTATCCAAATAAAACTATGTAGACGTGGAGACATTGGAAATTTCTTTTCATATGTTACTCATATAATTTGTCTTTGTATTTAAAAGATAGAAATTTAACGAACAGAAAAATAGAGAGTTTACTTGGCGGAGGTAAAATTGATTAACTTAAATTAATTATTCGAAAGGAAATACTCAAGAAAGACTACAAAGCATAGATACAGAGAGAATAGAGAAAAATAGCGTACTACCTAAAAATAATGTATTAAATTGTTGCTTTGCATTGTACGGTGATACTCTATTGCGCTAACATATTATGTATACTACGGTATTTATCAAAACATCTATTACTCTATTACTGATATAATGCTGATAACGTATAGATATACACTCGTTACATCCTCGTCATTTTTCATACTTTTCCTCGGATTCATCGAATTCGTAGATACAAGAAGCAATTAATAACTGGTTTCAGTAACAGCGAAGCCAAGCTTTCATCGAAAAGCAATCAAATCGATACAGTAAACGAACGATGAAATTTGTCAATTGTTCAATTCACCCGATGGCACTCTTCAAGAAGTCTTATAACTTTCATCGAAGTTTCATTCTCTTTTTACTTTAGTATTCTTGGATCGGCGAATAATCGAATTAAAACGCGAAATACGATTTGAAATCGTGAAACCCGATTAACGATTTAATATTATCGCGTCGATCGCTTATCGCCAAGATTAAAATATGTTTTCGGGAGATAAAATGCAGGGCCAAAGAATCTTGCGTTATCGATCCCGACGAGGGATCAGATTTTGACGGCGAAATTATTTTTGGACACTGAGAAAATCGCTCGCTCCGTATTCTTACGTAAAATCTAAGCAATTTCCACAAGCAGACTTTTGGCAGATAGCCAACAATCTATAGAAACGCGTCTACCGAATGCAAAAATCCGATTGAAATCTTTCCGATTCGTTCGGTGAACGATAGACAGTACGTTCGTACTGATCAGATAAAATATACACGTGCAGTTAAGGCAATTACGATGCTTGTCTACGTTGTATCGCGTAAAAGAGCGTAGTCACGCATTTGATATTTATAATAATCGTGCACGTAATATGCATTTGATAACGCGATGTGTCGGTAATTGCACATTCTTCTTCATAATATTGCGATTCTTTCTTTCGTTGGCGATTCTTACGGTGTATTTCGGCTTCATTGATCTAAACGATATTGATTATCTCTTCTTTAAACGATACTGATTATTGATAATTTATATCAAAATCCAAGGTACTCGAATAAAAAGAAAAATAAAGAGAAATTTTCCTAACAAAAGATCAGCTTGATTTGTAGCTCGTAGTACCGATCCAGGGTTAATCAAACGTTTCGTTCAAATTTTTAGAATTTTCACGCGTGTTCCCGCAGAAAGATAGATAGATCTCAATTAAGGAGAACGTTTAGGGAAAGTAGCAAGATTTTTCTCGCGCAAAATGAAAATTCTTCGCGTATGTAAATTGTACATTAGAAATTTCTCAAGGCGTTTCCAAGTTCGAAGAAACACACTCCTTTTCAAGTTTTAGCTTTTTAACGTCGAGGGTGTTTCGATTTATTTGAAAGATGTTTCCACGGGTATATTTGACAAATATGGATCAGTGTAACATGCACTATCTCGATCTCGTTCACGCGGCCGACTTTGAAACAAACGCCGAAGGGTCGTCCCTTAGAGCCACAGCATCCGGCGAAAGTCTAGTGTAGGCTCTTGTATCCGTTCACGTGCACGCGAACAATGGCTGTACACTTCAGGCCAGATAACAATACTTCCGATAATAATACACGACAAACGTGAAAGTTGGTCGGTGGCCAAGTTCCACCGGCTGGACTCGGCCTCAAAAACAAAAGAGTACGTTCGAAGGTCTTCCTCTCGAACAGAGATTCGAGATAATTGTAGAGTTTTTTGAACAAGACATCTAACGAATCCTTTATTCCATCTAATCAGGTTTATCGATAAATACTTCGCAATGGATAATATTTATCACACGAAAAGATTGGAATTACCCATGTGTAATGAAATTTCTTCGTATCTTACTATATTATTCATACATCTTTCATATATATATATTCTATTATTAAGAATGTTTTTATATTTTGCTATTAAATTTTGAAAATCTACAATTCTGAAATAAGAAATTTTGTCTCTGTGAAATGGACGCGTGATCAAATTTCTTAAATACCCTACTACTAGGCTTGGAAATCGTAGAATTGTTAAACGTAGAAGATAGAGGAAAATTTATTAAGCCAAAATTAAATGAAATTCATCTACATTCGAGTAATTTAAAATTGATCGATCCGACTTACGATATTATACGAAATATAAGAATATCAAATGCGAATTAATTCGTGCTAATTCAAACTTGTTCCTACAACTTCTCACATTATCCTGTACTAACTACTCCGTAGTCGTAAGTACATCCGGAACTTCATGGTCAGATGCAACAACGAGACGATGTCTGCGCATCATTCCATAAAAAGCACCGTCTGTTACATCGACTGATTTTATTTCAAACGATTCTCTTAATATTCAAGCGATGTTCAGACTTGAACATGTAAAAACACAAAGACGTTTATTATTTATTCAACGAACGGATGACTTTGTATTCACGCGTGTAATTTTTGCACAAACGAGGACAGTTGTTCGACGTCGCAAATATAACGACGACCCACGGAGCTATAACGGTTTCCTGGGCCTGTTACACGGTTGTACACGCGCAGAATAGACGCGTTAACATTTATAAATCCGCCATAGAAAGTTTCTGGCTAGGTCACTGAACCGGTCGACCAGAAATTTAGCGGTCCGAGATTAGGGTAATGCACGATGGTCCCGCCTAGAACTAGGACACACCAATTACATCTCGTGATTTAGAGGTATAGATAATCTTGGTTCGAAGGTGTAATATAATTCTAGAAAGATATTACTGTATATACTATAATAAATAGATACCTATGTAGTAATAGTAAATTATTAGTGTGAAAGCAGATATCCTTAGTTTAAAAGTACATCTTTAAGACATTGATCTATGATATAATAAATAAATATTTATGCAAGTAATGATATTAAATTATAAAGTAATAGCAGCGGTACATAGTAATAGTACTATGTAGCTGTATTTGCTTATTCTGTTGAGCTTTCATCCATTACAATCATAAACTTAGAGGAACGTTCGTCGATAATTATATTAATTTCTATTTAACATTATGTTTATTGGCATATTATTTATGTACATTATCGAGTATAAACAGGTAATTATTAATAAGTGTGAGTAGTCAGTTTAAACTTGATCTAAAGGCATAATGTAATTTTATAAAAATATAGGTCTATGAACGAACGTTTATTTATATAATGATAGTAAATTATAAAATATAAAAGATATCCATCTAGTTTTCTTTTTTTTTTCAAAGAAATAAAACGAAGACATTTATTTATGATTATTACTAATAAAGTTGTTATAGTTATTTGCGTTTCTCAAGTTTATTGCGTAATATCTTTTTGTAAATGATCTTCTTTCATTAGCATTCAAAATTCGTAAGCCGATCCAACCTTAACAAATTTATTAAATTCCTTTGGATTAAAGAAGAATTGAGAACGCTGCTCGTCGTCGTTTTTATAATGTTTTTTTTATCCCTACTTAAAGTAGCAATTTCTTCTATGTATTTTATTTTCTAAAATATTAGCCGTGGTTATGAAATTACTTCTTGCATTTTTTCGGAGTAATTTCGCAATAAGATATGATTGATGAGACAAGTTATATTTCATTCTTGCTTATTGTTATTCGTGAAAGGATAAGAGAAGAGTACCTTAGCAATGTAGAATCAACAGACAAACGTCATTGCTATTTAAAAATTTCGAAACTGCCGAAGAATTTTATATCACACTGGTTCATGGAAATAATACAAAATAGAATTTGAAATTCTTTCCTCCGATTTTTTATTTTTATTAAAAGTAGTCTCAAATATTTCATCTAATTATATGATACAATAGAGACATTGAAAGCTTAAAATTGGAATTATTACGAGCTGCTTATTTACCGAGGATTGACAATAAATTACATTATTCTGCAATGTAAAAGTCTATACTGTGCGTTCAATATAAAACGTACAATAAGCGAAAACCTAAAAGACAATAGATCATTAACTTTTTATTTCAAATATTTATATCTTTCGTCGCTCCTTTGCATCGCTAATAACCTACGCAAGTGGTTAACGCAATTCTAGATAAATAATAGGAAAGAGAAGAACGAATGACGGCGAATGTTCCCATCTTTCCTACAACTACAGTAAGCCTAAAATGCTTGTTTTTTGCACGATAAATATTTAACACGCAGATAATATATTCTCTCGCAATCTGAACGAGTTAATACCTCGCTAATTACAATCTTCCCGTATCCCAAAATGCATAACTTGCGCAAATTATAAATAACCACGGATATAAACGGATTGGAACGCATGCAGAAATATTTAATGCTTGATTGTTCATTTAGAATCTCGGAACGACGCGGCAAATTCATATTATATTCAATTATAAAGTTTGCGACGAAGTCCTTCAATTTCGTCACTCTATCTCTCCGTTTCAATGAAACATTGAAATGAAAGTTGTTAAGCACGTGTTTGAGAATTTAAAAATGGAAAAAAAGATTAAACGAATTCAATTAGACTATAATTATCTCGTAAAAAGTGCAAATACGTATGTTTCCTCGTTCGGGAAGATCGAGACAAAGAAATTTTTCAGCAAATTCTCAGTCGTCGATATTTTTCGTCATTTTCTGTCATTTCCACGTATCTTTCGATTCTCCTTTAAGTAACAAATCTTCCGATTTTATCCTTAATCCTCTGGAATCACGTTATTCATAGGATGACGTCAGGCTACAAAGTTCACGAGATTTTATCCTTGGAAGGTACTTCTGAGAAAGGTACATCCATCGTTGTAAAAAAAGATCGCATTATGTGATAGAAGAACCATATAATGTCATTATCGTCTTTACACAATGACGAGTGAAACATCGTGACACGTCATACAACATAATAGTACAATAATAAATACAGATAATAAATATATTAGCGTAATAATATTTCAAAAATATAGACGTACTTCTCCTATTAGTTAACTACGATCTTTTTATCAATTTAGAAGAATCTCTACCATCTGACCAGTAGGTTAAAAAACAATCTAACAATCGAAGGATAAAGTATTTTTCAAGCAATAAAACTGCTATAAGTAAGTTTTCCAATAAATGTATAACGAGTGGATGTCCTGATATTTAAGGCCGACAATGTACAATAGGAGTTGCAACGAATGAGATTCTAAAACCAATTAAGTTTTATAGTACCTCGCTGTACAGGGATAAAAAAAAAAAAATCCTAACAAAGAACGTCGTTCATCCCATTTTAGTATGCCAAGAGTTAATGGGAATCGAGTAATTTACAGCACAAAAACGAGATCGGTTAACGAAGTCTCCTATTAAGAAGGTTCTAACTGCCTGTAAGAGGTTCTAACCTTCTTCTAATTCGAAGGTTATCTTCGAAAAATCTGCTGATCTTGGGCCGCGATAACGAGCTACGACTTGCTGGAAGTATCTTCGATTTTAGACCAGCAAAAACAACGCCGATAATGAACGCCTTTTTTAATCGGCACAATGCGCTGCTGTTCGATTTTTCAGTTCGACTCTGTTCTTAGCCCAGTTTCGTTTCTCGTCCATTAACGCGCACGAAACGACACGATTCCGCGCCTTTGGATATTTAATGAAACACGCAGGATGGAAAAGTTTTTAATCCTGAACAAAGTTGTATGTTGGATTGTTTAACGACAGGAAAGACTTACTAGAGAAAATTTTTTCTTTTAATCCGTTTAAAATGCTTGTTAATTTTTTAACAATCATTAAATCTGATTATATAATTAAAACTCCACGGATTAAGAATTCTAATATGACTTTAAAATCGAACTAAATTACATTAGGATATTTGGTTATAAAGAAATAACCGCTGTAGCAAAGAAATAACCACTATTTCTTTGGTGCTTTGATCTTGCTTTCAACTCATCTTGTTTGAGTTACAAATTGAGAAAAATATATTTCTTTAATTAATAGGAACTTTATCCTTGTTTAATATTTCAAATTTTTCTTCTAACGTTGCCATGCAATATGATGTCGTACAACGTTTCAATAGTAAACATAGAATTATTTGAATTTTTATAAAAGAGCTTCAAAAATAATTACACGAGATTTTAATTACAAATTGAAAAAACAAAGCTGCTCGGGTAATACAAACAGTTATTCTTGGTTAATATCCAAATTTTTCCGAACGTGTTGCGCTTTAACGCAGAAAGTCATAAAACGTCTCAACAACAGACATAAAACTGACTACGTTCTTCTAAAATAGCATATAAACAACTGTTTTATATATATATAGATTTTTCGACATGTTCCCCCTGTAAAATAAAGGAAGGAGAATACAAAGTATTATGCAAAGGACTTTTCTGAGAAAGACTAAATCACGAAAGAACCGAATTACCAATTAGTGTCAATCTCTTTAATGAATTCCTAGTAAACAGCAAATGTTTAAAAGTTGTTTAAAGCATAAATATTTTGAGATGGGAGCTTCGTTGAATATACAACATAGAAAACGAGTTACGATGACGACGATTATTCGTTCTGGTTGATTTCCCTCGAGATCGAGAAAAACATCTATAACTGACATCTTGAAGAGAATCATGCATTAATTAGAATTATTAGTGACATTATAGGCTCCAACAATGGCATTAAGCTGAATAGTATAGTGCTTCAAGAACATTAATACTTCTGTAATTAGTCATATTTTAATTTTCTTAAAACTGAGAATTGTTTACCTAGGATACAGGGAAAATTAAAATTTGGTTATCGTAGTAATTAATTTTTTTAATTCGGTAATACGTTTTGCAGTAATTAATCTTCCAAGTGTTAAATATTTTGCGATTTGAATAAAAAAAAAAAAAAAAAGGAAATCGAGAAAGGCGTATTGTGTGCGTTGAAATAAAAGACTTTATTTCCAGAATTTATGGAATGATGAAAGTTCCAAGCTCTCCATTTAGGGATTTGTGAAGGATTATGAGCCATTATTATATGCTTTGTTGTTGTAAAAACGTTTTTTTCAACAAGATTGTTGAGAAATTTGATCGTTATATTACTGAAAATAATCATTACGAAATTGATAATTATATTACTGGAAATAATTACTGAGACATTGACAATTATATTATTAAAAATAATTATAGAGAAATTATAAGTCAAGTTAAAGAATACACAATGGATAGGAGAATAATTAAAACAAATAGAAAAATAATTTGACTAGAAAATTGCAGAAACAGCAGACAGATGAGCGATCATCCAGTATTTTTTTCATTTCATACTTCGCCAAGAATAAATTCCCATCGATACTATTTCTATAAAAGTGTCAATTACAAACGTAAAATAAACCAGCCTTCTTTCTTCCAATTCTCTACTCAATCGATTAAAAACGATTAAAAACGATCAAGTACACCCAAAGCCGATAGACAAGTCTAAGGCATCATGTTATGATCATAAATTACTAAGCGATAAAACTTCGTATATAATTGGATAATAAATATCATTATCGTCCCTCATTTTTCTCAAACTGCGTATAAATGAAGTTTCCATAAAATTCTGACTCTATCGGTGATCGGAAAGTTGAGAGGAAGCAATGATCGAGCAAGTCTCAGAAAAGAGAAAGGTGATGTTTGTAAAAGCCAATGTCACGTTGCATCATCCCAAACATCATTCGTCTCCTAGATTTTTTGTCGATGACGTTCGTGATCGCCTTTTCTATAGCGTGAAATGGAGATTCATGGTCCAGAATAATCGAACAGAGTATTCCACACCGGTTGATTTGTCGACGATTAATCGGATCTCTGATTAATTCGCGTTATCACTCGGTGAATCGAGACGTAACGACGGATGTACGTAAGATGTTCTCTTTGAACCTAGTCGAGCCTCGTTCGATGTACTGTTGGAAGAAATTTGCTATAATTGTGAAATCTTTTGCGATCGAGATATATGTCTTCTTACTATATGTACATATGGATGCACACGTATCTAATTTACGATAATATTCTATATTTGCTTTAGTTGGAATATTCAGAAATGTTGGAAATTTGTATGGCCCACTATCACGGCACGATTATTAAAATTGTTAATTTTTATCTCAATATGCGATTCAGAAAAATATACATATTCAATAAAATTCAAAGAAGACAAAAGTGCCGAGAAGAGATGTCAAGAAGCATCTTAGGTTTCTTAACCTGGAGTTCTACTTTCTGTAGCCACTATTGTGGATCTCACGTTACAGTATATGATCTGATGTTACAACTATGTCGAAATTCACTTGACTTCAGATATCACACCGTTATATTGTAAGTTTTATCTACTGTAACTGTTACAAGTTTGAAAAGTTACGGCATAAGGGTTAATATCTTGAATGAAAAGATTTTGGTCATGAATAACGATTATAAATGATTAACATCCTTTCGATTACCGGTAGTCATTATCGATAACAGGGATTTTAGTTTGATTACGAATAATTACTATCGAAAATGGAAATTTAATTTTGGTCACCGATAACCATTATCAACGGTAACCGTATTTTCTGGTTACATTCGGCTACTGTCGATTGTTATTAACATTACTTATAATTGGTAGATACATAATTGTTGATAACATAGAGAAGTTAAAATAAAAAAGAAAAAAGGACGGTATGAAAATATATGAAACAAAGAACAGGATGAAAGATATTGTAGTACAATATTGTTACGAGAGTTAATAAAAATATCGTACTACAATATTTTTTATTTTATTCTTTGTTTCATATATTTTCATATCAGTGTTGTGCTTAATAAAATAGATAAGTTTTATAATTAAACGGTTTCGTGTTGTCAATGAATACTAATTAGTAGTAATATTAATAACTTTGAAAATGGTCGACTGTAGTCAGAAAAAAAATTTTTGTCATCGATATTGGTTAAAGGTAACTAAAAAAAAATGTTCGTAATCGACGATGGTAGCCGAACAAAATTTTAATCATTCATAGTGTTTATTCGCAATCAGAACAATTCAATATCAATATTCTTTAATCATATCAGTTTCTGAGAAATTTCTTTGAGATTTATTGATAATTGGCTTCCATTTGAATAAAATGGAATCTTTGCTGAATGACCTTTATGCCAAAAATGCTTAAAATAATAGTTACTTTGGATGTCTGTCTAAATCAAATTAATGTATAAAACTTTCGCAAAATAATAAGCGTTCTATACAACGATATACAATTTTCAATGTTAATACATTATCAAGCGTACAATAAATAAACATCGATATACATATGGCGATGAACATACAAATGAGTATTTTGTTTACGCATGAAAAATTAATTTTTAAACGATAAAAACATCCTAATTAGCACTTCGATATACACAAAATGATAATAATAATCGAACTCATTCACAAAAAATTGTGATAAGGTGGCGAGTACAATTGCGAGTCGTGAGAAATAGAAGAAGTTAATTAACGCTATTAAGTCGATATATATATAGTAGTACTAAACTTATTCAGGAAAAATAGCAATAAAGTGGCAAGCAATTACGATTCCCAGTCTGCTATTACCTTCGTAAAATCAAACAAATCCTCACGCCTCATTCTCTCTCTCTCTCTCTCTCTCTCTTCTCTTCCTTCATTCTGAATTTTAAACAAAGTTGAAAAAAAGATCAAAGGTGGCAAAATCACATCCCTCTCTTTGCTTATGCTTTCTCCACTCGTCACTCCCCGATGACTACGATATTTATTGTTTCTGCCCCCGATACATAGGCCAAGCTGGACCCGCCTTAGGCATCCAAGCGCTCACATGCAAGTCTTTTCTGCAGCAGCAGCAGTTCACCACAATATCCAAACGACGAGGCCTGCCGGCGGGTTTAAAAGGGCCACTGGCAAACTGCCAATAGGGCTGACAGAAAACGACAAGCTCGTTAACGGATAACCGGCGACAATTAAGGTAAACGAATCGATCGGGCCAGGGTATTTAACTACCACTCGGCCCAACGTTGGTGCACGTGTAATTAACGCGTGTAAAATCAAATTCATTCCGCCTCTCGTCGTTTTGTCTCCCGTTTAACGTGCCTATCAACCTTTGCGTCGCTGCATCCTTTGACCCTGTTCTGCTCACTCCTCAAGTTTATATTCCTTCGGATATCTTTCCCCCCAATTCTGCAATACTGTATTTGTGACGAATATGGTATAATAAGAAACGATAAGAAGATTCTATATTTTATGATAAGAAATTCCTATATTTTATTAATATCTATCGATTAATATCAATTTCGGTCCATATACATTCGAGAACGACCTGGGTCAACCGTGTGGCGTTCGTGCGACCATTGGCGATGTAATTGGTAATTATTATTGCGTTAATTGGTAACGATTTTTTTTATCGGTAGCGATTTAAAGGGCTGTTGCGGTAAGAAGACAACGCCAATTTTTAGTAATTTGGGCAAACCAACAAAGATCGATACAGAATCAATCGAAGTGATTGTATATTTTCTAAAACGTGTTACAAGTTCATAGTCAACTAATGTTCGTTTAATAAGTAATAAAGTTTGTTAATTATTCGTAATAAAGATGACTTTAACACGTTTTTGAATATTTGAAAGCTTCTCTTTTTACTCCAAATCTTAATTTTCTGTAACCCATAAATTACACTGTTTTTTTTGCCTTTCTCATCTTTCTCCCAATTTGTTTTCTTCTTTCCTCTTTTTTAATTCGGATCGTTAATTTTCAGTAACTCATAAATTGCACTTCCTATTCAGCTTTCTCGTCTTTCTATTTGTTTCTTTTTTCTTTTTGCTCCTATTTTTTGGAGGTCTGTATGATCGTTCCCGTAGAAAAAGAAAATCAAATGTGTAACGTAATTCGGGGTCAAACGTTGAACTCGTTGCCTCGTGACGACCAGACACAGTGATTTTTAAAGCGCACAAGTTTCTGTCCACCGACATTCCTTTTCACTTTTCGGCACACAAATTCCGTCGAAGTGCACTTTGATTCTGCTAGCTCTTGACACTTGTGTTTGCGTAGTGGGAACGTTCTCGGCTTGTCGAGTGTTTTGTGAAGTGGATCGCGGAATAACGTGTGGACGAGTATACCGCATACGCGAAGGCGATAAAACCTAATATTATACCTTTGTCCCCTATTTTTCTATTATACACCTAGGATTTCTTTTTTATCGACTTGACAATTATTTTTCGAAAATGGAAACTCTTCGATCTGACGACATCGAATTGCTTCCTATTTAATGACAATGATCGATAGAATTTGCAAGACTTTGATAGGCCTCTTAAAGATACTCGAAAAATATACAGCTAATGAAATAGAACAAGTAAAAAGTAAAAATTTATATTGTGCAAATTTGAAGTCGTTAATGAAAAGTTAACGACGAATGGATAATTGCGTGGAAAATTTGGATAGATAACAGTAATTCGTAGAACTGATCAGAATCAGTGAAATTTATATGCAATGATATACAACAGATTTTAATGTTAAAGAAAAATCGATACTAATAAAATGAAAAAGATAAAAGACGTTGGTTTAAAGGTTTGAAATCGCCAATGAAGATTTTATTTTATTTTTATCGCTTGTTTAATGGTAAATTAATAATAATCAAAGAGAAAGTTAGGGCGAACATCCCTGTGCACAGATCGCGGATATTTTTTCTTCGTTTCTGTGTAAAAGCGTTCCGTTTATTTTCTTAAATTGCGGATCCTTCAGCGAAAAGTTTCAGAAGTATGTTAAAACACTCCTCGTATTTCAAGGAACGTCCGGATTTTGCGGTGAAAACTCATGACGCGCAAACTGCCTACTACGTAATTCGTAACATTTCTTCGCTTTTCTCATCGTTTGCCAAAGCAACTTGGTCTTTCTAAAAAAAAGCAACAATTAGAGGAAGTCATTTTTCTTACAGTTGTAACACAGTGGAATGACACTAAAAATAGAGGAAGACGAGTCAAATCTTAAAACAATGGAAACTCGTAACTTTAGATTACGTGTGTCGTAGTTTTCGCTTTTCCTCCCATTCCTTGTATTTTTCTTTAATACGATTCCAAGCCGTGATATGCAAAAGAATTTTTGTGCATTTTTCGATAGAAGCTCAAGGAACGCGTGATATTTCTTTTCATGAATTCGTAACGCTTCTATTTTTCTGTTTGGCCGACAGTTTACGGATCGTCTGTAAACCAACATCTTTGTTCCTACCTTCAAATACTGGAAGCCTAATAAATCTTTCTGTAGCCAATAACAACGTTCCTGAGGGAACAGATAAAATAAGGATAAATAATAATTCAAATTCTTATTTATTTTCCATTCTCCTATCTCTTTATCCCAATTCTTTCAATATATCGATTTAAATTACCTTTACTTCGATGTTAATTTTCATTCGCAATACTCGTACAAACAATCGAAAATCTTTGTTTATCGAAAGCTTGTATATTGAACATTCATCGTGAAAGATTCAAAGGTCACTGTATAAAAGAGTTATTACATCAAAGATTTCTGATTTATATACATATGTCGAGAAAGGATTTATTCTTGACCATCGCTTTATTATGCGATCTAAAAACAAGTATGATCGATATGATTGGTTTCTTCGAACGTACCTGCGTTCAAGAAAAGCCAGGTTCTCAAGAAATAGAATCACGCGTCGTACTTGAAAGTAAATCCATTCAAACGGAGGAGAAATTCCGCGAAAAAAAATGCACTGTTTCATCGGAATCATGCGTCTTCGAATGAGATATCCCTCGAAAATAGAAAACTTGTTATGATCATATATGTAAATCACATGCATACATAAATACATATATACACTTTATTAATATTTTAAATTAATTATTATTAATATTTCAAATCAAATTTTGTACACATTTGAAGAGAATCTGTATATTTTTTTTCAGTCCAGCATGTATATATTTATAGTTACAACTAACTTTATTTATCGATAAAATGAAACGAGAGGCAAGAAAAATATATTTAAACAAATAACTGATTACGATTATAATAAGAAAGTAATAAAAAGATAATGGCTTAAATTAAAGTATCAAAACTTTGCTAAAAAAAAAAAGATACAGGAAAAATAATAATACGAAAGATAAAACAAGTAACGACGCTTTTTAACTGAAATATAAGAACTTCGTTAAAAGATAAATCTATTATCTTCCTACAATATTACCACCAATGAATCTACCGATGCTAATTATTAATCCCCATTTATTACGCCGATTAAAAAAAAATTATAATTAAACATAAATCATCTTCTGATCCAATCGTAAATACAATAAAATGTATGAAAGCTAGTTATAAAAATCTGAAACGTTCAAATTCTAGGATCGATAATAAAGAAGTACTCGACCGTGCTCGTAATCATTAGCAATTGCGATTTAACCGATTACTTGAGCGTTTCATTAAAAATTAAGCCGCGTATTTTTTGCAGCTTTATTTCAATCTCATGATCCTGATCATTGAAAATACCTCGAGAGTGATAACGATCGCGTATAAAGCACAATGAAAACGCAGACGGTGTAATCTCGTTCTGTGTGATCACGAAAATCACGTAACCAAGCACAGAAGTTCTTTAGTTTTAACACGTACAAGTACGAGAGTTTCCTTTCTTTGATTTCGCCTATAAGTATATGTATATTTTACATGTATCTTGATAAAGATTGCTATAGATAATCAACAATTACTTTAAGTCCTAGGTAATACGAGGCATGTTAATAATTGAAGATCACAAGATACGATATTCTTGTTAATTTTTTGTTATAACAAGCGGGAGAATTTTAATATTAAATTGTAACTGAAAATGAGAAAAATGGCTGATAAGTTTAAATTTTCTGGAGGCCATGAGTATAATTATTAAGACAAATATTCATATATCCTAAATATTTTAGTATTACGATGAGCAATATATTATAATATAGCAATATAGTAATATTGAAAATTTCTCACAGAATGAAAATACGTACGTTCAGCTCCAGAATCAAATAAAAAAGACAATTTTGCTAACACGAGAATGCATTGACAATAATTTTCTCGCTAAATAGAGGATGTGTAAGGATGTAATTCCCGCTAGTATGTCTAAAGAAGACATGTTTTTAAATTTTGCAAGTTGTACTGGGAACTATTAGAAGAATTTTCGAAATTTTTAATTACACAAAAAAAAAAAAGAAAGAAGCAGCTTGAAGGAATTTTTGTGTTATTCGAGAGAGGTGAATTTTTAGAATTTTAAGTACATGCAAGGCAAGAGAATTAAAAAATGTTCGTTATTATATCTGCAAACTGAATTTTCCAAATTTTCTCGTGTTGTGTGAGAAGAAGTAACTTGTTAGATGACTAATACGAATTATACCAGAGCAGAAATTAAGGGATGACGTTTTTGTAATCACATCCATAAATATACAGATCGAATGAGATCATTGATGGATGTCTCTTTTATCGAATAAACCTTGCTAGAAATAGCGATCGAACGTCAGTAGTATACGTATGTACTGGCATCGATCAACGCGAAGGAGCTTCATAATTTGAATCTCTGATTAATTAGTTTTCGATTGTATCGGTTCGTACGATCGAACGTTATAAACAAACCATGCTATAAACAATGCTTGAGACATCAGAGCGATATCTACATCCGATTTATAGAAAAATTCTGTCGCTTTTTATTTGTTTTCCTTTTTTACTTTCTTTTTTTTCGAAAGGAAAAGATGGATTATCTTAACTAAAATAAATATTAACTAGTCTTCAACGTAATAACTATCGTTATTAAAATATTCTTTTAGCACATTCACGATTTAATACGCGATTCTAATCCGATATTTCTCGATGAAAAAATTGTATAAAGATCGTATCTAAATGAAAAACATGAAAGTCGTCATTTAATCTGATTTTACTTGTCAATTTTATTTGATTAAACAAAATTCTAAAGATCGTTCTACCTGAATCAATAGACTGATAAAAGTACAAATCTAACGACGAAATTTTCCAATTAATCTAATGAAAAATAAAAATTACAAGATTACACAAATTGAGATAAAGAAGTTCGAACGAAACATAGCTCTATGCTGCATAATTGGATAATGAGAATTAACACGTGAAAATAAATCGATAACAACGCGATGTAAGTTTGAACTGAATGTACAATTTCTAAATAAGAAACTTCTATAAAAGAGAATAACCGGTAAATTTGGACAAAGATCGATCGTAATACGTGACAAACTTGTTGGAAATATTAATCGGTCTTAAATTAAATTCTTACTTAACTATTTCCTCCTATCTGGCGATTCGTAGAAGTTAAAACAATCCGTTTGACGGATAAAACTAGATTAAACACGTGAAACGCCATCAGAGAATGAATTTCTATTTTTACATTATTAAGGACTAACGTTATGTTAACGCCGCATTCCATTCGCAATTATTTTTCCAGTCATTTACATCATCGAATTTTGTCTTCTTCGATTATTTCAATTATTTTGAATCACGTTACCGATAGTTCAGAAATTAACGGGACTTTTGTGTGTGTGTGTGTGTGAGAGAGAGAGAGAGAGAGAGAGAGAGAGAAGTCGAACGATTCGACTATAAGAAGGTACAGCTTAAAGAACGTTATACTGATATCGTGGGTTATAGACGATCATTATAATTTTTCCATTCTGTATTTTACGCGATAAAAACTGTCGATGACATTAATCGCGCAAAATATAGAACACGAACTAAAATGAAATAATCTACAATCGAATACAATTTCTTACTCCAAATTGTCAATTATCAACAATATCGATTAAGAACTAAAAGAACAGAGTAAAAAGTATAAAATTCTAGTACGTCTACTCTCTTAAACGTGCGGCAACAAGCGTAATAATTTTTTCTTTTAATATAAACACTTTATCTTGTCGTTATTTCAAAGATAATTGTAACACGTTTGTAATAGTTTATTAAAGATGAAAAGTATCGGGACTTTGCATAATCCCCCTAATAATCGGAAGATCGTACGTTTTCTTGCCAAAAGAAACGATATTGTTCAGTGTCCTAAAACTTAAACGACAGTAAAAACCTTTAAACGCACTAACTCCCAAAAAATACGTGACAGGTTTCAAAAGGACAAATAGTGACAATAGATTGGCCTAACCAATAGGTATAGCGCAATTTCCAATTAATTTTGAAACGACGTCTAAATATATAATAAACCTATACGTGGTACTATGACCGGAGTAACTTAGTATAAGTTTCACGGCTCTGTTACAGTACGCGTTTAGCTAAATTAATTCGTAGTCACTCTATGCTTTGCTACTTCAGTCTATGAAATTTAGATCCAGATACTTTCGAGTGTATACGTATCCACAGGTTTGTGCGATAAGTGACAATGAAAAATACTAAAAGATACGTTTTTTCCCCTCAGACATAAAGACATTTGTATAAATTAATTATACGGCGTGTGTGTGAACGCGTTTACCATTAAAATATAATCGGTAAACAAAGAAATTTAAATGTGTAAAAACGAACATTCGTAAAGTTGTCAAACGCTCCATAAAGCGCTTAAGCGATTGCAATTACTTTACGAACTACGTACTTGTACGTATTATATCGTACTGACATAGGTGATAGGATATCGACTATGTGTAAAGTAAGACGTACAAAATTCGGCCGACAATTGACGTATGAACTCTCTATACCTCCACGTGACTTGAAGGTTACATAAACGACCTATTTACATAAAGTATTAGCTACCAAATATAACATTCAAGTATCAAAACAAGAATCAATTACGAACCAGTATCCCACGTAAGTGTATAAAGCTACGCTGCCTCAACTTTCATGTGATCAATAATTGAACGATACGTGAGTTCGAACGATGATACGTGGAAGCATTAATAGGATCGCATGTCGCGAAATCGTAGCCACGATTCATTCACGAAACCGTACAAATCCGCGTGCGTTCGTCCGGTTTAAGCTTAAACAAGCTTAGACATAGCTGATCACTGTTTACAGTTTACACTCGCAAGTCTTATCAAACAGGCGAGAAAGTCACGCCATTTACTCGAAGTTTCGTTGGGAACAATTTCTCGCGTATTTGGTATATACGAGGACGAGAATGTGTGCGCCAATTTTTCGCCAACGCAACGCGGAAATTCAACCGGAGACGCCACGTGAGGACGTCGACTTTATCGTCCGACACTCTAACTACTTTCCGACGAACAATTCGAGAAAATACCATTTTACGAATATATTCAAAATTTTATTTCATACCGAATGACTGATATTTACACACGTGTGTTTTTATGTATTTCCTTTACACTCTTTTATACATATATACTGTACTTTTCGTATCGTTAGAGCGAACGTAATTTACTTAATCACATCGCACACTATTTTACACACATCGTATTTAATTTTTTTACATCGATGAGCGTAATTCATACCGAGTAACTAATATTTTTTCACATATGTTCGTTACAGTATTTATAACGGTTTCACGCAATCACGGTTTTCGTTCGATACGAAACGATACGAGACAGAGTATAAAAGAAAAGAAAAGAAGAGAATTAATTAACATATAAGAAGAAGAGAAAACCATCACTTGTCAATACCTGATACTGGAGCAGCGAGGAACGCTTGATTGGTGGCGACGAGTAACGAAACCAGCACGAACAAGGACCACGCGAGGACGATCATCCTGGATCGTAGTGATCACTGAGAAGTACCGATAACGGCTCGATCAGTTTGCCAAACTCTGGACCGCCCCGGGCTTCCACTACGGTTATGTTTTCGCGCACCTGACCGGTATGCACGCGCGTATGTACCCGTAATTATTCGGTTGGTTCGCCAACGGTTGATGTTTTTCTCTTTATGTATGTATATATGTTTACATAAATATATATATATATATATCTGTATGTGTATAGATATGTATATATATATATATATTTATATATCAGTATCTGTGTATTTGTAGTATATATGCGCGTGTACGTGTGTCAGAAGTCTTAATTCAGCGTCGTTAGCTCTCGAACACGTTTCTCTCGATGAACCGGGACGCCGCGCTCAGACTCGGCTTTACCGACTTCTCCGACCAGTTAGCCAGCAGTGAACTGCTCGTGTTCCTGCCTTGGGCATCGTAATATACATAAAGTCGCCAGATAAGCCGTGGCTGACACCCCACCACGAGCCGCCCCGTCGTGGGACGACCCGTCTCGCTCGCTCGCTCACTCTCGATGGAACAGCTTGAAGTCCTCTTCTCCTCGAAGCGGCTCCGCACCGCGCCGCACGCTGGGACAAATCGTAGATATTTTCCAAAAAAACAAAAATAGAAATATGTATGTAGTAATAAAAATGAACAAAAAATCGTAAATATTTACGGAGATGAGTGAAAATACGGTGTACCCTTTTTTTTATGGATATAACTGTACGAAAGGTAGAAAAGAAAAAACTGCTTTATTGAGAAGATTAAGTTTTAAAGAAAAGGAACAACATTCGATGGATTTAACCGCATTTCTTCTAAAATGAACTTTATACCTTGCTTAGACATTACGAGAAAAAACGATTAATAAAATGTTCATTATTTTACAGAAATTGCGCTCCGTGTTTTGTTCCAATATAGAACGAACGATCTCTATTTTTAACCAATACACCAAATTTTTATGCAGACGTTCTGTACGTTACAATCATTGTGATTTAATAGTTTATTGATAAATTGTGGTAAAATGGAAAATCACGAAGAATGAGCTTTCCCCGGTGTACAAATACTATTTACAACGATTGTACGTTTGGTTGTTAAGAAATTGTTAATGCAACAAAAATCAATTTTATTTATTATATAATTGTTAGTGTAACAAAAACAAATTTAATGATTTTAACTATGTTTTTCAGCATTTCCAAGAAAGCCTTGTGTTTTGTTGATTTCAAAAGATGTCCGGAATTATCCAAAAAGTAGTTTTTCCCCATATAAATACTAAACATCCACGTATTAAAAGATGTAAATTTCAATTACATTCGGCTGCTATCCTGGAAAGAATTAACAAAACTGTGTACGCATGTATGGAAATCTTCAAAATCCAAGATTAGAAAGTAGCGAGCAAACTATCGATGATTAGTAACAATTTATTACAATATTAAATTTAGGTAAAGCAGGAAATAAAGTTTTTAGAAACGCTAGGAAATACGGATCTCGTAAAATGGATAGAAAAAGCACGCATGAAGATTTTTTTTTTAGTTCCTTCGAGATAATTCACAATTTGTTCATGAGAACATTCGGTAAATTGGTATAACGAGTTGAAACAATAGCCTGTAGACATATTCTCAGTAGTTCGTGCCTTAGAGTTACATAAATACATTTGTTCGTGGATTATTGAGAATACCTTAGTTAATCAGATCATTGGAATGTTTCCTACTCAGTCCCCCCGAGACAAGTGTAAAATATAAATTGTTTGCTAGCAGATTTAAGGAGCTTTCTAATTTTTTCGGGATAAAAGTAAAATGTAAATTGTTTGCTAGTAGATTTAAGCTTAGTAGATTTTTGTATCTCTATGTAAGTAAAAACCGTTATTGTACTATCAACTTATTCCATTCTAATATTCAATAAATCCTTGTTTCTAATATACCAGGGAGCATTAACTAGCGTAAGAAGGATTATTAATTGTAAAGCTTCTATTTTTTAATGTTGCTCGTGCTTGCTGTACACCAGAGTTCGATTCCGTAGATCCAGGTATAGTTTTAACGATGGTCTTGTATAATAAAAGTTAATTCTTTGAGTTCAGTTTTAAGTTCCCTCTCGTGAAATAGCTCATGTTTTTTCTTTTTTCTTTTAGTCTGCTCTATTTTCTTCTGGGTGTGGCGTTTCCACGTTAATTTCCTATCAACGTAGATGCCTAGATATTTTACAACAGCAGCTCGAAGCCTGATTTTGTTACTCAGAGATATAGTACGAGATATTTGCTCCTTTAATGCAAAGGTAATGCGTCTGGATTTTTCCTCGTTTACTTTTATTTTCCATTTTAAGAACCAAGCTAGCAAAGTTACTAGGGATTGCTGAAGAAACTGAGAGGTAGTGTTAACGTTATCGTGCATATAAAGTGCCATATAAAGTACAGATCCTAAGACACTGTCTTGTGGAACACCAGAATTTATTGAGTATTGATTGGAGTAACTGTTCCAAAATTTGACTATAAATTTTCTATTTGATACGTAAGATTTAGTGAGATAATAATTTGGAAAATATATTGCTATTTTAAACGGTAAAGCTTTCTCTAAAGATATCTAGGAATATGGCTAAACAGTGTAACTTTTTTTTAAAGCATGTAATGATATCACCAACACTTCTATACGCTTATTGAATTAAAGAATGTTTATTACAAAATGCAAACTGGTGGTTAAGTATAAGCTTTTTAGACGAAATGATTAATTTCAGTTTACTTAGTATTATTCTCGCTAGTATTTTCTATATAATTAGCAGCAACGAGATTGGCATATATAAGATCGTTAAATACAAATCTTGCCCGGGCTTTTGGAAATATTTTAATCGCAGTATATATATTAACGACTTTTATCAAAGCTGAGGAAATAGTTTCTGGCGCAATTACTTCCTAATGATGTAATCTTTCTAGCTAATACGGTCATAATTAAATGATTTAACATTATCGGTATAATATTTTATTGGACAATCAGTGATAAATATTTCAAATTATCAGCGTGACCTCTTGTTACACAATCAGTGATTAAATGACTTTTGGTACTTTTGACATAATATTTTATTTTTTGGAGCTCTTGACGTAATATTTTAATTTTTTATATGGCCGAAAGACTGACATCAGGTGTATTGATCTACTTGCTACTGATGATATTGTAGATATTTTTGTTATTTCCTTATGGCTCGAGTTCGTCCATAAAAGGTTGGAAATGTCTTTTTTGTTTCGTATTGAACCATATTATTTATAACCGTTTATTTAGCGAATTTTGTGGTTTAACTATCCGACGAAACTATAGAAAAGTTACTTCCTTTCCGATTCCGATGATTTTTGGATATATCGTAGAAATCAACATTGTAATTGTATAGTTTATTTTTACTTCAGCATAGTTTCCAAAATGTTCTCAAAAAACGATCGATACTATCATGTGTCTAATTCTATCTATAAGTCCTTATCAACGTACGTGTTAATCTGGTTGCCGACCGCCTAGCGTTTGTATAGTGTATACATGTAAATGCAAGTTGGGCTATCTTAAAGCCCTTTGCATAAGTGCATGTGCGTGGCTTTAAGAAGTGATGTGCTTAATTTAAAAACAAATATCATTGATGTATTGGGTTTGGGTTAATATTTTTCAATCCGGCCACTGCGAGGTCGTATTGCATAAAATAACAACGAATTAATTATAAAACTAATAGGCGAACGAATAATTGATATTATTTTAGGAAATAGAAGTATTGTTATCGTCTTATGTTAGCCGCCTCAAGGCGGTCGAAAAAATTAACGCAAACTCAAACCGAATGCATCGATGAGATTTTTATATTTATTTTATTATATACATTTTTTATTGAATTACATACAACGGACATTTTTTACAATTTTTCATGCACAATTGTGCAAGGAGCTTTACTTAGACTCGCCCTCGTTGTATATATAAACGGGAAATGAGTGCCAGTTTTTGATCAGGTCATTCTATTTAATTGTTGACCGTCATAAAATAAATTTTACAACTATTTCGTAAACTATGACTAACCGTTACATACATGACGCAGGTAAAGGCGCATCAAAATGTTGAAATTTACAACTTATTCCGAAATCGTCGAAATCGGAAAACGTGTAGCTTACTTACAGTTTCACCTATAATAGTAAACCTACAATAGTATACAATATAGCAAAATGTCAATTACCCGGATCAATTAAGACCGAAGTGGTTCGGAAAATCAAATTATTCGGATTACCCAGCTGATAGCTATAGGAATTGAGCCTAAAATTGCTTACTGAATACGTATTACTACTGTAATTTGAAACGTAGTGTGTCACTCTAAATATTAATTCATTTTCGAAGAGATACTTTGAACTAACAATATATGTTACATACATATATACGTAGATATGTAGATTTTTCACACGAATAATGAGAAACAAATATATACAATGTACGATAATTAAATACGGTCAATGTTAGAAAAATTTATTTTTTTAATTTTTTAAAGTAATATGTGAGAAAATGAAAGATTCATATGCCCGGAACGGTTGCCTTTGCTCCGTCACCCTCGGCTACGAAGAATTATCGGTACTTGAGAGGGTACCATATATTATGGGCTAACAGATCTAAACTGCCGATGTCCAGCATATTCGGGCATTCTTTGTACAACCGTCGACAGTGGATGTGTAGTGTGAGCGTAAGTATTTTCGAATGTACAAATTAAGCGTAATATAATATAACGCGAATATCGTGAACTCGCTCGTTATAAATAATCTTACTTATTTCAAAAACTAGTTAGTGGTGATGACGATAATACAACGCTGATTCGAATAATCAACGGTTCATATGATTGACGTTCTACTGTATTATGTTTTGTAATATATATCTTGTGATCTGTAATGTGCACTAGTGAAAATTTGTCTATCGTGATACTACACGTGTGTATGGTTGTTAATGTTTGAGAAAAATCCCCAAAAAATGTCATGTTCAGCATTAATAATTTTTCGACGTAACTATGTTGCTACTATTAATTATACGCGATTAATCGCAATTGAAGATACATATTTCCCATAATCTCTTCATTTCGTTAAATATTCAAATAATATTGATTTTTTAACGCTTTGATGGCCGTTGTTACGTAAATTTCGCTTCTGTCATCTTTATGTGACTTCATCTTCTTTTTATAATTTAATCGGTAACAAATGTTTCCTATAATTGATCGCGTTCCATTGAAGTGAAACGATTTAAAAGGGCACTGAAAAGGCCGTCTATTTGTGAATCTAACGATCCACTGATAGTGAATCAGCAAAAAATAATTATAACTCCGACATCTGATCGTATGGGATAATCAAGAAATAGATAAATAGATTCGTATACTGTATAAGTGTAGAAAGTAAATTAAGATAATATGACGAAGATTCGATAACGACGATGGATTCAATGAGATTTTTTCAAAAAGTGTATCATAATTATACAATAATAGACTGAATGAAAAATGCCGATGATTGATAGTAAGATCCACGCGGAAATGCACGACCGGCAAAGTTTTAAATATTGATTACGTATTTATTCTTTAAACATTAGAATTTAGAAAAGTTTAAGAAGCTTGTATATTTTGTGATTTAGCATCTATTAACACTTAAGAGAAGTACACCTTAGACACATGAAAATCTGTCTTTTGGCATTTATTATATAACTATCGATGGATTGAAAAAGATCTTTCTTTGTTTATTTCCAACAAAAGAAACAATCAATCGGCGTTGCACACTTTTCAGAACTGACACGCCGTAGATCGAAAGGCCAAAAAGTTTCGTTTTCTACATGACAAATACGTAGAGAAGTGCGTAAGTTTGAAATCTCGATCGATTAAAAATATCCGCAGACACTTGCGTAATCAAATTTTTTCGTCCTAAAAATGAGATTTTCTCTTCGTATCATTTTGTCATTATTCGCCATTTTCATAAAAACGAATGCTTCTAGGAATTCTTCTATGCTTCCGTAGCTTTTACATTGTAGAAAACAAAGACTTTTGATTTTTTTTTTTTTTTTTTTTGGTCTATATCACGTCGATTCTGAAAAGTGCAGAATACCGGTGACAGGTCAAATATAAAGGATTCGCCGGAGTACAGTCCCAGCAGCATCATTTTGCTGAATATAAATAGAAACGAATTTTGCTCTAATCATCGAATGTTATTACATCTAATAAATGCCAGAAAACAGGTTTTTTATTGAGATCATTATTTAAATGAACGCGTTCGATATACCAGCCTCTCCAATCAGATATTTTTCCTCTACTATTCTTCCTTCATCTCGCTCACTTTTCCTGCCTGCCATGCACTTTTTATATCTTGTAGCTTATAACTATGTAGTAAGCCGGAGAATCTTTAGTTGCTCAGACTCTGCAGTCGAATGGAAGTTTCAAAGTTTTACAAATGCTACAAATGTGATTATATTGTTTTTGTTTGTTTGGTGCATTTTGGATAGTAATAAGTGTTTATATTTGGGTTTTTTGACAGCTTATGTTTGACCGAAGTAAAGACAATCGAGATTTCCGAATATTGCAGATATAATTTTATTGTTTCAGTACTTTTGAAGTGCTGTGCGAGGCTAACGATGACGATCGGAGAGATCTTTGACTGCTCATATACATCCCAGACAAAAGGCTTTGAGATTTTAGACTCCAATAGGTCTAGACCTACGTTTTTCAACTTGCTGGTGTTTTGGTCGTCGATAATTGTGATAACCTGTCTCATCCAATGTTTCGGCTGGACCTGGTCATACTTTATTCTGGTAGAAGAATTCGACATTTTAAATATCACAAATGTTCTACCCTTTTTGAGTATTTGAATTAAAAAGTTGCAAAATTTACAGATACTAGAAACGTGGCCTCGCGTTTTCGGTTCTTTGGATATCAATAACGACGAGGAAGAGAATTAGCATCAAAGTTCTTGACATCAAGCTCGAATTTGATTCGTTGTCAGGTTTGTTAGTCTGCGAGATTCTTGGACACCGTAAGCATAATTTTATGATTTTAATTCGTTCAATGTTCAATGACAACGATATAAGAAATATGAATTCTCAAAGCGAATATTTGTTAATTCGTAGATGATAATCTTAGCAATAGTTTTGGACGATGATTCGTCGTTTAATTTAAAACGTGGAAATACGTGATACAGAAAAACATACATAAACAATTTACACTTGAAAATAATTAAAGTTTTCATATAATTCTAATTTTGTAAGATTCTAACGTATACATAGATACTACAGTTGATTAAGTACTAATCTCAAAATATGTAATAAATATTAACACAAACGTTGAATGTACGATGACAAATGACATTTGGAATACACTCATCGATGTGTTAAACGATATAAATAGGCAATAAGCATGTATATAGCGAATAAAATAACTTCTCTATAGTAATGTACGATATCCTAAGGTAATCCTTTCTTACTGACTTAAAATTGTAATATAAATATTTCCATTGCAAGCTTCCTCTATTTTTTAATCTTTAATCTAGCCTTTTTCTAAGTAACAACGATCATTACTTAGCAGTTTAAAGCGTCTCGTTGAACGGACGTCAAGCAAGTATATCACTCGGAAATGAAAAATTATTTCCAGCGCATGGAAAAACGATCGGTGAACGAGTCACACCAGCGAAGAGAAAGAAAGGAGGGGGAGGGGATGTATCACGAATCTAGAAAGATTATTAATATTTATCCAAATTAAATTATTACTCGAGATAAAAAGAAAGGAGAAGAGTAAAAAGTTATTCTATATTTATAGTGGTTTAGAGAGTAAAAACAATTATTTTTAATATTTTTTTTATTATTATATATTATTATATCAATCCTATATTACACAGGATAAAAAAATAGAAATAATGCTTATCGTAATGCACTTAATCGCTTATTTACAAATAAAGCATTTCCCCATTTGTATTCTCCCATTGTATAAGCTCGCAGCTGTGAACAGGCTGGACGATGAAGAAATAAATTTTTGTATCGTAACGTCGTGTATGGTGAACCATTAACTGACCTTTTATCGCAGTTTCATTATCGTGTCAATTCTAAGCCAGCAATATATTTACCAGATAATAAATCTAATTCCAAACGATTTTAAAACGTAGCGCGATGTCGTGGGTGAAGATTATATTTTTTTATATCGTATGCTGTTAAAGTCGTCTAGCAGTCGATCGTTCAAAAACGAACGGGTGTAATTTTCGGTTGCTATTTCGCAGCGTGACGTTACGTAAAATGTCTCGGATCCTTGACATTCAGCACGAAATATTTCGAATAAATAGTTGACGCTTATTGAAGTTTATTAAACGGGACGTTGATAGACATTTGAAAAATTTTAGATAAGAAGCGAGACGTTCAACGCAGAAAAATAATTTTTTGTACGCGCGTACATGTTTCCAGTTGAATGTATTAATATGCGAAATATGAAAGTGAGTGACGCATAATCCGTCAAGAATTACGTGACTCAATGATTCAATACATCTAATGTTTGGTTGACTGTGGACATCATGTGCAGCTTGTTTATCGTTCTAGACTCTAGTCTCTAAATATGCAGCCGCAAGCAACCGAGCCATTATCATAATACCGCGGCAGTACCTTCGAGGCTTCTTACTACTGACGCAATAATAACGACGAATGCTCTGACGAAAGATCTCCCGTCGAGGAAGCAGAATCAGTTTTCTTTAAACGATCTTGAATAACATTAAGCCACTCGTTATTCTTCTTTTACCGCAATTATGCGAAATACCTCCTTGTACAGATTTGTCGTTGCGGGTGCATATATTAACATTCATAAATATCCGGTCACTTTGGTCAATTTATGTGATTCTGTCAAAGAGTACAGATTAATGGCAAATTAATAATTAGAAGCAGTAAACAGATTATAAATTTAAATAATTTATTAAAAATGATAGTAATAATATGCATTATTATATATACTGGTTGTATATATATATATATATCATATATAATAAATATATAATAAATATATATAAGGGAGATATACATACATATATATATATTTTTATATATATATATATATATATATACATATATATATATATATGTATATATATATATTTATATATATATATATATATATATATATATATATATATATATATATATATATATATATATATATATATATATATATGTATATATATATATTTATATATATATATATA